>CM076572.1:129431338-129943037 GCA_034641835.2 Pinus albicaulis | reverse complement strand
AGGAGTACTTGAACACTTTTTCATCATCCAGCCTTAAAAATTGATCATGGATTTTGTTGGCAATGAAGGAAGCATAGTCATACTTAATCTCAGGAGGCTGTCCAGGGGTGAAGATAGATAGCAAAGCCAGAGTTATCTCGTCAACATACTCACTGGTATTGAATCCTAAGACAAAGGATATTACATTCACAATGAGCCTTCCCAATTGATTGAAAAAGTAAAAACCATAGGGGGGAGTCCCTTTTGGCTGATGCTCAGGTAACATGAAGTACTGACACATTGCTTTCAATTTCTCTGGAGTTAACAGTCTGGTTTTCTCAATTAGCCCTTCCATGGATAGAGGTGCTAATTCTTGTTCTGGCTCAAATTGTAACATAGCATTGATAGCCTGAGGTGTTATAGGGAATAAAACACTTTGATCCAGAGCTAATATAGCTCTTTGTGTGGGATCATAATTTGCATGACAATAATGAATGATTTCAGGGAAAACGTGAACTGTAGGAATGGAATACCTTGGGAGATTGGATTCCCACAACCCTATAAGATCTTGCCCCTTTGAGTATTCGTCTCTGCAGCGACAGAAACTCAAACGGGGACTTTCATCGAAATGCAGGTCTTTTATTTGGAAATCTTCATCTATGAGAGGCAAGTAGTCTAGGTCTCAGTGAGGAGCATTCAAAGGAGTGACGTTTAGAGCAGTAGGGGCCTCCATTTTGGTTCTTGTGGATTCAAAATGGAGGTTTCAGTTTTTCTTGCAGACCGGACGGGATATCGGACAAAAGAAGAAATTGGGACAAATTGCAGGTTTGGGAAGTAAATCCACAGGTTTTAACTCTTCAATGAGGACTCAGAGAGGATTTTTAACCACTTTTTCAGAGAAAAACACAAGAAACTAAGCTTAACTTGTAGTTGGGGTGCGGAATGATAAATACCTGTTTTTTAATGAAAACTGGTTCTTCAACAGGTAATGGATAATGGCAGGAATGTTCTTCAACACGGGCGCAGCGGAATTTCTGAGTAATCTGGTGTATTTGCAGTGAATTTTGAAATTTGCAGCGGGAGCTTAGTCTCTTTCGAAAACCAAAATAACTAAAAAAACGCGAAAAATGGATTAAAAACAAGTCAAAAGGGTTTTTGTAGTTTTCGAGGTGATGACGTCATTCGACGTACGGGGTGACGTAAGGGAGTGGGACCGGCGGTATTCGATAAGCGGTAAGCGGTGAGCCCGCACCGCTTATGGAGGAAGGCGGTAAAAATCGCAATGGCAGCGATTCCACAGGCTGCTTGCCACGTGGAATGCCGAATAGTCAAACCCGCTCATTCCCCGCTGGCTAAAAAACTCACATGCGATGGGCAGCGGGATTGATCGGGACCGTTAATCAATGGAGGAATGATCTGACGGCTGGAGGAAAGGGAAACTTGTGCGGTTTGGAAAGTGGGCCCGTCGAGGTTTAAACAAGCTTTGACGTGTAATTTAATCACCCCGGGGAGAAGCTAATAGGCGGGAATGGTTGTTAATTAGTCCAAATGACTAATTAACCCCGTGAATTTTATAAAATGAATTGCGGCGGGGTTTGGCCATGTGGAATACCACGTGGAATGCTGAGTATGGTGGCGCAGGATTCAGTCGTAATCTTTTCTTGTTTTTGGTGTTAAACACATATGTTATGTGTTTAACGCTTTTCTTCATATATTTTATTATACGATGAATAAATTAATATAATTAATTCATCATAGGGGCGGAATGTATATATAAGGTTAGAGTTTTACCAAAGGGCTTTATAAAGCGGAGTATTTAAATGTGCGGGACTATATATACTTTGGTAAAACATTATAATAAGAGGGTTTTGGGGATATTTATTAGAAAAGGGAGTTATATACATAGGAAAAGGGATTTCACTAGGGATTTAATATAATAGAGTTAGGTGTTAGCATGAAAAAGGACAAGGAAAATCAAAACATCTTTGTATATCTAAGAAAGTGGAAACTTATGAAGTAAATTGCACATTTTATCTTCAACACTTAAGCTTAGAATAACAAGTTGTCTTGAGGAATTTTATGGAATGTTGCATCAGTTTCCTAAGTAAAATAGGATTTTTCTTAGGAAAAAGTTAAAAATGGAAGATAATCAATGATGGATTATTTCAAGTGCTTAGGTCTTTTGATCATTAGGCCGAGGGTCCGGTCCCTCCAGAAGTCAAGGAAATGCCTTGAGCCCCTTTGATCTCAAATTACCTTAGTACTTTTGGGGAAATTAGTAAAACTCTTGAGGGGAAAAATGATGAGGGAGGTTAATGAATTTGACTTTGCTTGCTGTGATTTTCCAGTGTATTTCCTGCTTTAGTACTTGTGATGAAAGTAAATGATTAACCAACATGTAGCAGCACCATTCATCAGATAACACTCTTGTAGCACCATCTACCTACCCTATCTACTTAGCACTACCATTTTGTCTTCTTTATTAGGGTGCATTTAGACTTGCAAACCCTTTTCAATCTTTTTCTTTTTTACATGATGAATCTATCTATTTCTACCCTTATTACATCCAAGGGCTCAGATTAAACTGTTGAGCACCTTTTATTCACTCTACCTAGCTACTTATCTGCCAAGATTAAACTGTTTGGCTAGATATTTATTCTTTAATCTAAAACATGAAATTGAAATATGACTAAGCCAAGTTTAAACAGTTTGACTTATTCATGAATTGTGGCAAAAGTTTCACAAGCTGCACACAATTATTTTATTACAATAGATGAAAAAAGTAGTGGCATTTAGACTTGCATACTTTCCTTGGTCTATTTTTGCTTGGGGTTCATTTCTTTCTCTTTTTTGACCATTTTTATTCTTTTTACCCTTTGATTTTTCTTTTAGGGTATACCCTTTTTACATTTTTTAAATTTTTTGATTTTTTGGTTTTTTCAGAATATGGAACACCTTTGCTCAAGTAAGAAGGTTTGAACATATTCCACACTTCCATCAAGACAATCATGAAAGATGAAACCTATTGATATAGGAGGCTAACACTGGCTCCACCTGGGGATGGCTTTTCCTTGTGGAAAGTCAAGAACGGTAGATCAGATGCCTCAGAATGTCTTCAAACTGAAAATAAGGAATTTTCCTTCTTCTGGTAGCTTTATTTACATATGATAGTAAAACTTTTTTGGAACTTAGGGCCTTCACTTCGGGCTTCAATTCCAAGAAGTCACCATCCAATCCAAACTGCAGTAAAAAATATAACAAGCAAACAATATATTATGTACAAGTTAGGAATGTCTAAACATTCTAGTAAATTGGATCAAAATAATGCTTAAGCATTCGACCATTGACTGGTCCTTCTTCAACTTCTGAATTGTCCAAGTCCTTCAAAAAATAAGTATTGTTTCCCTGCAAGGCATGGATGATATAAGGCCCTTTCCACAAGAACTCAAACTTCCCATGTTTCCCTTTTTCTTCTCTTCTAGAATCCCATCTTAGGACCTTGTCTCCTAATTGAAAATCCTCTGCTTTAGTCCTTTTATCAAACATTTTCTTTAGCTTTTCCTGTAAGACTTGTGATCTTTGGTATCCCTCTTCTCTGGTTTGTTGTAGGTGGATTGTCTGATTAATTCTTCTTTGCATGTCATTTGGCTCCACTTGAGCCTCTTGAAGTAATTTCATCACAGGGATTCCTAACGATGATGGGAATCTTGCCTCCAAACCATAAACTAATTCATAAGGACTAGTCCCAATGGATTTCTTGGTTGTGAGTCTGTCTGCCCATAATGCATAGGTCAGTTTCTTATGCCAGTTCTTTTTATTCTCCTCCAACAATTTCTTAATGATATTGATCAAACTCTTATTGGAGGATTCTGCTAGTCCATTACCTTGGGGGTAATAGGCTGTTGAATGGCCTAGAGTAATATGATATTTATGGCAGAATTTTATCATTTTCTTTGATTTAAATGCAGCAGCATTGTCTGTTATGATCTTTTCTGGACATCCGAATCTTGAAAGTATGTTGGTTTCAAGAAATCCTATGATTACAGAATCATTGGACTGTCTACATGGGATGGCTTCAATCCATTTGGTGAAATAGTCTGTAGCAGTTAAAATCCATCTATGTTGTCCTGAAGAAGGGGGGTGAATCTCTCCAATAAAATCTAAACCCCATTGTTGAAAGGGTCTCTCTGTGGAAACTGGTTTTAAAGGCAGGGGTAACAACTTTCTTTTACCCTCAAATATCTGACATTTGTGACAGCTTGTTACAAATTTCTTTACATCAGAAAATAATGTTGGCCAGTAAAAACCAGCTCTTAAGATTTTGTCTGCAGTAGATTTCCAGTAAAGATGTCCTCCACAATCCCCTGCATGAAATTCATTAAGTACTTTATCAGCTTCATCTTTTAAGAGACAATTCAATAAAATTCCTTCGTGATTCTTCCAAAATAAGGTGCTATCTAAAATACAATACTTCGAAGATGTCATCTTTAAAAATCTTTGCTTAGTTCTGGACAACCCTGGAGGAGCTTGCAGGTTTAAAAGAACATGAATTATATCAGTATACCAGGGTGAATCTAAGAAAGCTTGACTGATCTGGGGAGTCGCCATCTCCTGCTCGTTATCCAGTTCATTGATATCTAAGGCTTTGCAATTGGTTTCTGTCATAAGTTGTGCTAGGCCTTGGCCTTTTATCAGTTTGGTTGGCTTGATTTCAATATCATATTCCAAAATGGTAGCTATCCACTTACCTCGTTTACCTTCAATGCCATCTTGAGTCAAAATATCTTTAACTACCGCATTGGGCACATATGCTATCACATGAGAATATAATATGTAAACTCTAAAATCTTTGATTGCTTTTACCAATGCAAAAGCCTGTTTTTCCATAATATTGTAATTTAGAGGTGCATCCCTCAGTGCTTTACTAAAAAATGCTATTGGCTTTTCACACCCTTGGTCATCTTTTTGAAGTAAAACAGCTGCAACAGTATGTTCAGAAGCAAATGAAAAAATAATAAAGTCTCTATCAAATTTAGGACTGGTCAAAACTGGTGTCCTTGTTAAAGCCATCTTAATTTCCTCAAATGATTGCTTGGCTTCTACAGTCCAGTCAATGCTTGAATCTTTTCTCAACATGTTAGTTAGTAATCTAAGTAACTCTGCTAGACTAGAAATAAATCTTCTCAAGAAGTTGATTTTTCCTATAAATGCTTGCAATTCTTTTATGTTTCTGGGGTGGTGTATTTGCAAAATTGCTTGAATTCTTTCAGGATCAATCCTAATGCCATCTTTAGAAATGATATGTCCTAAAAGCTTTCCTTCTTCCAAACCAAACAATGACTTTTTCGGGTTTAAAGAAATTCCATATTTTCTGCACTTTATAAATACTTGCCTTAGGTGACCTAAATGTTCTTGATCTGTTTTAGAGAAAACGGCCAAATCATCTAAGTAAATAACCAGAAAATCATGTATCTCTTTAGCAAAAGCAATGTCCATCGCTCTTTGAAAGGTAGCTCCTGCATTCTTGAGTCCAAATGGCATTTTGACATATTTAAACGTACCCCATGGTGTGGTAAATGTTGTTTTATCCTGATCATCAGGATGAACCAGAATCTGGTTGTATCCTGAAAATCCATCTAGTAGTGATATTCTCGAAGATCCCACTACCCTTTGCAAAATGTGATCCATTTTAGGTAGAGGATAGTTGTCTTTTAAAGAAACTTTATTCAAATTCCTTAAATCAACACACAGTCTGATTTCTCCTGTCTTTTTTCTGGTTGGTACTAGGTTAGAAACCCATTCTGAAAATCTGATAGGAGATATAATCCCCGCTTCAAACATTCTTTTGATTTCCTTTTCAATTGAGGGTAATAAAACAGGATTAATTCTCCTAAGCTTTTGTTTAAAAGGTTTCTGGTCTGGTTTCAAAGGTATAGTATGTTGAATGATGGATGTATCATAAGATTTGAGGTCTTCATAACTCCAAGCAAAGACGCCCTGGAATTCTTTTAATAGTTCAACATATTTTACCTTCTGATCTTTTGGAAGAGATTTAGACAACTTAACAATTTTTGGATGTTCTGGTGTTCCTAAGTTGCATTCCTCCATATCGGCTTTAACAGGTTCCATTTTAGGTCTGAATTGAATATCATTTGAGTCAAATAGATCTTCCAAAGGTGTTAATCCTTTGGGTAATTGATTATCTTTTAAATTGATGATTTCTGTTTCATCTACGACCTCATCAAATTCCATTTGTTTCAAATTTTGCATGTCTTTTTCAGTGAATGCGGTTGGATGCAGCATATGAATTGCATTTTCTTTTGAAATTTCCATTTTTTGTTCTTTTTCTAGATCAATTTTATCAGCAGTCATGTCTTCATCTATATTACAGTTAGAAAACTCATTCTGAAGTGTCAAAAAACTATTGATTTGATGGTTATTCACAAATACTTGCCAATTCAAAACATTGTCGGGTATTGCAGGCCTGTGTCTTATCTCAGCTGAAAACCGATGATTAGGATCAAAAGGCAACTTACATGTACTAGCAAACATTGCTAAACTGTGAGCATGCAAGTTTTGTTTCCTGGGAATCTTGGCAAGTTGGGCTTGTAGAAATGTGTTGAGAATCTCTACAACCGTCTCTCGGTATTGTTTCAGTCTCATGTCCTTTGTTGCACATTCTCCTTTAATCTGTTGGATAATTAGTTCAGAGTCGCCTATGATTGATACCCTAATGCCTCCTAACTTCTTGACATGTTTAAGCCCCAATAAAAGAGCTTCATACTCCGCCATGTTGTTAGTGCATTTGAAATTTAACCTATAAGCATGACCCTCTGCATGATTGTTCTCTACATTGTGTAACCAAATTCCAGCTCCTGCACCTAGTCTGTTTACTGAGCCATCAAACTCTAAATGCCATAGAATTTCATGTTCGTAATCTTCATCAATTGTTTTAATAGATTTTTTGACAAGAGCTAGTTGTTTAGTTGTTTCAGGTTTTTCTTGGTCATCTGGTGTTTCTTTGTTTTCAGATATTTCTTCAATTTTGACAGTGGTTTTGTTTATGATTTCCTTTTCAGGAGCTCCTATTTCAGTAGGAAGATCTGACTCAGCATTGTATAAAATAAAAGAATCCATGTCAGAATGTACAGAATAAACCGGGAAGTTTTCAGGCTTCTCATGGCTACTCACTAAGTAATTCATCAAAGTTTCTCTATATAATCTTTTAGGCTGACCAAATACTGAAATAGTTGCATAAGACATATCTAATTGAATAGATCCTCCGAGTTTAGCACCCCAAGACCTAGACAATAACATACCATATTTGGGTGGAATATCAGCGACTACTATGTCCATTAAAACAGATTTAGCAGGGTATTGGACCAAAGTGACACACAGATCTTTAATTAAACCTAAACATTTTACCTGACTGGAATCAAATGAAAACAAATCTTTGTATGGTCTAGTAATATCCAGATTCAATCTTTCCATTACCGCTTTTGGCATCAAATTGTGAGATGCTCCAGAATCAAGCATTGCATTATGGAGTATCTTGTCATGAACATTCAGGCTTACATAAAATGGAGGAGTTCCCCCACTTTCTGGTTTGCCATTAACCTCAGGGCCAAAAAGAAGTTTGGGTTGATCATCAAGAATATTTACTGAATCATCCAATCGAGTAATGTTAATGTTTAAAGACTTGGAAATCTGATTCCTATAGACATCATGTTTAGCCAATTCTGATAAAGGAACAGCTATCTTGAGTTTGCCTATTTCAGCTTCTAGATTAAAGGGTTTTTCTGTTTGAGCTTTAGTGTTTTGCACAGTTGGATTTTCTCGGTTTACTGGATCTTCAATGTTTTTCTCTTTTTCATGAATGAAGTTTTGCTTTGAAGATGTTTCAGGACTAACTTCCACTGTTTCTTCTACAGTTCCTACTTGAGGAGATGTATTAGATTGATGTTTTCCAATTAGTTGGTTGTCAGAGACATCTTCAATTATTGGATTTGAAAAACGAGGAGTTATCCTAGGCAAAATTTGTATTTGGGGAATGTTTTGTACAGGGGAAGTATTTTGTACAGGGGGAATGTTTTGTTTTCCTTTGACATTTTGTTTTGTGGTTTTCTGTTTATTTTTCTCTGGTACATCTATCCGTCTACTTCTCAAGTTGTACTGCTTATGAACCTCGTAGATTGCTGTGTCATAGCCTTCTTTGAAATCAAAAGTCTCACCTGAATGAGTGTGGAATGTTTCAAGGATATGATTCTCTTGATCATCCCGAGATAGGAAGATTTCTGATTCATCTTTGTCCTCATTGACATTGTTTATTTCTACATCTTCTGTAGGTCCTTCTGAGGTCGAACCTTCAACAAAGTTTTCTTGGAAAGGTGGTCTAATGTTTTGATCAGGGATATTCTTTCCAATATTTTGGTTCAGATTCCTCCTAAAGTTTGGGTTTCTTGCAACATTCTGGTTATCAGTAGCAGACTTTCTTTCAATGGTTTCTACTCTATCACCTAACCTTTCCATACCTTTAATGATTACATCCAGCTTCTTTTCAAAAGCTGAAGGTTCTTCCTTCATAGGCATTCTTCTCTCTGCTCTTTCTCTGGCTCGTTTTTCTATCAGATTTGCTTCTACGCTCCCCACTATGCTCTGCATTTCCTCTAGTGTTTGTGGAGCTCTTTCCCTAAGAGAATAAGCTATTTCAGAGTCAAAACCGTCTGGGAATTTGACCAACACGTTATTAGGTGGGGTTCTTAGATTCAGAGGAACTGCATGATATGATTCATTAAATCTTATGATGTAATCTGGTACGGTTTCATTTGGTCTTCTTCTTAATTTTTCAAATTCTGATAAGATCTGGAGAGGATCTTTCTTTTTCTCCCATCTGTTCAAAAATGCCCTATACAAAGCTTCTAGGTCAGCAATACCGTTCGGGGTGAGAGCCCTAAACCAAGTTCTAACTTCTCCAGTAAGACTTTGTACAAAAATTCTCATACGGATATCATCAGTATCAATCTCATAAAACTCAAAGTAATCTGTCACCCTTTTGGTGTGTTGTTGAGCTGTGTAGGTACCTGATCCGTCAAAAGGTGTGATCTTACTTTGGTAGTCTGGTGGTAAAGCTGGAGGGTTGGCTGGTAATATTAAAGGGGCATATCGATTGGCCATTGGAAGATAAAGTGGAGTAATAAGAGTAGCCGGTCTAGTAGGAGGAGATGGAGGTCTGACAGGTGGAGATGGAGGTCTGACAGGTGTTTGAAAAGTGGCTGAGTTCGGAGATGCTTCAGTAATTACAGAAATGTTTGAGCTTTCTTCAAAGGCTTGCTCAGATTGAATGGAGTTATGAAATTCTCTGTCAAGATGATGCGAAACAAATCTATATTGCAATTCTTCAATGAACCAAGGATCTGGAATCAACCTAGATAATTCAGTCTCAGAAAAATTTACAAACAAAGATGTTTCAAATCTCACGTCAAAAGGAACGTCGTCAATATAAATAATTTTCACAGGACAAGATGCAGATCTAGAGAGTGGTCTAGAACTACCTGTACTTTCCTGACTTCCTCTTTCAGAACTTTCTTGACTTCCTTGTCTTCTCAGAATCCTAGGGATCAGATTTGGATTTTCAAAAATTGGTGGTGGATTTGGGTCAGGGTTTGACCTAGTATGTCGAATCCTTTCTGAAGCCAGTTTTCTTAGAATATGTTTTTTTGAATTTTGGGTTTTACTTGAAAAATAAATACAACTTCTACAAATTCTTTAAGAAATACTGATATGTGATTAAGATTTCCTCAAAGATCTGTTTAAACTAGAGATTCTGATTGAAAAATTTGAAACTAAGATTCAATTTATAAGCTAAATCAAAGATAGACTGAAACAACATTTATTTACTTTTGCAATTGCATAGCAAAAGCAATTTCAAAGGCTTCCTGGCTGATTTTCAGACTCTGTCTGTAGATTATAAATCAAACAATAGTATTAATAAAATGATTCAGTCCCCAGTATGGTCGCCACTATGTTATCACTCAGGTTTTCCTAGAAGTTGTGTAAGAGGAAATTACACCCGAGGTAACCACAAACCAACCTTTTAGATGCAGAATCTAGCCAATCTGCATCCAGAGAGGGCTCTCTCTTTATGATTTATCTTTGTTTTTGAATGATTTTAGGCTAGTTATAGATTCAAAGTTTGTTTTAGGAAAATGGTGGAATCCACAAACTAAGGGCAAGGTTGAGGGTTTTCAGTCCATTGGGCTATGGAGTCTAAGGATGGCTTTACTGGATTTCTTTTCTGAACACAAGATGGTATTACAGGGCAAGATAGCTAGACAGAGAACAATCCTTAAAATTTAAAGTGGATGGATGGTCTTGAAGGGATGAAAGGCAACTAAGAATCTTTCACCATATTCAAGAGGAAGAAGAGAAATGATTACAAGCAAAGAGCAATGAAGTATTCTTTGTTACAGTAATCAACAATATTGAATCAGCAAAACATGAGCAATTAAGAATTCATGCTTATAACTAATCCAGAAGAAAACATCGAGAATAATCACATTTGAAAATAGAGTACAATTAAGCAAATTCTGTTTCAATCCTTTATGTAAACTATTCAGAAACGGATATGATGATAGCATAAACTAATATAAAATTTAAACACAAGGGTTGGAAACCTTATTGAACTGAAGTCCAACACATGAATCCTGCAACAAGTCCAGTGCTTCAAAACGTCATCCAGTAAGCCACAAGTAAATTTGTCCAAAAGCTTTTTATTCTGAAAACCTCAATGTTACAGCAGAGTAATAGAATCCACCCTTCAAAACTCTATTTGAAGGCTTATTTATACAAAAATAATCTTAACAATCTTACTCTATCCTAGCCAAGAATTCAGGCTGACTTAAAGAGCATTTACAACAAACAAGAGACACATGGTCTCGAAAATAGAATAATGAGTAACGGCTGATGTGCTGTTCCTTTCTTCATGGACGTGCTAAGGATAAGTGCTCTAAATAGGGCTCTGTGCTGTCCTTTGCGTATTCCTTTGACTTTTTGAATACTTTTACTTCTCACGGATACTCTTTACTCTTTCATCTGATACTCTTTCATCTGATACTCTTTCATCTGCATTTCTGTTTTTACCATTTACTTAATAGTAAAGATAAACTTTTGTCCTGACAACATTTTTTACAAAATTTCCATCATTTCCTTCCACCACTGATCATCTGGTATCATTGTTCTTCTGAGCTTCCTTAAAGTTTCATCGGCTTCAGTAAGTTTATAAAAAGTGGGCTCGTTCGGAAATAGATACTTTAACTCATGTTCCAGATGAAACAGATTTTTCACTTTTTCATAAATACTCTTCCCAGTTGGTACTGTAGGTTCTGATGAGCTAGTAGAACCTATACTAGTAGAACTTACAGCTATATGTTTAGCATGAGCTTTGATTCTTTTCTCATAAGTTTCCAAGTCTACTATTTGATCCTCGGTGAGCATGGGACTTGGCAAATCACTGTCCAGCAGAGCTTGAAATTTTTCTCTTAAAACGTTGATGTCGACCAAAATATCATTACACTTTCTTTCTAGATTTTGCATGAAAGTTCTTTTTGTAAAAATTCTCTTTGCCTCCAAAACTACACCTGTTCTGTCATCACTTCCTAGCAATGCTAGCTGTTGTTTTGTTCTTGAATTCAAAAACTGAATGAGCTGCTGGGCTAGCTCTGGCTTGCCTCTTAATTCATGTCTAGTTTTGTTTATTTCCTCTTGGGCTATCTTGACTAACTCATTCTGCTCAAAAATAGCTTGAATGGAAGGCCAAATATCTCTTATAAAATTAATGATGTTGTCCCAAAGAATATCATTTATTTCATTCAGAGGCTTTTCCAGTGTAAGATCTTTTTGCAAAGCCTCAACCAATTTTTCCAACCTTTTTATTTCTCTGAGGTTGTCAGCTACTGTCTTTTTTGATGTGTCATATTTTCCCTCCAATTTTGTTAATTGTAATTTTACTTCTTGGAGTTCTGTGACCTTTAGCTGCAAACTCTCCATTTGTTTAATCAAATCATCAGAATTCAAATTAGAAATATTCACCCGAGATGATTGTTCCTGTTGTCCTGTAGTACCTGCTGCTGAAGCCTGTTTGAGAATTTCCTGTTCCTGCAATGCCTTTTCCAGCTCCTTCTCGGTTTCATTTAGTCGCTCCGTCAAGTTTAAGAGCAACTCCATCATTTCTTCTTGTGAATTTCCTTTTATTATTTCCTGTGTCTGGGGGTGCCTTGAGGCTGGTATTTTCAACTGTTTTCTCAGTACAGCTATATCATCCTCTTTCTTTTTTATCAGTGCCTCAATACCTTTAGTGTCTTTGGGATTGTGTCCCAAACCAATAATGATCTCTTCCAGAGACTTTATTCTATTGTCCTTGGCCTGTGAGGAGGCCCTTTCAATTTTCAATGTTGTAGCAGTATTATTCAAGGAATCTTGTAGTGTTAAAGCTGCCATGGCTTTGTTGGTGAGAGTGGAATAAACCATTTCCCCTGTTTGCCTATGAAGCTCTATCCGATCCAAGGGATGGATATCCTTTGCTAACACTTCAAAATTGGTTCTGATGTAATCTGTTGCTGAAGTTGGCTTTGGCACTTTAGCTTTGAAGTGGCTCATTTGCATTTTACCTTGTGAAAGATCAAATGCTGACATCAACCTTTGCTGATTGTGAGGAGCCATCTTCATATACTGATCATAGACCTTCATTTTTAATGGTTCATTCCTTGTTTTGATATCAATGAAGGTTTTCTTTATGTCTCCAATATCTGTCTTGGGCGGTCTGAAAGAAGATACTTCAGTGCTCAGTTGCTTTTGTATCCCTTTCTGGCTTATATTTGTTTCACTTGCTGTACCTGTTTGCCGACTATCTTCCCTGCCATCATCAAATATTTCATCTATGATCTCTACATCTGGAGGTAGATCAGATTTATGTTTTTTAGCTTGATAGACTTGTGGGGCTTCTTTTGAAGGTGTGGTATCTGGAGCTGACCTCTTTTTCCCTATTTCCACATTCAGTGGAGTTTTCATCTCTGGAGCTTGGATTTGCTTTGCTGGTGTTTGAGAAGCTTTAGATTGTTCTGGTGTTTTGGAACTCTGTGATTTTTCTGCCATGACCAGGGTTTCAATGACCTGAACTATAGGTTCTTTTCCTTTACCTTTAGGCTCTGCTGTTACTGATGGGCTGTCTTCCTGTATAGTTTGTTGTAGAGTGGCTGTTGAAGATGTGCCGATATAGGGTACCTGCATTTGATCATATGTTTCTAGGTCAAATTTCTTCTTAGCATCTTTCATAAGTTTATTCAATTTGTCAGCTCCACTTCCCTCTTCAATAAGTGTTCCTTTAACCCATTCATCTTGATTTGCATACTGTTCTATGTCAGGAATTCTGTGATGTATATAAGGAGATGACTTATTTTTTAACCTTCTTTCACAAATGAAACCAAAGGGGTCATAAGGGACCCAACGGAAAGATGTCCGGAATTTTCTCTCTAATATAAGTTCTGCATCTCTCTCAGCTTCTCTAGAATTGCAAATGAAAGGACCTAACTGGCTTTTGATCCTTAACTGTGCTTTCTTCTTTACATTGCAGAAATGGATTACATCTGAGTTATTCATCTGTCTAAAGTATTCCAAAGCAAAAATTCTCATTGGCACATATCTGGGTAACTTGAATGGATGTAATTCACATCCATAAATCCTGATAACTGTATGGTTTTGGTACAAGTACCAATCCCCAACTTTGTAACTTTTTGACAATTGCAGGGTCTTTCTTATCTCAGTACTAAGCCTGGGGGGAGAAACTCATGTTAACAAGGTTGTAGCAGGATGTATAAACTGATCAATGAATTCTGAATAAGAGTAGGGAGAATCAGAGGACAAATGAATGATGGGGGACCAAAAAATAACAGACCTGGGATTACCTTTAGCATCAAGTTTCTGAACAGGGAAAGGGAATTTGTCCGAGTGATAGAAAATTATGAGGTGATAGATAACTGAGGAGTACTTGAACACTTTTTCATCATCTAGCCTTAAAAATTGATCATGGATTTTGTTGGCAATGAAGGAAGCATAGTCATACTTAATCTCAGGAGGTTGTCCAGGGGTGAAGATAGATAGCAAAGCCAGAGTTATCTCGTCAACATACTCACTGGTATTGAATCCTAAGACAAAGGATATTACATTCACAATAAGCCTTCCCAATTGATTGAAAAAACAAAAACCATAGGGGGGAGTCCCTTTTGGCTGATGCTCAGGTAACATGAAGTACTGACACATTGCTTTCAATTTTCGACAATGTCAGTCAGTTTCAATTAGCCCTTCCATGGATAGAGGTGCTAATTCTTGTTCGGGCTCAAATTGTAACATAGCATTGATAGCCTGAGGTGTTATAGGGAACAAAACACTTTGATCAGGAGCTAATACAGCTCTTTGTATGGGATCATAATTTGCATGACAATAATGAATGATTTCAGGGAAAACGTGGACTGTAGGAATGAAATACCTTGGGAGATTGGATTCCCATAACCCTATAAGATCTTGCCCCTTTGAGTATTCGTCTCTGCAGCGACAGAAACTCAAACGGGGACTTTCATCGAAATGCAGGTCTTTTATTTGGAAATCTTCATCTATGAGAGGCAAGTAGTCTAGATCTCGGTGAGGAGCATTCAAAGTAGTGACATTTAGAGCAGTAGGGGCCTCCATTTTGGTTCTTGTGGATTCAAAATGGAGGTTTCAGTTTTTCTTGCAGACCGGACGGGATATCGGACAAAAGAAGAAATTGGGACAAATGGCAGGTTTGGGAAGTAAATTCACAGGTTTTAACTCTTCAATGAGGACTCAGAGAGGATTTTTAACCACTTTTTCAGAGAAAAACACAAGAAACTAAGCTTAAATTGCAGTCGGGGTGCGGAATGATAAATACCTGTTTTTTAATGAAAACTGGTTCTTCAACAGGTAATGGACAATGGCAGGAACGCTCTTCAACACGGGCGCAGCGGAATTTCTGAGTAATTTGGTGTATTTGCAGTGAATTTTGAAATTTGCAGCGGGAGCTTAGTCTCTTTCGAAAACCAAAATAACTAAAAAAACGCGGAAAATGGCTTAAAAACAAGTCAAAAGGGTTTTTGTCGTTTTCGAGGCGATGACGTCATTCGACGTACGGGGTGACGTAAGGGAGTGGGACCGGCGGTATTTGATAAGCGGTAAGCGGTGAGCCCGCACCGCTTATGGAGGAAGGCGGTAAAAATCGCAATGGCAACGATTCCACAGGCTGCTTGCCACGTGGAATGCTGAATAGTCAAACCCGCTCATTCCCCGCTGGCTAAAAAACTCACATGCGATGGGCAGCGGGATTGATCGGGACCGTTGATCAATGGAGGAATGATCTGACGGCTGGAGGAAAGGGAAACTTGTGCGGTTTGGAAAGTGGGCCCGTCGAGGTTTAAACAAGCTTTGACGTGTAATTTAATCACCCCGGGGAGAAGCTAATAGGCGGGAATGGTTGTTAATTAGTCCAAATGACTAATTAACCCCGTGAAATTTTATAAAATGATTTGCGGCGGGGTTTGGCCATGTGGAATACCACGTGGAATGCTGAGTATGGTGGCGCGGGATTCAGTCGTAATCTTTTCTTGTTTTTGGTGTTAAACACATATGTTATGTGTTTAACGCTTTTCTTCATATATTTTATTATACGATGAATAAATTAATATAATTAATTCATCATAGGGGCGGAATGTATATATAAGGTTAGAGTTTTACCAAAGGGTTTTATAAAGCGGGGTATTTAAATGTGCGGGACTATATATGCTTTGGTAAAACATTATAATAAGAGGGTTTTGGGGATATTTATTAGAAAAGGGAATTATATACATAGGAAAAAAGGATTTCACTAGGGATTTAATACAATAGAGTTAGGTGTTAGCATGAAAAAGGACAAGGAAAATCAAAACATCTTTGTATATCTAAGAAAGTGAAAACTTATGAAGTAAATTGCACATTTTTATCTTCAACACTTAAACTTAGAATAACAAGTTGTTTTGAGGAATTTTATGGAATGTTGCATCAGTTTCCTAAGTAAAATAGGATTTTACTTAGGAAAAGTTAAAATGGAAGATAATCAATGATGGATTATTTCAAGTGTTTAGGTCTTTTGATCATTAGGCCGAGGGTCCGGTCCCTCCAGAAGTCAAGGAAATGCCTTGAGCCCCTTTGATCTCAAATTACCTTAGTACTTTTGGGGAAATTAGTAAAACTCTTGAGGGGGAAATGATGAGGGAGGTTAATGAATTTGACTTTGCTTGCTGTGATTTTCCAGTGTATTTCCTGCTTTAGTACTTGTGATGAAAGTAAATGATTAACCAACATGTAGCAGCACCATTCATCAGATAACACTTTTGTAGCACCATCTACCTACCCTATCTACTTAGTACTACCATTTTGTCTTCTTTATTAGGGTGCATTTAGACTTGCAAACCCCTTTCAATCTTTTTCTTTTTACATGATGACTCTATCTATTTCTACATTACATCCAAGGGCTCAGATTAAACTGTTGAGCACCTTTTATTCACTCTACCTAGCTACTTATCTGCCAAGATTAAACTGTTTGGCTAGATATTTATTCTCTAATCTATAACATAAAATTGAAATATGACTAAGCCAAGTTTAAACAGTTTGACTTATTCATGAATTGTGGCAAAAGTTTCACAAGCTGCACACAATTGATTTATTACAACAGAGTAAAAAGTAGTGGCATTTGGATTTGCACACTTTCCTTGGTCTATTTTTGCTTGGGGTTCATTTCTTTCTCTTTTTTGACCATTTTTATTCTTTTTACCCTTTGATTTTTCTTTTAGGGTATACCCTCATTACATTTTTTAAATTTTTTGATTTTTTGGTTTTTCAAGAATATGGAACACCTTTGCTCAAGTAAGAAGGTTTGAACATATTCCACACTTCCATCAAGACAATCATGAAAGATGAAACCTATTGATATAGGAGGCTAACACTAAGCATGGGTGGCTTAATGGAAACAAGAAAACCTGTGAAAGTAAAATGTTGCAATAAGAAATTTCAACCGTAAATGATAAATAATAATGTTATGATGTGCATAATTTTTTTATTTGGGAAACAATAATGTATATCACATGTATGTTAGTCACATTCCTTGCTAATATAGATATCATGGTACCCATGTTGAGGGCCAAGAATGATATATGATGTACATAAAGTTTATTTTTCCTTATTTATAATGTGCATATGGTTCATTAAGTAAATTAATATCCGAAAGAATGTTAAAAGAGAAATTTAACATTTCGGAAACTTGTGGATAGTTGTGATGTTGGGTGCCTTCCCGGAGGGGTTGATGGAGTTTGTGTGCCTGGATTTCCTTTCCCTAGAGATAGATGATATTATTAAGGGAAAAGAGTTGGTCAATATGGTGAAGAAGGAAAAACCTAAGGCAAATATTTCAATTTTGGAGTCTGTTGGAGGTGGCCCAAAATTCCTCATAGACGGGACGCTGTCAGAGGAATAGGCAGGATGTTGCCAAGAGGAATCCTATATTGGACCTTTTGTGGTCATTCAAATTCTTGATTTGGTTTTCCAATGGAATTGCAGACTGGCTCTTGTATGGTCTGTGTAAAAAATAAAAAAAAATAAAAATAATAAAAATAATATAAAAATAAAATTAAAAATTAAAAAAAAAATTGGCTGGATGTGAAAATTACTCGATATGGTTTCGGAAACCAGTTCCCATGGGTTAAGAGGAGAATTTTTTTTTTAATAATTGTGGTTTTTTGTTTCTCATATAAGAAAAAGTTAACTAATCAGTTATTTGTTGAATTAAAATGAATTTTTTTTATATGATTGTGTAAATATCTTATGTAAATATTGATAGGAAAAGACCCTATAGCTCGGAAAGGAATTATAGAAAGTATAAGTTCCTCTTATTGTATTACTAATCTTTTGAATGTATTAGCAGGGGCTAGCAAAATATGCACTTGGTGCATTGATTGACCATTTGTATGTTAGAGAGCTATGTGCTCTCTGAGTACTTTTTGAAGTACTGTGTGGATGTCTTTAGTGGGAGCTAAGACAATGTGCACGTGGTGTATATATTTTTAGTTTTAATGATTTATAATGAATAGAGGGTTGGTGCTCTCGGAAGAATAGGAAGAGTACTGTGATTAAAATATCACTTCAAATTTTATGAATGATTGATATTTTAAATTATTTCATTTTATTGGGAATGGCGTGACTAATGTGATTGAATTTTTTAGTGATACATTATAGGTTACTTTACATGGAGTGTTGATGGGTTGTTCAACCATTCTCAGAGTGCTTTTGTAAAAGTTATCATTACTTTTGATAGTAACTAGTAAGTAATGATAAGTGGGTATAGAAATTCTAATTTATTAATTTTTAATGGTATTCCTTGGAAATGGAAGTTCTTTAAATTGAATGGGAAGGATCCCCATTTGGGTTGTTTAGAATGCTATATCATAAATAAAATTTAAGTCCTAGTAAGGGATGAACACCGAAGATAGTGTTATCTTAAGGGGGGGAGTATGTAACACACCTACCTTAGAAGCTTCGGTAAAAATGATATACTTATGAATAAAAAATTTATGATTGTTTCCACCAAGAATAGCTAGAAACAATGTTACCAATGAAATAGGTAACCTGACCTCAAAACGGGAACTGTAGCCCTAAAAGTCTCAAAAAACATGAAAAAAAACCCCAAAAACAAAAAGTGTGTATTCCAAAACGAACTTCGTTTTTTTTTAAGGTCAAATTTCAACATTTTATAAAATTATGCTAAAAAAAAAATTGTTTGTTGAAAAAAGGATTGAAAAAACACCCTAAAAAAAAAACTAGTTGATGCTGGAATAACAAAAAAAAAAATTGTGTCATAATTTTGACACTTGTAACAATGGAATTAAAGACAACATATTAGGAAATTTTTTAAAATTGTAAATTTCTATCATTTTTTATAGATGATGTTAAAGATAAATAAATACATGTCTAAAGGGCTTATCATTTCAAACAATTTTCATCCATGTTGTTAAACATAAAATATCTTGACTTTAAACAACCCCAAAATTTTAATTATTGTCAACCATAACCTTAAAGATAAAATTTGGTAGCGCATAAAAACCTTAATGACATGTTGTAAATCTAAAGTTTTTCAATATTGAGTGTTCAACATACTTGAACAATGAAATTATGGAGAAATTATAAGACTTAACAATTTTAAAAAATGAACAAGTAAATGAAAAAATTATCATTGAACAAAAATAAGTAAGAGTAATTTTAATTTTAAAGGATAAAAACTTATCTTTTTTCAAATCTTAGCATAAGAAAAATTTAAATATAATTTCAACCAAAACCTAAAAATCAAGCATCAAAACAAAGTGTTCCATTTCAATGACACATATAATTATTAAAACTTTTAAAAGTATCTTATACCAAATGGTAACAATACATAATATCATGGTAATATCACTGCATAATCTAAAAATTCGACATTAGTTTCTATTTTCTATTTTACTTATAATTAAAATATCAACATTGGTACATTGAATATAACATAAATTATTTTTGTAATTCATTGTTGCATTGTCGATATTCTAAAGAGATGAATTTTTCATAATTAAAACATATAATCCAACAAACATAGAAATGTCTCATAACTTCATGAAAAATGAGATGGAAGTCAAAAATTTTATTTCAAGTTACCATGCAAACATCAATTACATAAAAGTGTCTTAGATAGTTATTCAAAATCAACCATAGGTTCTGGCACACCTTCATAATCTACATCTTCAGATGAATGGCTCGATGAAGATGAATATGATCCATATTCTTCTCTTTCATCAACTAGTTCTCCATCTGAGTCAACATGCATGCCCACCATTTCAGAGTTCAAAAGTCTTGTAGATCTACATCTACATTCTGCAGAGTCCCATCTCAACAATAATTGTTCTGGTAGCAATTTCTTCAAAATATTTATGGTCTGCAACCGAAGAGTTCCTCTCTTTGTCAAATTGAAGTCATACACAAGTATGTCAACGTCCTCCAATTTTAAGGCATCTTTGCGGCGACGATTTATATTTTTTCCCTTTCTTTTTCTCTTTCTGCCAATTATTTTTTCCACTACCATCTCTGGCTTGTACACACCTTTGAAAGGGTGGGTACTTGTGGCATACCAATGTACATCAACAACTGTAATCTCTTCATTTTCATTAATGACCTTTATAACCTTGGCAATCCAGAATGGATAGCCAAGTGGATCTTCATCTGCTAACACTGCTATCATGCAACCCTCCTTAAGATCTTGCACAGAACCCCTATAAAGGTCTTCCATGGCTTCACGTTGTGCACGTGATCTTCTAGAACCAATATAGATTTCTCTTTCCTCTACCTGTGGGGAATTAATAATAGCTTGAGGCTGTTGTTGTTCAACATTGTGTGTTTCCTGATGTTCATGTTCATTTGGCATATTTTGTGGCCAGAAAAAATGAGTCTTCAAAAGCGTATCCCCATTTATTGATCTTGAAATCATATCACTTTGATTACTGAAAAAAGGCTCCCATAAAACTGAATCAGCAACATCGAAGTACTCATATGTATCTCTAATACATCTTTTAATTTCCTTTAGACATTCAGAATAATTTATGTCTCTCTTCTGCCTTCATGCATTATGGAGTTCAAAAACTGACTGTAATAACAATATCTTTGATGAAAACATTGGACGCTCTAGAATGAACTTCAAAAATGCTAAACTTGATGATGGTCCCCATTCTTCAATAGTTGAATACTTCTTGCCCCATATAAGTGCTATCCCATCAATTTTTTTGATACGAAATTGATGCTGGAAGCTAATGTCGTTAAGTTGTTCAATGCATTTCTCCTCACCATGTGATCCAAAAATAAACCTTCGCATGTCAATAGTTTCTTCCAACACATGAAAAACATGCTCTGGAATGTACGATTTCTTAATACATTCAATTAATGATGGAAAGCTCCCAACGCCGTTCCTCCTCAATGTTACTGAAAAATGACTGAACATTTGATCAATATGATCATGAGTATGCCCAACAAGAAGGAAACCAACCTTTATCTTTTTAAAAATCCCCAATTCAACGAGCATGTTTAGATACCCAAAAATAACTTGATTTTTGTTCTCACGACTTGTGTTGTCCAATTGTAAATACAAAACTTTAGGAAGAATCCTGGACCAATGAGTAACCACATCATGGATTATAGTTATGGTCAGATTTTCATCATTGTGAATATTTGGAGTTGTGAAGAAAACTCTTGGAAACATCTTCTCATTAAATACCATACAACCAACCAAGTGAAACTGAATGAAATTTTCCTCCTGTAATTTTTTTGGCGTGTGGAAAAAATGTGGAAGAAGTGTTTCCTTTTGGTCCATACCATCAATTATCAATCCCAGATATTTATTTGGATGATTATAACACTTCTTTCGATGTTTATACAACTTTTTCCTTTCACTTGTTTACTGATTGTGATGGTCTTGAAGTTCTTTGACAACGTAATCTGTACATAAAATAAAAGAAACATATGAATAAATATATTTTCATAGTTGATAAGTATCAAATTTTAAAAAACAATGTTTTGAACACATACCTCTTTCCGCCCCTTGACATTTATCTCTTTTTGCTTTAAGAGAAGCACATGTGTTGCAAATCGCCATCCTTGTCTTCTTAGGAATACGAACATTGTTGAATTCAGTGTTCCATATCCTTGTAAAATAAGAATATGTAATAAAATTACCAATTCCTTCAACAACTTCTGCATAATCTTTGTATAACATGAATATTTCTCGTCTCGAGAAATTATCTGGAATATGTATTGTGTCTTTATTTGGCATACACTCTCCATGATTTGAAAATAATTCTTTCATCCATGTCTTAGCAATATTTTCAAATTGCCCCACCTCCTGTTTATAACGTGCTTCTGAATAATATGTGGGATCCCTTTCCAATCTATCCTATATTCTTGACAAACGACAATTACCAATTGAATACAACATTTTGAACGCCTTTCTACAAAGAAATACATTCCCAATATGATAATCATAACCTGCTAGTGTAGAATGCATGCAACACACTAAATATGAATTTTGCATGCTTTTATTCATTGACATATGTGTTTTCCTTTTCTCCAAAGAAAATTTGAAATCCATATTTTTCAAGCAATCCCTTCGACAACATTCACTTGAAATCAAATGAACGATAGAACTTCTTGTCATGATATATTTTGTCATCGCCCTTGTATAACTGGAATGCTTTGGGTTGATATGAAAAGGTCTACTCCTACTCCTAGTTCCAATATTTGCTTGCAACGGCTTCATCATTCCATCATCCTTTGTAAAAGTAGTTTCATCGCCATTAGGAGGAATATTATCCCCACTATCATCATCCTAAACATAGTTAAGAAATTCATCAACATCATTGCATGGAAAATTTTCTTTACCATCATCAGTTGAAGAAAACATTTCACAAGAATCATCGGCACTTTTGTAACCCTAACTCAAAAGAAATTCTTCACCATCTTGACCCATGCTTTCAAGTTCTTCCCTGGGAGGATTCAATTCTTCATCACCATGAGTGTCTTTGAAATGGTCACTTGGAGAAAATTCAATATTCAGATTTGTGCCTCTAAAATGATCATTTGCAAGAAACTCTTCATCCTCCCCTTCCTCAGTGGTGCTATCATAATCCTTGGGATTAGGCATAAGTGGAAGCTTTGAATTTTTATTCACTAGAATTTCTTCATCCTGCCCCTCCCCTTCCTCACTGAAGCTCTCATAATCCTTAGGATTAGGAATAATTGAATGCCTTGAATCTATATTTATTGGAAATTCTTCATTCCCCCCCTTCATCAGTGGTTAAATTATAATCGTTATGATTAGGATGAAGTGAAAATTTTAGCTTTGGAAATTCATCCTCGTCTTCATCAGTGGTGCTGGCATAATCCTTAGGATTAGGACAAAGTGGATATTTTGACGCTGCAAATTCTTCATTCCCCTCTTCCTCAGTGGTGCTGACATAATCCTTAGGATTAGGACGAAGTGCATATTTTGACTCTACAAATTCTTCACTCCCCTCTTCATCTGTGGTGCTGACATAGTCCTTAGGATTAAGACGAAGTGGAAATTTTGACTATGGAATTTTTTCGTCCCCCTCTTCATCAATAGTGCTTGCATAATCCTTAGGATTAGGATGGAGTGGATATTTTGACGCTGTAAATTTTTCATTTCCCTCTTCATCAGTGGTGCTAGCATAATCCTTAGGATTGGGATGAAGTGGATGTTTTGACTCTGAAACATTATCATTCCCCTCTTCATCAGTGGTGCTCGCATAATCCTTACGATTAGGACGAATTTGATATTTTGACTCTGGAAATTTTACATCCCCCTTTTCATCAGTGGTGCTGCCATACTCCTTAGGATTAGGACATAGTGGATATTTTGACTCTACAGATTCTTCATTCCCCTCTTCATTTGTTGTTCTCGCATAATCCTTAGGATTAAGCTAAAGTGGATATTCTTCATCTCCCTCTTCATCAATGGTGTCCTCATAGTCCTTGGGATTAGGACGAAGTGAAACTTTTGACTCTGGAAATTCTTCATCATGCCCTTCATCACTGTTGCTTTCATAATCCTTAGGATTAAGAGCAAGTGGTATAACTGGCGCTCGATTTAAAAAAATTTCATTTTGTTTCCCCTCATCAATTTTGTTCTCATCATCTTTAGGATAACGACCAAGTCGATTTTTTGACTCTCTATTCATGGTGAACGAACTCCCGTTATATTCATCACTCTGAATAGAGTTGTTGTGTGACGAAGATGTTGATGTTGTAGAAAGAAAAACTTCGCTATCAGAAGAAACCATGGCTTTCAACAAGAATAGGTTGAATAATACAAATTCCTCTCCCACTTACAATATATAACTTAAATACTGAAAATTTCCCTCCAAATTTTCCCTCCAAAAAAATTCACGAAAAAAATTCCCTCCAAAATTCCCCCCCAAAAACTTTCACGAAAAAATTTCCCTCCAAAATTTTCATTTCAAATATTCGGTACAAATATTAGTCAAAAAATGTATTTAACATTTTTTTTAATAAACTGTTTATGTTGAAATATTTTACTGATATTTATATTAAAAAGATCCACAAAATATTTCTATCATGGATGCCTTCCAAACTAAAATAATGTTTTTATTTCAATGATTTAACATTGACTAGATGTAAGTATTAACTATAATATTATTATAATACCTACATGCAAATATTTACTATTTTAACTATAATGACCACATGTAAATATTTTAAATTTTAAACTTACGTTATATTCATCTAAAATATATTTCAAAATTTATTAATAAACTGTTAGTCTTCAAATATTTCACCATACTTTCTATTCAAAATATCCACAAAATATTTCTTTCATGCATGTCTTCGAAACTAAAATAATTTTCTTATTTGAATGGTTTAAGATTGACTACATGTAAATATTTACAAAAATAGCAACATGTAAATATTAACTATTTAAACTATAATATTAACTATAATTAACTACTTGTAAATATTTTAGATTTTAAAATTTAATCCCATGATTTAAAACATTGATTACATGTAAATATTAACTATGATAACTAAATGCAAATATTAACTATTTTATCTATAATATTAACTATAATTAACTACATGTAAGTATTTCATATTTTAATTTTTAATCTGAGATTATATTTCAATTATTCAACATTCAGTACATGTCAATATTAAATAAAATATTAACTATGATAATTAGATGCATATAATAAGTATTTTAACTATATTATGAACTATAATAAACTAAATGTAAATATTTTAAATTTGAAATTTTAATCCCACATTCATTAAACAGTAAACCAATCAGAAAATATTCGCTATTTAAAAGGAATGACTGTTTCTATTCATCACATCACATCAAGTTTTCTGGTATTTGTTAGAGCAAATTTTTGGAGGTGTTGCATTGGCATTGTTAACTTCGTGTAGGCATTGCATTGGCATTGGAGGCATTGTGTCGCTATTGGTAATTTTGTGGAGGTGTTGCATTGGCATTGGTAACTTCGTGAAGGCATTGCATTGGCATTCGAGGCATTGTGTTGCTATTCGTAATTTTGTGGAGGCGTTGTGCTGGCATTGGTGACAACAACTTTTTCCATTTCAAAGGTTAGTTTTCCTTCTATTCTGTCACTTTAAAGATGATTTTGGGGAAAATTTGTTTTTCTATAGTTTTCTGTGTCCAAAAGCTACTTTTTAAAGGTTTTTAGGTTCAAAAACCTTAATTTTTTATATTTTTTTAGTGAAGAAAATGCAAAAAGAACTAAATTTTTTAGGGTTTTAAGGAAAAAAATTTAGATTTTTTTTCTTTATTTAAGACTTATAGGTTCATCTAGACAGAAAAATCCATAAAACGACCATGCACATAAAAAAAAAAGTAATATTATAACATTTTTTATTTGTTTTTTTTTAATCATAAATATATCAGTGATTTCATTATTTATTTATTTTTTTTATTTTTTTTATTTGAGAATTTTTTGATTTTATATTCTATTTTATTTTATTTTTTTAATTTTAAATCTTAGTTTTATTCTTTTTAATTTTAAATCTTTAATTTATTTTTTCTATACATATATATATAGTATTGTGATATAGTTTTTTTTATTGTATTGTTATATTAAAACAATTTTTTATTTATTTATTGTATTGTATTTTTTTTTCATTATATAATGTTTAGAAACAAGACATAATTATTATTTAATAAATTGTTTTTTTTTTTCATATATATTTGTTATATTTTGATATTTTTAACATTTTTTTTTATTATTAAATAATGTTTTAACAATTATATTTAAAATAAATTAATAACAAAAAAAAATCATGCGCCATTTGACTGTGCCCACGGGGCGTCGGGGGTCAGCCAGGCGGCGCCACCGGGACAACCCTACTGGCCTAACGGCCCCAGCTGGATAGGGGGCCAATTCCGACTCGGCGCCCCGCGGGCACAGTGAAATGGCGCATTATTTTTATTTTTTATTTTTTATTTTTTTTAATTTTTTTTCTTTTTCGAATTTTGTTTTTTAAATATATTGTTTTAATTTGTTTTAATAAAACATTTTTTAATGTTGGTTTTTTTAATTTTTAATTTTTTTTATATTTTTTTTTTAAAAAATAATAATAATTTTTTTTTAAATTTTTTTTTAATAATTTGTTTTAATAAAACAATTAAAAATTAATAGAAACATTGTTATATATAAAAATAATAAAAAAAATTGTTATATAATATAATAAAAACATTGTTAAATAATAATTGTTAAAAATCTCAAAATATAACAAATATATTAAAAAAAAAATTATTAAACAACAATTATGTTTTGTTTTTAAACATTACATAATTAAAAAAAAGCAATACAATATAATAAATTAAAAAAAAAAACATTTGTTTTAATATAACAATATAATAAATTAATAAAAATAAAAAAACTATATAAAAATACAATTAAAAAAATAAAAAAAATATATAATATTATAACATTTGTTTTTAACATTTAAATATTTAAATTTCTTTTTTAATTTATTTTTTAATTTTAAGTGTTAAAACAACATTATAAAAAATTTAATTTTTTCTTTTATTTTCTTTAATTGCTTTTATTTTGTGTTGTTTATTTCTATTTAATTACTATGTAATGTCAAATAGAAATTTGTAATTTTCAAATATATTAAAAGATTATATAAATTTATAAACTTTTATATTCATTTTTTATAATTTTAAGTTTATAATTTTTTATTTAATTGCTATGTAAAGTAAAATAAATTTTTATTTTATTTTATTTTGTTTATTTTTATTCAATTGCTATGTAATGTAAAATTAAATTAAAATTAAATTACTGCTTTAATTTCAAGCTATTTAGTTTTAGAAATAAATTTTGTTTATTAAATTTATTTTATCCGCAATATTTTTCCATTAACTAATATATATATATATATATATATATATATATTATCAGGAAAATGGCATCAAAAAAGATTTCTGTGAATGTTTCTGCACCTAGGGCAGCAGCTTCCAAATCTACAGCAGCAACTCCCAAATCTACAGCTGCAGCTCGACGCACTATGGATACAACTCCCAAATCTAAAGTTGCAGCTGGACGCACTATGGACACTGTTGGACGCAATAAGGATATTGTTGCACACACTAATAAAATTCAAGCAAGTGGGGCACCAGGTTCATTAAAGCTTATTTCTGATTGGAAGAACGCCGAGGAAATAGATAAAACTGATTTCTCATGGTATCTTGAAGACAGTGAAATGGAGGCTGATATACACATCTATCTGATTTGTGGTATGATTGACTTAAATGAGCCATATGATGTGATGGGTAGAGTACGAGACATATGTATGGTCCCGAATACAAACACTATTTATGTTCTTGCAAGGAAGGCTCAGAAACATGAGAAGGTTAGATATCGTCTATCAATCGTCAAGTATGACACAAATGAAATATCTTCAAAATTTTCTGAAGAAATATCAAGAAACATTGCAAATAACATTGTAAGTATGCTTATTTTTATTTCCTCTATGCATTATTGTAAGGATGATTCAATTTTTTATAAATTATTGATCATTGACATGTTTTATTTTGTTTCATAGGATTTTGTTCCGGGTCTTTCAAACATGTTTGAAGGTATTTATATGTTGGTGCCAAATGTTATGGATGTGATGAAAACTTTCCACAAAGACAAAGAAGAGGAAAGGAGATTGAAGGAAAGAGAAATAGCTCGTGATACTGCAACAGTACAAAGAGGGGATCAACCAAGAGGCACTAAGGCGGGTCAATCTAGTAAACTTAAACATGTTTCTTTTGAAGGTGTCGAACATGAAACAGAAAATTATGATAGAATTAGTGAGGAGGAGATGAGAACTATCGTGCAAAAGGAGAAAATAGATCAGACACCAAAAATAAAAATTTCCAAAGATGTCTCTCTTTTACCTCATGAAGGAGAGCTTGTTTATAAAAAAACTGATATGTTATCCAATAAGACTAGGAAATCAAATATTGGTGAACCTCTAAAGGTCGTGAGCAGCAGTGAAGAACAAATTGAAAGCTCTCACGGAAGCAGAGAAATCATAACACCAGGTGCTGAGTTAGAGGATGGCATTATTAAAAAATAACAAAATTCTATTTGACAAGAGTTGAGGAAGAATAAATTAATTCTTGGTGGCCAAACATTTGAGCTTAATGTTAACCAATTTTATGGCCCAGATGAAGGAAAATCTCAATATCAAATTAGAAAGGCCCATCACCTACATGTACATAATCTGAAAACATTGTTCAAGTTCAATCCATATGCGCATGTGGTGGATTATGTGGTTCTTGTCGATCCATGTCAAGTTCCCAACAAACAAGCATTTGACAAGACAAAATGTTTTGATTATAAATATTATGTAATTGGAGGGAACCATTCGATAGAGGCTAAGAGACAATTGATTGCAGAATATCCCAATAACTATCTTTTTCAAACAATGAAATGCATCGTTTACGATGGCTTAACAGAAATGGAATCAAAGTTATTGGCATGGGATCATAATGCAGATAATGAGTACAGAATGAAAATGACTTTCATCCAAAGGGTCATATTTATTCATAATGAATTCATAGAAAAATGTGGTGGGGATAAGACACAAGTTAGTGTAGCATTTCGAAAGGAATGTTTAATGGAAACAGGTTATCAAATTGATGAAAAAAAGCAAAATATGGAAAATTGAATACAAATCTCTTCAGAGGCACAGATAACATTTTTCAGTTGGCATTTAGAACTAGGGAGGTATGGGATTTGATTGATGACATTTTTTATCGATGGGAGAATATTTCCATAAAAAATCAGAAAGTTAAAAAGAGTAAACCCATAATATGTACCAACAGTAAGGGGGGTCCTGAAATGAAGCAGCTTCCAGAGGATATGACTATTACACCTTGGAGAACAATGCAAGGTGTGAAGGATGATAAATTAGTCAAATCAGTATTAGCTCGTGTGAAGTCGGGTGAATTATTAATGGAAGAAATGTGTGCATAATTTCAAAAGTAAGTTTCTTGAATTATTTCTTTCATTATAATTTTATTTTAAATAAAACATAATGATGTTGGTAGAATTTGTTATACATGTCAATATATTAACGTTTTTAACTTGATTTATTCAGTCAGAAAATTTATATGAAAATACAAGAACACATGGTTAAAATGTTGAATGAAGATAGTTGGGATGATGTTGTACGCAACTACCCAGAAGCAAGTTCTACATCAACACTAAAAGAGTTTTATATTGCATTCAATAAGGTATGTTGATTTATAAATTCATTTTATTCATATTTAAACTATTTTTATTTTATTACTTTTATATATATATATATATATATATATATATATATATATATATGTCATTAAAGATGTCGAAGAAGGATGGAAATGGAGTACCAGATACTTTCAAAAGCTTTATTAAAAAAATTAAGATGGAGAACATGAGAAGGAAGCGTCTTATGAATGTTGAACTAGATCCTACTCTTAATCATTACATTTGGAATGGGCTCGACAGTGTCCAATATAAAATAATACAAGGTGACTGTGAAGACATTGCATCACTAATACCTAAAAGGGAATATGGCCTAGTTATTGTAGATATTCCTCATGGTTTCAATTTCCTAGACATTGAATATGATAGAGAACCATATAGTTATCAAGCTTTTAGTAAAGTGGTTACGGGTTTTCAAGAAGTGACAACATCACCACTTTGGTGATTTGTGACATTTCATTCAGACACACAGTTTCCAATGTTATTAACAAGCTTCAAGGGTAAAGCAAACTCAAGGATGCAACTTACATGGTAAGACTTTGAAATTGTATGTTTGATTCCTCCTAAATTTTTTTATTCATGTAAAATTTAATTGAACTTTTACTATGTTGTGTTACAGGAAAAAGTCAAATATTGTTTCTTCCGAAGATCAGCCTCTCATAAATGAGTGTGATTTCATCCATGTTGAATGTTGGACAAAAGATGATAGCTATAAGCATATTATTATGAATCAATAAGATGGGAAGAGTCATAGTCAAGTATTGGTTTATGATGCAGTTGTAAGAAAAATAACATATGAGGATAAAGATGCAAAAGTAGATATAGTTAACATTTATAAAAAACCACAAGCATTGATTAACTATCTTATAGATCTATGTTCAAATGAAGGAGAATGGGTTTTGGATTTATTCTCAGGTTCAGGTAAGTTTTATTATACAAATTTAAATTTAAATATTGTCTTTTTTACTTTTTATGTCTCCATACTAATTTTCTTACTTTTTTTTTTTGTGCTTGATGATTAGGTACAACATTAGCATGTTGCCTACTAAAAGGAAGAAATTGCATTGCCATTGAGAAAGACCCAGTTCAAGGCAAATTTATTCAACAAAGAATTAACGCTCTTAAATTCCTTCCAGATGCGAAGCAAGAAGTTGGTTTGAGGAAAGGAGATTTTAATGAATCGCGTGTGGAAAAAAAAAACAAAGGAACCTCAACCACCATTATATGATATGATTGGAAAGGGACACTTGGGAAGATTTGCTGACATGAAAGATCCATTAGAAGATGACAATGATCAAAATGAAGAAGAAAATGTTGCAGAAGAAGCCATCAATGACGTTCTAGATGATGTTGAAGATGTATTAGTTGATATTGTTGATGATGTTTAAGTTATGCTTGCAAACAAAGATTATTTCTTAGAACTATTAATTAGTTTTACTTGTAATGTTTAGACTTTGATATTTTATGAGAACAACCCTTTTTTTTTGCAAACAACATGTGACTGCTATTATTTTTTGACATAAAATTCAATAAAAATGTTTTTTTCTTAAGTTTTTTTGTTAAGATTCTCACAAAAAATTATTGTATTTAACATGTTTTTTCCAACAAAAACTCTGTAAAAGTGTATTTTTTGCATTGTATTTATATTGAAAAATTGTATTTTTTTGTCATATGGTTCAAAATATTGGTTTTTTAGCGACAATTTTTTGATGTACATTGAAAAATTATTTAACAATACATAAACATGTAGAAAATATAAACTTTAGAATACTGACCCTTTTTCCATATTTTATGTATGTGAAAAAGTGAAGATATCATTACAAGTTTTTATTTAAAAAAAAAAACATTTTTTTATTTTTAAAACACAAGTACATAAATGCACTTAAAAATAAACATCTCACAGAAGAAGAAGACATTAGAAAATCTATAGTGTCAAAATCAATCCTATAAAAAAACGTTGGTGATGATACACCACCACTATTCAAAATCAACATAAAAAACATCACCTAAAAAAAAACAAAATTAATTAAAAAAAAAAACAAAATGAAAAAAACTTAAAGTGCCAAAAACATGCTCAAATTTTTTTTTCTTGATTCTGCATCGCCACTTTTTCAAAATCAGGTGTTTTTCTTGATACTTCAAAAATTAAGTAACAATTAGGTTACCTATTTCATCGGTAACATTTTTTAGAATGAAGATTCGATTAGATGTAAAATGAACTCTTGTTAACTATGTATTGATTCTTGCCATAGATTGGTGAAAATAGGTAAGATATGGGAGATTATGAGAAATAAATGGAAAATTGAAATCTTACGGCTAGAGGGAACTCGTGTTTTTCTCCTCTCCTTTATGCATTGAGGTATTCTATTTCCAAATATGGCCAACATGGGTTATTTAGGAGTAACTATTACAATCTCCACTGTAATTTTGTTTCCATGCCTTCATATAGCGGAGGTGGAGGCAAAATTGAAATTAGGGCGGGAGAAGATAAGCCATCTACATTTCTATTTCCAAGACTTAATGGTGGGTAAAAATGCAATGGTTGTTGTGGTGGCATTGACTCCCACCATAAATTCATCATTTACTTAGTTTGGTTTGGTGAGAGTTATTGACGACTGGTTGACAGAATGGTTGGAATCTAACTCCAAAATGGTTGGAAAAGCACAAGGGTCAAAATAAAGCATCACAACCATTGAGGAAAAGTTTCTATGATGGGGGAGATCCGAGAGGAGAATAAAGGGTAGATCATCATCCTCTATTTTATGGATTTTAATGGTAGCAATAATGTTAATCTAAACCTGAAATGCGCGTCCTAGATTCAGGCGATCACTCAGGAAATTACTTCCTTGAACCTCTTGTTTTTTGTATGCGTACCTCCAAATCAATAGAGTATGGATACCATGAAGGAAAGAAACACATATTTAATCCAGGTTTTACCATTGTGTTTGAAGAGATAATTATTCGTATCATTCTTTTCTTGAAATAAGAGTTCGCATACAAATTTTATTATGGTGTTCGAAAAGATGAATATTAACTTCATTGTATAGGTTAAGCATAGTAAAACATAAGTAATTTAGTTTATATATATATATATATGCATCTTATGTAAAAAAGATAAGATTCTTGTTCTCTTTTAAAAGGGATTTGGTACATGTGTATGAAATGATAACAAAATCCAAGTTATTTTTTGAAAGTGAATATATATTAAAGAGGGTAATTCTTGAATATATTTCATGGGTTGAGAGATAATTTAATGAGTTTTCTTGGAATAGAATTCATGAAGAACCCATATTATTTTCACATAATTGTTTCTTTGGGAAACGTTATGTTGAATCTTGTGTGAAAAGAATAATTTCTACCTGGGGAAAATATTATGTTGTTTTATATATGTTGTTCTTACTTGAGAAGAATAACTTGTTGAAAATATTGCATGGCTATATGAATTGTGTCAACTTCTTGATTTAGGTGTATACAAGGTTAAGATAATATTTTTATTGTTTCCTAGTTTTATGCATAAAACAAGGTTATCTATGATAATTTATTGAAAGAGAAGCACAAGAAACTACGTGTAGAAAAACAAAGAAAATAGGTTATATTAGATTCTTTTTTAATATGAAGTAAGTATTTGTTTACATGAAAATAATAACTAAATGATGGTATAATTATAAATAAGGCAATAATTTGTGCATACATTAAAGAAGACGTCTCATGATAAGCTCTTGCATGTGCAAATAATAGTCATTATAGAGATATGTTATTTGCATGGATATAAGAAATATTGAGTTATAATGTTTCTTTAGGAAGAATTATATGTGAGTATTTTATGTTATCATAACTATTATGTTAGTTTCTTTTGAAATAAGATCATGCATATGCATACAATATTTGTATTAGCTTTCGTTGGAAAGAATATTCATATTTGTATGTGGAAAAAGATAGCATGTTGTGTTAGACTACATTGGAAAATATTGTTAGTATAATCTTTGAAAAATAAGACATGTATTTGTATGATTTATTAGATTAGTCTTACAAAAAAGAAAACATGTGTTTGCATGCTCTGTTGTGTTAGGAAATCATTTGGGAAGAATCTTTTGGAATTTATGCACTCTGTTGTACTAAGCATTCCTTTGGGAAGACTTTTTTTGGAATTTATATGCATTTGCATGCATGGGAACAAGATTTTTTGTGTTAGCTTTTGTTTCATGCACCAAAATTAATAGCTTAAGGGTTAGTTATTTTGATTAAATTTATGTAATTCACATGTGCGAGGATTATACTAATATATCAGTTTCTTTTAAAGAAATGTCTAGACAATTGTAGTGATTTGTCTTGCAAGAATGTGTGCTTATGCAAGGGAAATATTAGTTAATCATTTATAGACATCCTTTGATGGTTACATGCTTATAAATAGTGTGTACGCAGTTTTTTTAAAAGAAGAATGTCTTGATATTATGCTTGCATGCCACGACTCTACATGAATAGATTGATAATCATCACTTGTATAGATTTTTTAATGTGTTGATTAATACTTTATGAATCCTCACACCAATTTATGTTGAAGACAACATTAGCAGAAAATGATGGCAACTTGTGCAAAGGAAATATTATTCTTAACATGGTGGTAGGTAAATTATTAGTGGTTCTTGTAGATGAGTGCAAGCTGCAGGATGATCCATTGTAGGATGGTACATTGTAGGTACATCCATGCCACCAAGATATAAAGATATAAAGATTAGTGGGTAAATGATATCATAATTATTGTAATGGATTTAAGTTAGATATTTGTATATTTCCTTATAAGATTTATAACAGTGGTTAAGGGATGGTTTCTGTTATAATCCATTGAGTGAGGGGTGAACACCCTCATGAGCATTTAATAATAAAAGTAGATGTTTTCTGGTTTTCACCCTACAGGGTTTCCAGGGTATATTGGTGTTCAATGATGTGATTGATTATGGTTTTAGATTAATAATTTTGATTCCTTTCTTGCTGTGATGTTCATAATGTCAATTATGTGATGGCTACATGAATAAGGAAATGAATGCGACGATTACATCATACAATTTTATGCTAATGTACTATAACAGTGGTTGTTAATGGTTAAGAAACTTACTATTCTTCTACTAAGGTTATACTATGAAATGATGAACATTCTATATAATGGTTAATGAAGAATATTTAATAGTGATTTGAATAGTTACCCACAAATAATTTGTGTAAAAATTTTCTAAATCCTTACATTTCCATATAAAAATATGAAAATATATTACAATGTTGAAAATAAAATCCACATGCAATGAGATTTCTTTGATTTATATCTACGAAATCAATTCTTCAGTGAAGTTAAATAATTTGACATACAATGTTCTATATTGAACATCTATATGTTGAAAATAAAATCCACATACAGTGTGGTTCCTTTGCTTTGTATATACGTAATTCATTCTTAAGTAAAGTTAATGACTTTGAGTTTAAAATTATTTATTTTAAAATTATATATTTATTATGTCGTTTTCTTATTAATATATTTATATTACGCTAGACATTAAAATTTAACCTTTTTAATATATATTCTTATGTAAAGTTATATCTTGGATTTTATTTATAACACATTTTTGTAATCTTCCCTTCTCATATTTTAACTCAATCTTAAATTACCTTTATTTTTCATTTCCTTTGTTTATATAAATTTACCATACTGCAATGATATCACTTTAATATCCCTTTATTAATTTTTAAAAATTACAATTTTAAAGTCATCTTATCGATTATGGAGGCAAGGTAATTAAATTAGTTTATATTCAGAATATCGATTATGGAGGTAATGTAATTAAATTAGTTTATATTCACAATAATTGCTAAGTTGCAAATTAGATATCATGTCGCACAATTCTCATGCACACAAGACCATGTTTGAGATAATGCCTCATTTAATATGCATACTACAGATTAGGGATTGGTTTGGTGTGTTGGAGGATGTTGAGAGATTCTCTCAACTTCTCCCTCCAAGAGTGGAATTATTTGGATCTCAGTAGCACTATAAAAATTGTAATATATTCATTTGATGATATAGAAATTAATTATTGTGTGAATCTTGTTCAATGGATGCTCTCTCCAATTTCTAATATGGTATCGGAGCCTAGCTGAGCTTAATCCCTCATGGGAGTGCTCAGAAAGATGAAGAGAAAATTGTGAGAATTGATTCTATAGGAATAGGATTCGTGTGTAGATGACTATGTGAATTTATGTGTGTATGTTTGAGTGTTAATTTCACTGTGCATTGGAGAGAATCGCTGTCGTGTTGATTCTCTACGGTGTTGGAAGGTTGCTTTTGCGATTTTTTTGAGAGAGAAATTTGCATGGGTCAACAATGATATATAGGTGTCAGATTCAATTCTGTTGCCAATCGAGCTAAGAGTCATAAAAAAATTGAACTACATAAGTCTTCGTGCGAAATATGACGCCAGACAAACTATGGACAGACCCACGCTATTTTTCATGCCTCGCTGCCTTTTTCCTCTCTACGAAAATGCATTGGAGGTGAACTAAACGCCTCAAAATTTGAATGAATTTATCATATTAGGGAACCATTTCAGGGTTATCAACCATTATTTTGATTGGATCGTGAAAAAAATTAACGCAGTTTGCAACACTGATCATGTAATGTATGAAATTCCACTGCTATTTTCACAGCGGCTGCACTTCTCTCATTTGCATTTGAGCGCATTGTAATTTCTACAATCAAAAGTGGGACAGTTCACGGAAGTGGTGGCAGAGATAATGGATTTGGCTGATGTGGATAACAAAGAAAGAAAGTTTCAACACCTTTGAAAAATGTTGTAATCCCTCTCTCAAGTTAACGATTACAGGGAGTGGGTGCAAATTTCTGCAGGCTCTGACGCTGGAACCACCGTCAATATAGCGGTTTTGGAAACGTTTTTGAAGGTGCTGGCCAGTCGAGCAGATAGAAGATCGACCGATGGGATATCATCCACTTATTTCAAATGGCGTTTCACTTCTTGTGTTCTCCTGGGCCACGGACAAGAAAAGCATAATACCGGACTCGAGTAATTGTTTAAACTAGATTAGGATCCATCGGTGTTTAGATAATTTATATCCTGGATTTTTCAAGAAGCCTTCTGTGAAGGCAGACGACGTAGGTACTCGGAAGTAGAACATATTTTTTTTGAAATGGGAGTTTCCTATATTGCGCCCATTCTCCAGATGGTGGTACTTTATAAGGATGATCCAGTGGTGCTCTACACTACTGCATATGAAGTTTCCATGGGTGTATTCTATGGCCTTGGAGCCGTGGTGTATGCAACGAGGATTCTGGAACGATGGAAGCTGCAAATTTATTTGCGAAAGACGGAGGCTGCAATTGCTGGAAAAATCAAATTGTCGAGAGGAAGATGCTATACTACCGGAGAAATTAAAGTTTCTTGTGCATTTGTTAGATATATATTATGTGACATTTTTTGTGAGATTTGTGTAGTGCAGAACCAACTATGAACAATTTAGCATAATTTAAATTAGTTGTTCCTGATGCTCTTCGGTGCCGAGAGAACAATTGGCTAATTTGATTATGTGAATTTGTTATATGCTGATGGATCTTGTTGTGCTTCAGGCTTCAAGAGCATCGGTTACAGGTTATACAATGAGATCCTTATGTGTAAAGGTCACTTTGTAGGATTGATCGCTGATAAAATTCTATACCTAGAATATTTTCCTATAGACTGTTGAAATTTATTCTTCGGGGTTATTTCACAGATGGAAATATTTCCATAGGATAGTTCGGTGTCGAGACTCTTCTTCGGGGGTGTCAAGAATCTTTGATCTTACAAATTTAGCATTGCTGGTCAGAAACAAATGTATTTTAAATGGGTTGAATGGTAGCTCGAAAATGGTGGAGAAAATAGCGTTGTCTATGAGATCTCAGAGTGGGTACAAATGTTAATGAAGACTAGGGCAGAAAAATGTTTGTATTAAATTAGTGTGTTCTTCATTTCTGTAATGTAGGCATTAAAGGGGGGTGTTTGAGATAATGCCTCATTTAATATGCATACTATAGATTAGGGATTGGTTTGTTGTGTTGGAGGATGTTGAGAGATTCTCTCAACTTCTCCCTCCAAGAGTGGAATTAGTTGGATCTCAACAGCACTATAAAAATTGTAATATATTCATTTGATAATATAGAAATTAATTATTGTGTGAATCCTGTTCAATGGATGCTCTGTCCAATTTCTAATAGACCATTAACCCAACTAACAAAGTGAAATCGAGCACAATTAGCGAAGCTAATATACACTAAGAGTGTGATTATTCAGATTTAATTATATTTTAAATTATATATATATATATATATATATATATATATATATATATATATATATATATATATATATATATATATATATATATATTGATGGTTTAAATAAGTGTTTATTTTGAAAAAAGATTATAATTTTTCTTTAATTATCAATAATTATTATATAGATGGTTGATATTTAAAAAAACATGAATATTTAAAAACAAAAATTAGATTTATTTTAAAAATAGTTGTGAATAAGAATTTTCATGGATAGTAAGACTAATGTCATAGTTAAGAATCTAGATACATATTTTTTTTAAATGTGTATATGTTTAAATTTTATATTAATTATTTTTATAATTGATAATTATAATAATAATAATTAATAATAAATTTATAATTTGGTTTACACTCTCTTCTATTCTATTTTGTTACAGAAATCAATAGGTAATATAAATTTTCATTAGAAAAAAGTTACACTCCCTTTTATTGGGTTGTAGAAAACAATAAGTAATATACATCATCTCTAAAAATCTATATGTATAACTATATTTTATGAATTTTAATTTCAAACTTTTGTCTTCGTAGACTAGACATTAAATTTCCAATTTATAATCACTCTAAAACATAAGTGCATAGTGTAATTCAATTGTTTATTATAATTTTACAAAATATATTTGTAATATCAATAATCTAGTATTCTTTAAGAATTCAAATATTATGCTTATGTATAGTACTATTCAATAAAACAAAACATCCCGTTTTTATTTTGTTTTACATAATGAGTAATTTTTTTTTTTAATTTAGTTAAAAATACATTTGAAATTGTTACATGGAGAAAATATTTAACTGAATGGTAAAAGAAATAAGATTGAGGCAATTTTTTCAGACAATTACCTACCCTAAAAGGATAAAAGGAAATCCTAAAGGAGAGAAGGGGTTCTCTTTTTTTGGAAAAAAATAAAAGAAGTTTTCCGGAGGTGGTCAATGGACCTCTATAACCTTTAATGAGTTTAGACTGAACAGGAGTCGTGAGGCCTAACTCAAGTACATAACTGCTTCACAAGAACTCTTGAATGGAGCTTGAGTGAAACATACCTGGATAACCTCACATGGAAATGTAGGGAGTTATAATTTTTTTTTTTACTAATTACCCAAGGGTAACTATCCAATTCACTATTCAAGATTCGTCATTAATCATTAGTTAAGATGTTCATCAATTCATCGAGTAACTTTGGTAGAGGAATAGTAAGTTTCATAGCCATTAACAACCACTATTGTAGTATATTAACATAAACTTTATGGTGTAGCCTTGCATTCATCTCATTATTCCTATAGCCATATTAATTAATCACATACTTGAAATAATCAATATCACATCATGCAAGGAATCTATATCATCAAACTCACACCATAAGAAATCACACCATTGAACAAAGATATAACCTGGAAACAACGAAATAACATGATTGAACAAACATTTAATTTCATTATTAAAAGCTCGTGAGGGTGCTCACTCCTCACTCAATGGCTCATAAGGGAGTCCATCCCTTAACCATTGTGTTAAAATATTACAAGGAATGTCATTTAAACACAAAATATGTATCTTAAATCCATTACAATCGTTATGATATGATAGCGTTTACCCACAAATATTTGTGGCCCGGTTGTTCCATCACCAAACCTACAACTCGCACTCATCTACATGGACCATCAATTATTTACCTACCACCATGTTAAACATAATCTATCATTTTTTCAAGTCATCATCCTTTACTGTTATTGATGTCGCCAATAAGCTTTAATAACATGATTAGATAAAGCATCAAATAATTACGTTGTAAAGCGTCTTTATTTGAAAACAACTCTCCTAAAGTGCTACGTGTATCATTATGAACCAATGATTCTTATGTTAGATGATTGAAAGATTTTATACCTTAGGATTAAACATTTTTATTACAGTTACAAAGAAAACAGTTTTAAAAATAATCTACTTCATCCTCGCTCGTTTAACCTTGCGCCAATTCGCCTATTCTGAAACGGAAATGTATGCATAGTGTACAGGATATAATAAGAACAGTTGAGATCCTGAATCTAATTTCAAATTGGCAAGATAATGATGATGATTACTGTCTGATATGCTATCTCACTATATTGAAATCTGCCATAAGGTGCCATGATTTGAGCTCTGTACCACAGGTGTTGTTTTCAAATTTCCATCCATCGTTGTTCGAGGCTCAATTTCAGGCCGTGATATGTTTTGTTTTAATTTTCTACTGCAATAAGGGAGTCGAATTCAATCTTCCAGGGTTTTACCATTTCAGAGCAGTGATATTGTTACGCTCTCATATTTACCATTTCGTCTAGGGTTTTCAGAGCCTCCCTATAAGAAAACTCTTTGATTCTTGCTATTTTTCAACAGATGTTTTTCTTTTGAGTTCCTGCAAAAATAAAAGTCATCTTCAAGGTTCGTTATGGCAAGAAGATGATAGACTCAGAGTTTCCAGATCTATTCCCTTAAAATTCACAGTAAGGATTTTTCACTCAACTTTTTTCTGGTTTATTCTCTATTAGTTTTGTTTCTAGATTATGGTTGCTAATTCCTTTGTTTTTATATGGTTGTAGACTTCTCTTCGTGCACAGAAAACTATTATTGTCTAGGCTTTTTTTCAAGGTTTTTCACCTATTTGACTCCAACATTTTATGAACTTGAATTTCGTTTGTTGTTTTCTGAGTGCGGTTAAAGCTTTATAAAGCTGCAAACTAATAAATCAGAATTTAATTTTTTATTATATTTGACTGAATTAGATAGAGAACTAGAAGTTCAGATGATCTTTGCATGCATTCTAAAAGAATTAAGCAAAGAAGAAGAAGTTCAGATTATATTTTCATGCATTCAGGAAAATTGAACTGAATATAGTGGAAAGAAGTTGCAAAGGGTGAATTACTAATGGCGTGAATAGGAGGGAAGGAAGGGGCGCCAAAATGAACATTGGCTGGTTGCAGAACCATTTATAATTTAGATGAAATGGATCATTAATTCTTTTATTTTATTATATACATGAATTTAGTACGTAGTAAATGGAGAGTAATGATCAACACAAGATGTTAGCATCTGAAAGAGACCCAACTTCTCAAAAATTAGTTTTCCCCTTCGTGAACGTACAAAATGACTGAAATTCTTACTTTTCCATCTGTGATGTCGAGGCGAGGGAGGTGAAGGTGAACGAAGAAACTCAAAATCACTCAACTTAATTCTCAATTCATTAATATGAAATAAAAAATTGTTATTGGTGAAATTTTTGTAGAAACATTTATAATTTAGATGAAATGAATCATTCATTCTTTTATTTTATCATATACATGAATCTGGTAGGCAAGAAATTTCAGATTTAATTTCAGACTTACCTGCTACCTAGAAACTAAGAGTAATGACCAACACGAGATGCTAATTTGTGCAAGAGACATAGCTTCTTAAAAACTAGTTTTTCCTTTCCGTAGGTGCTCCCAAATTCCATTTTTCTATAATATCTACAGCCAAATGGGTGAAATGCTCTCCCACCTCAACCTTAGTAGCTCCGCCACCCTGCTCAAAACTTACCTTCCACTCATTTATCATACGTTTTGTACTTTTGATCATGTATGACACATGTCCCTACTTAGACATTGTTTTTATCTATTAAACTCATCTACAATAAAGAACCATTAAAAAAAACACTACCAGCTTTATATTCTCTTGAAATTTAATAAGCCCTAGTTAAATAAACCTCCGATAACTGCTTGAAAAATCTATTTTTCTTGGATTTTTGGTTTATGATTTTTAAAATATGACCCAACATTAGCATTTTTCCTCTATCGATATTTTGTTGTCTCTAAATTTTCTTGCTAATATTCATAATGTGCAAGGAATTTCAATTGTCGAGTACTTTGAGATTCTAGTGGTGGAAGGCAAGAGCTGTGACACACCGTTTGGTTTACCCAGTCTTGTGCATTCGCCATCAACAACCCTTTTCCCATGAAATCCTTTACACCTTTTTGCTTCAATTTAGATTTTCTATATGGGAGCATGTTTTTTGTAGAGAGAAGTTTTTGGACTAGCTCTAGCTCTTTAATCGATAGTCGGGATTGGTTTCCCCACCAGAATAGGAAGCGTCTGCTTGTGCACATGTACATTTGAGTGAATCATTGAATTCTGTTTAAACAGTTTACATTTGACAATTATTTCGAATTTAATACAATATGATGTTGCACGTCAAATTTTCACCTACAACTAATGTTCTTGGGCTCATTATTATGGTCTTATCATGCTCACACATATATCCCAGTCACTGAAGCCAAATTTTAATGTTTCATGTAATTAAAATGTTAGCTATATAAATGAGGACATGTGCAATTTTAGAACAATTTTCACTTCAAAATGACATGCCCGTTTGATATTGAACCTGAGAAATCATTGTGGCAGTGCTCCATTAATGTTAAACCACCAATTGAATTAGTGAATATAAAAACATTAGTCTATTAATATTGGACCTTGGTTTAGTGTTCTTATTTTTGTATTGATGTTGTAAAAGTTACACGTAGTGCTAATGATTTGAATCCCTTCACGTTTAAAACAATGGAACGGATGAAAATATAGAATCATTAATTTATTAATTTATCAATATAGGTTAAGTGTTGTTATTTGTGGATTGATGTTGTAAAATTTACACTTATGGCTAATGACTTAAATTCCTTCATTTAAAACTATGGAACAGACCAAATTGGAGAATAATATGTTTACGTTTGTTACACCTTTTTAGCAGTGACCTAACCTTCCTAGCTCTTTTCAAACAGGTGTTGCTTCCTTTCTTGTAACGGGTGTCACTTCTAATGTATCTTACTAAGGTAACCAATTATTTTCATAGTCAACCTTTTTACTAAGGTAACTAATTATTGTCATAATCAACCTGCCCAACTCAGTTTAAGTCTGTTATTGTCATCAAAATTATAGCAGATATTCGTCTTAGCTATTTTAGGAAATACATATTTTTTAACATGTATATTGGTGTGTTATGCTTTGAATAATATATGATAATATTGCATAATGATGGGCATGTATCCTTTCCCATTGGTATTTAATTACTTAATATGATATGTCCATTAACATATGGGAAACTCTATCAAAATTGGATGCATTGTTGGATGCTTTATTGGAATATAGTTCATGCCCATGTGGAATGATGGGAAATACAGTTTGAGGACCTGTCAAAATCATCTTTAAAATTAAGTTAAAATTTAAAATGAAAATGGATGTAACTCAATTTTAGTTCATTTTTCACATTTGTAAATTCATTATTAAAAGAAAAATTGTTTTTTGTGTTAGAGGAGAAAAGGCTAATAATCAAATCTCATGAAAGTACTGTTATAGTGATATGCATGATCTATTTGATTGCAGTATTTTGAAGATATGGATATAATTATGTTAATATTCATTATCTTTTTTGATGATTAAGATTATATTTTAAAAAATAAACTCAGGCATGGTTCCAAATTGCAGTGAATGATAATAGAATTTTCAATATAACCATAGGGCTCTACACATCCAAGGTTTATTGTTGTTAAAATTTTACATTTTAGTATGCAAATTTTCATAGAATTTTCAATATAACCATAGGGCTCTACACATCCAAGGTTTATTGTTGTTAAAATTTTACATTTTAGTATGCATATTTCCATAGTTAATATCATGATGTTGTGATGCACTTCACCTATTTTAGAAAAAAAAAAAACATTAGAATTTGAAAAGTCCTATATTACTGCTTTACAATATTTCCTTTGCAACATATGGTGGAATTGCTAGATATCAAGCATGTCAAAATAATCCTCAAATTATTATGACACTTCTCGCACATGCTCTTATTTGTAAAAGACAAATCACTACAACTGTCGAGTAATTTCTTTAAAGGAAACTCACACATCTCACACATCGTGTATTTGATTTACTTGAACTTTAACAAATAACCAACCCTTTAGCTATTACTTTTGGTTTATGAAAATATAAGAAAGCTAACACAATGAATGTTGTTCCTATGCATGCAAATGCATATATTTTCCAAAATAATTTCCCAAAATAATATTAATAAAATAGAGGATGAAAACACATGTTTCCTTTTAGAGGAAATATAGCATAATAGGCATGGAAAAACATGGTTTCTTTTCAATAAAAATAATTCAATAAAGAATACAAATACATGTCTTATTTTCAAAAGGTTATACCAACATTTCCTATATGTATATATATATAAGAAACGAACACATTACCATGGTTTTTATGCATGTATTCCATCATCTTTCCAAATATAGGCTAAACAAACATGCTATTATTTCCGACATACAAATGTATATTCTTTCCAATGAAAGATAATACAAATGTTGCATGCATATACATGCTCTTATTCCAAAATAAACTAACATAATAATTATGATAGTATAAATTAATTATATATAATTTTTTGAAATAAATATAGCTCAATATATCTTCTATCCATGCAAATAACCTTTTCTCTATATTTCCACATGAATTTTCTCATGCCTAGCTTCAAATAAATTACCATAGATAACCTCTTTTACGCATAAAAACTGGCAGCACTAATAACGTTAACTTAACCTTTAATACACATAAATCAAGAAGTTGACATAATTAATCTAGATGCCATGTAATCCTTTCAAGAGGTTATTCTTTTAAACATATATAAAACAACACAATATTTTCCAAATAAAATATTATGAGTAACTAATATGGGTTCTTAATGACTGATTTTCCAAGAAAAACTCATTAAGTTATCTCCCAACCCATGAAATATCTTCAAGAATTACGCTCTTTAATCTATATTATTTTCCAAGAAATAACTTGGATTTCCTTATCTTTTTTTACATAAGATGTATATATATAAAAACAAGGAGATTTACTTATCTTATCTTTTACTACTGCAAATATCTTTCAAGGTACATAATAGGAATATTTGCAAGAACTTACATGGTTTCTTTTCGGAAAACCTAGCATAGTAAGTTTGTCCTTTACCATGGTATATCTATAAGAACAATATATTTCTAAAATATTATCATAGTAGAAATATTTTCAAGAAATTACATGGTATATCTCTAAGAACAATATATTTCTTAAAAATTACATGGGTTCTTTTCTGAAAAACTAGCACAGTAAGTAATTTTGTCTTTTACCATAGTTTCTCTCTACTAGAAAAAGTGGATATTTTTAGTGAAATATTTTATTTTCTTTCAAAAATATAGTTACAAGGTTAGTATGCAAAATATTTAACACTCTTTTATTTTCTTTCAAGAACATGGTAAAAACTTAGTATGAAAATTATTTTACACTTTTATTTTATTTTAAGAATATAATAAAAGATTAATATGAAAATCATTTTTATTTCGAGAGTGCTTATCTCTTTTCCAACATATTGACCCTCTATGCCTACCATTGATATGTTGGTACTATAAAACTAGGGATATTTGGGTCGTTTGAAAAACAGCCCCATAACAGTGCCATTTCCAAAAAAAAAAAAATCAAACATCTCCACCCAAAGATAGTCCATACAAAGTAACTCAATCTCTAGACAGATTACTATAGTAGTAGCCTTTTGATGCCTCTCTTGTTTGAGCATGTATAAAAAAATCATACAACCGTTCCAAGGCACCAGTGTTCCATATTTCACTTTGTATGAAAAAAATCAGAAAAAAATAAATATGTATACCAATCAATCTATAATTGGACTGGTAACTAAGTACCCAAGCTTCTCTGCAGTCATGAATATGTGGTAACCTTGGGATGCATACAAATCATAAATGGTCTCCATGGTACTATAGTAGTAGGGTTGTTCTCAAAATGGTTGTTATCATTTTGAAATTATGGTAGCCTCCCATTCCTCTCATTGTGACTCCCACGATGGTTGTAACTATCGAAAACCTAACTACTTCTTGAAAACTAATTCCATTAAATTAATAATATTTTTCATCAACGAAAAAAGTAAATACATGGGTCTATGGATGTTACATACTCCCCCCCTTAAGATAACACTGTCCTCGATTTTCATCCCTTACTAGGACTTAACTTTTATTCATGATATATCATTCTAAACAACCCAAAAGGGGATCCTTGCCATTCAAAATGAAAGATTTTTTTATGGTCAAATAATATCAATAACGTTTATTATTCAACATAAGCATTTATAGCTACCAAATAAACACTTTATACTTCCAATCACTTAGTCATTATTCAATTTCATAGAAACAAATCATAATTTCTTATACAAATTTAAAATTCTTTACCAATTACTCTTGAAATTAATGATGAATTTTACACAATAACTGTCAAAATGGTTGAACAACCCATCAACACTCCATGGAAAGTACCCTGTAATGTATGACTAACAAATTCAATCACATTATTCAGACCATTTCCAATCAAATGAAACACTCTAAACTATCAATCATTCATTAAATTTCAAGTGATATTTCAATCAAAATATTCTTCCAAGTCTTCAGAGAGAAAAAACCCTCTATTTATGATAAATGGTTGCACCATGTGCATAGTTCTGCTAAATACATCCACTTAGTACTTCTAAAAGTACCCAAAGGTCACCTAGCTCTCTAAACATTGAGGTGATCAATAAATTCACTGAGTGCATATTATCATAGCCTGTGCTAAGAGATTCAAACAATTAGTAATACAATGTAAATAAATAGTTACACCATTATATAGAGAAAATATTTTTAACATAACATATAACTCATTAGTTAATTTTTTTATTTTTATTTTTAGCCATGAGAACCATATTAGGCTAAATAACACTCCTCCAAACAAATGGGAACTGGTTCCATAACCATATCGAGTCATTTTCACATCCAAATAGTTATATGAAAAACCATACCAGGTATAGTCTAGAATTCTACTGGCCAGCCAGCTCAAAAATTCCAATGACCACATAGGGTCCAATACATAATTCCTCTTGGCAATGTCCCGCCTATTCCTCTGATAGCATCCCATCTATGAGGAATTTTGGGCCTCCTCCGATAGGCTCGAAAATCAACAAAGTTTCCTTAGGATTTTTCCCTCTTCACCATCTTGGCCAACTCTCTTTCCCCTTACTGAGGTCATGTATCTCTAGGGAGGGGAAATATAGGTAGGAAAGCACCATCAACCCCTATGGGTAGGCAAACTCCATCAACCCAAGTGATTTTGGCCTTTCACAATTGTCCACAACTCTCTGACATGCTAAAATTTTCTTTTAGCATTAATTCCCATTGTAATTTACATAATGAACCATAATCACATTTTTCATCAAGAAAAATAAACTTTTATGTATACCATACATCTATACCTGACTCTCAACATGAGTCCACAATATTTAGATTGGTAGGAAACATAACTGACATATAATTTGTATACATTATGATTTTCCCCATAACACAATAATGCACATCATAACAAGATATTTTATCATTTACCGTTGCAATTCGCACTGTAACATTTTACATTCACAATTTTTCTTGTTGCCATTGTGCTACCCATGCTTAATCTCATCAACAACACTAGTCATAAATATCCATTGTTTAAACAAGTACTCTCTTCTGTAATAATTTTAGTTTCATACATACAATGTTGTCATACATAAAATTACATAAAAATATTCATTAATGTGTTTATATCAATAACAGATAGGGTAACAGTCCAATGAGTAACAATTCAACATTTCCAATTCCAATAGTATATTGTTACCAACAGACTGAGACATGAGGTAACTACCATAATCACTTGTTCACAACTTGCAATAAGCTTTAATCAAAACCAATTCATGCATATAAGATTTTATTAGTTAGTCATACAACACTAACTAATCAATGCTGCTAATAATATTAATGAATCCATGACACAACTCATTCAACAACTAGTCATTATAGTCAAGTATCACTACTTGATCCATTGTATATTTTTAACATCTGAAATGGTTCATTCAATTCATTTTAAAACACTCTATCGTCCTCTTCAAGGACTTTCCCCATATTTTGCATTCATGCATTCATTATAAGTAGTGCATGGTAACTTTAGCTATGTTCATTAAATGTATCAGTAATATGTCATATATGTGAAGTTTTATAGTAGCTCTCACTTTCACTAGTGACTCTCACTTTCACTAGTGAGTTCTCAGGTTCATAAGTGCAACAAAGTTCTATTGTCTTTCATCCTTTATTACTCACTACTCTTCAATGCAGTTATAAACATGAATCCCACATATGATGTCAAAAGTAGGAAACTAAATATGTGGATTGTTAAACTCATACCTAAGCCACTGCCTATTAGTAGTATGCTTTGATTTATTTTCACTTAACAATTCCTAAAGGAACTAGTGATGCAACCTTTAGCTCTGATACCACTTGTAACATACCCCGATAACCTCACATGGAAATGTAGGGAGTTAGAATTTTTTTTATACTAATTACCCATGGGTATCTATCCAATTCACTATTCAATTTTCCTCATTTAGCATTAGGTAGAATGTTCATCAGTTCATAGAGTAACTTTGGTAGAGGAATAGTAAGTTTCATAGCCATTAACAACCACTATTGTAGTATATTAACATAAATTGTATGGTGTAATCTTGTATTCATCTCATGATTCCTTTATCCATATTAATTAATCACATACTTGAAATTATCAACATCACATCATGCTTGGAATATATATTATCAAAATCACACCATTGAACTCCGATATAACCTAGAAACCCCATAGGGTGAAAACCAACAAATGTTTAATTTTATTATTAAATGTTTGTGAGCGTGTTAACCCCTCACTGAATGGCTCATGAGGGAGCCCATCCTTTAATCATTGTGTTAAAATATTAGAAGGAATGCCATTTAAATACAAAATATCTATCTTAAATCCATTACAATCGTTATGATAGCGTTTACCCAAAAATATTTATGGATCGATTGTTCCATTACTAGATCTACAACTCACACTCATCTGCATGGACCATCAATTATTTACCTGCCACCATGTTAAACATAATCTATGCTTTTAACAAGTTACCATCCTTTCCTGTTATTGATGTCATCAACAAGCTTTAATAACATGATTAGAGAAAGCATCAATCATCCAATAATCTATCTTTAAATTTGATCCTTTAACACTTATTCATGTGCATACATGAGATGTGAATACAGTATCACAACATGCTTCTTCTAGTCACTACTCATGCATTAAGTGAAAGGAAGTAACTATCAAGCATGTCAAAATAATACTCATGTTATTATGACACTTCTCACACATGCTCTCATTCATACAAGACAAATCACTACAATTGTCAAGTAATTTTTTAAATGAAACTCACACATCTCACACATCATGCATTCTAGTTCCTTAAACTTTAACGAATAACCAATCCTTCAGCTATTAATTTTGGTGCATGAAAACATAAGAAAGCTAACATAACGAATTTTGTTCCTATGCATGCAAATTCATATAGTTTCCAAAATAATTTCCCAAAAGAATACTTAATACAATAGAGCATTCAAACACATGTTTCCTTTTGGAGGAAATATATCATAATAGGCATGCAAAAACATGGCTTCTTTTCCATAAAACTATTTCAATAAAGCATATAAATACATGTCTTATTTTTCGAAGGTTATACCACCATTTCATATATATATATATATATATATATATTCCAAAGCAACCAATACATTACCATGGTTTTTATGCATGTACTCCGTCTTCTTTCCAAATATAGGCTAACCTAGTATGATATCGTTTTCGACATACAAATGTATATTATTTCCAATGAAAGCTGATACAAATATTGCATGCATATACAAAACATAATAATTATGATAGTATAAAATAATCACATATATTATTTTGAAATAAATATAGCTCAATAGATCTTCTATCCATGCAAAGAACCTTTTTTCTCTATATTTCTACATGTAAGTTTTTCATGCTTGGATTCAAAGAAATTACCATAGATAACCTCTTCTATGCATAAAAACTAGCAACACTAACAAGTTTAACTTAACCTTTAATACACCTAAATCAAGAAGTTGACATAATTCATCTAGCCATGTAATCCTTTCAACAGGTTATTCTTTTCACGTAAGAACAACATATATAAAACAACACAATATTTTCCAAAAAAAAATATTATGAGTGACTAACATGGGTTATTCATGAATTATTTTCCAAGAAAAACTCATTAACTTCTCTCCCAACCCATAAAATATCTTCTAGAATTACCCTCTTTAATCTATATTCAATTTCAATAAATAACTTGGATCTCCTTATCTTTTTTTACATAAGATGCATATATATAAAGACAATAAAATTTACTTATCTTACTTATCTTATCTTTTACTATTGCATATATCTTTCAAGATATATAATAGTAGTCTTTTAAAGAACTTACATGGTTTCTTTTCTGGAAAACTAGCACAGTAAGTTTGTCTTTTACCATGGTATATCTATAAGAACAATATATTTCTAAAAGATTAACATAATAGAAATATTTTCAAGAAAATACATGGTATATCTCTAAGAACAAAATATTTATAAAGGATTAACATAATATAAATATTTTCCAAAATTACATGGATTCTTTTCTTAAAAACTAGCACAGTGAGTTTGTCTTTTACCATGGTATCTCTCTAAGAACAAAAGTGGTTACTTTTCATGCAATATTTTGTTTTTTTTCAAAAACATAGGTGAAATATTTGTAAGAAAAATATTTAACACTCTTTTATTTTATTTCAATAACATGGTAAAAACTTAGTATGAAAAATATTTTACACTCGTTTATTTTATTTTAAGAATATGATAAAATATTAATATGAAAAATATTTTTCTTTCAAGAGTACTTATCTCTTCTCCAACGTGTTGACCCTCTACACCCAGTGCCCATGTGTTGATACTGTAAAACTATGGATATTTGGGTCGTTTGGAAAACAACCCCATAACAGTGCAATTTCCAAGAAAAAAAACTCGAACATCTCCACCCTAAGATAGTCCATACAAAGTGACTCAATCTCCAATCATATTACTACAGTAGTAGTATTTTTATTCCTCTCTCATTTGAGCATGTATAAAGAAATAATACAACCATTCCAGGGCACCGACGTTCCATATTTCACTTCGTATGAAAACAATAAAAAAAAAATTAAAATATTTTTACCAATCAATCTGTAATTGGACCGATAAGTGGGTACCATACCTCTCTGTAGTCACGAATATCTGTTAACCTTGGGATGCATACAAATGATAAATGGTATCCACGGAACTACAGTAGTAGGGTTTTCCTTAACATGGTTGTTATCTTTTTGAAATTATTGTAGCCTCCCTTTATTCCCATTGCGACTCCCATGGTGGTTGTATCTGTCGAAAACCAAACTACTTCTTGAAAACTAATTTCATTAAATTAATAATATTTTTCATCAACGAAAAAGGTAAATATGTGGGTCTATGGATGTTACATCGGGGAGGAGAGGATGTAATAGCCTCTCTCATGGTTGGAAGGAGCCATCAGTTAAGCTAATAAGTATAATATCAGTATCTGAACTTCTGAATGAAATAGAATAATTATCTGTGGAATATTCTCTATTTCTTAGGAAGTGGATTCTTTTTATTTATAGACTAAAGAGAGAAAATGAAAACTAGGGTACCATTCTTTATTTAATTTTGAAAGATAAACAAGGTTCAAAAAGAAAATATTGTTCTTATTTTTCTTAGAAAGGTGAACTAGAAATAGTAAGGAAAATAACAGTAAATATTTGTTTTGGTTAAATGCATATTTAACATAATATATTCTTAAATAATTATGTAAACTGGAGAGAATCTCTGAGAAATAAAAATAGGAAAATAGTTTTCCCAGTAAAGCAATCTCTTGTAAAATATAAATATGCAAAGGCTATATTCATGAATATTAATAATTGCATAGCGATCTAGAACTTCAGAAAATACAACGTTACAATATTATAATTCAAATTAATGAAGTATAGAATAATTGAGGCCTACATGTTAAACCATGGAATCATAAGCGCTGAGGCATGCACAGAGGTTTTGACCCAAGTCATGGTCGAAACCCAACTTCGTTCCGGTCCTCTGGCTGATGAAACTTCCAAACATACAATTCTAACTTCACAAATATTGTGTAGAATATAAATCATAAAAACTAGAGATTTAAACCTTAAGTAACGTAGAGCCATCACTCCTATAAGAAAATAATGCGCTACATATAAAGAAGAATATGTTTTATGAATGGAAGGATGTAACCATATCAATAAGTTCCATTTATATTCAATTTTCAAAATAAGGAAGTAGCACTTAACAATACGGTATCCCAAAATTACATATGTAATAGATAATTGAATAAATATGTTCGAATAGTAAAAAATTTGGCAGACCTTGAAGATTCCTTAAATAACAAAATGGTAGATATATAATAGAGTTCCTAGGGTATGAACTTGAAAACAAAGAACCTGAAGGTCAAAATTCCATACATTAAATTAAAAAATCCTTGGAGTAAATTGATCCCCTTTTTCCATAGGAGCATTCAAATAAAACTAAACCTTATCACAATAGAGTTTGTAAATCCTGTAGAAATAGATGATTATCCCCTAGAAAAAAAACTGAGCACTTCGAAGTGAAAATACTATCGTAACGATAAAGCAATTGCCAGGAGAAAGGTTATATGCACCTAGATATCCATACAAAGGTTTATAGCTGCCATCGAAAAAGCAACAAAGGAGACATGAGTCGAGAAAGTAGGGGTACCTTGCACTATGGGAAACAAGAATGAATGAAAATTGGAAAACATGGATAGTAAAAAAAATTAAAAACTGTTAAATTTCCCGAAATATTCATTAGGGAAGAGGAAACCCTTACCAAAGTTTACCCACACATCTTTCTGTGTAAGCTCTGAGACCCTTTGATGACCAAATGAGATAGAAGAGTTGTGAAGCCGAAGCTCAGAGAAGTTGGTCGCAATATTCCTATCTCCTGTAAGGAAAGAAACAAGAGTAAGTCAAGAAAAATGAACGATGGACGGGTAAGGTAAAAATAATTCGACATAAAGAATAAAAAATAAAATTACCTGCGAACATACCTCCACAGAGACTGGACAAACAAAACTTCAAAGGAGCTCGAGAATTTTTCATATTCGAATTAAACATACTTCCAAGAACCTCTTTGAATTCGATATCCATTATTACATCGTGCAGAAGTTTAACAACATCAAAAAAGGGAAAGAGAAAATTGTTTACATCAGAATACTAGTTGCACAGCCGACCTGCACACAACCAAGGGCCAAGCAGTGCGGTGGGATGGAATGAGCATGTTGGACAAGGATTAGGGTAGGTAGTTACCCTAAAACCAACCCAAATGATCTATGCCGTCCAAATTAGAGTATGGTAAATCAACGGTACACGTCAACCTCCAAAACAATATGGTGGAGGATAGCTGCGACCCATGATGTAGCAGATTAATATTAAATAGGATTAGAATGTAATAAAAGTTATGATAATAATGATTCAGCATAAGGATTGGAAAATTAACACTGCATTGTGTATAAACCACCATTTGGGTAATGTCATGTCATTAAAACACATATGATAATTGTACCAAGTGTTATCACTATTTACCTTGAAATGTTCGATCAAAAATTAATGTTTCAATTTGTGGATAAATAGCAAAGCAAAGCTTTATAACCTTATAATTCCTACCGAGTATAGGTATGTTTACCTTTAGATATATATAATCAACTGTTGGGTTAAATAGAGGCTGAAACTATGATTATAAACTCCAAGCCTTTTTCACATGTCTATAAGGATATGAAGAGTAAGAGATTATTGTTTTTGGATGGAATCAATGTATATATATATATATGTTTGTAATTTCATGAAGGGAAGGACATTATTATTTTAGGATAAATTCAATATATATAAATATAAATGTATTTACCATGGTATAGTAATGTACATAAATATAAATTTATTTAATATTGGAAAACAGAATAGTGTTACATAAGAGAGGTTCCACGTTGCTAACAATGGTAAATGTTTCATACGTTCAAGGACATTTAAATCACGCATTATACATGTCGCAGTAGAAAATTTTTCATGTGCAAACATAATAGCATTACATAAGCTGAGGTCCCATGTTAACAACAACTAAAATGTTTAGTAAGTAAAATGAAACAATCAAATTAGCCATTGGACATGTGGCAGTAAAAAACGTTTCAAATCCAATACTTTTTTCAACAATAAGGCCACGTTTCAAAATTATTCATGTTTTACAAAGAAATTTAGTAAATTTATTTTTCATTAATTCTTCATACGTGGTCAGTTATTAATGGCATATTCATTTTCTAATCATAATTTGGTAAAAAAATTATTTAAAAAAGGTTTAAACACTTGATTTAGATATGAAAAGAAGTTATAACTTTCAATTTCATTCATTGATGGAGTGGTGACTACAAGAATATGCTCGCATATTTCAATTTAAACCATTCCATAAAAAATAAAAAATTAACAAAAAAGATTAAAGTGGCCAATTCCATGTAATATTTTTTTTCTAGTTATTTATTCTAGGATTCAAAATATTCATCTTTTGATTCTAAAGGATATTGCAAAACTCTAGATTGTAGTACTAACCAACATGGGCTCCATTGAAAATCATAAAAATATAAAAAAACAAATGCATTCCAGTCACTCCGATGAGAAATTTCATATATGTCAATATAAATATGAACAACCAATCATATATCCCTTTCATTCAACTCAAATAAAGGTATATATATCTCATCCTTTGAAAATTAAATCGAAATCGCTCATATCAGATTGATTTCCCATCACCTGTTTCTCAATGGATGAAATCACCCATTTGGATATCTTAAAATACTTAATAATTCATGTGTTGAGGCACTTTACGTATATATATCTTATCATTCAAAAATTAAATCGAAACCGATCATATGATATTGATTTCCCATCACCTGTTTCGAGTTAGTGGATGAAATCACCCATTTGGATATCTAGTTAAAATACTAAATCATTCTTGTGTTGAGGCACTTTAGGCTAATATGTTAGTAGAATTTGATTGTGAATCTATTGAATGTTGAACTCATCAAGGAAGATACTACCAATTTGAAATAATTGAATAAATAATAATAAAAAAGAGGAAGGGAATGAAGCCTATGGATATTCCATCGTGGAGGCCATTCGATGAATAAAAATTCTTCAAGAGCCTCAGACAAAAGAAAAAATAATATTCTTCTATTATCGAGGATGGAGCAATTGTAGCAAATAATCCAACTCTAATTTATATTCAGGAAGCACAAATTTTGTGTCGAGATGTTAAGATACGATGACTTTTTTTTCATTTGTTAAAATGTGACAACTATTCATGTAATTTACAGGTTAGTCGGTTTGTATAACGAAGAAGTAGTTATGTAACGATGTATCCCATATTAATTGGGATGGCTTGAGAGGCTTGTAACTATGGAGAATCATTACTGATTAATAATATTTTCCAATCCCTTGCGCCATGGAGGTTTCTTTGACACCTTGTCAAGGTTTTACCACGCAAATATTTGTGTATTTACTTGTGTGTTTGTTTTTCAGTTTCCATTGAGTTATGTGTGCATTTCTTTCTTCATTAAATTGTTCTTGATCCCAATAAGTGGTATCAGAGAAATAATCAAGCTGCTCCGTTGTCTAATTTTTTATTTTTTGAGCCACAAGAAAGTCAGTTGCTATTCAATTTTATTTTTTTTAAAGTCCACTCTTGTCCAACCTCTCTCATTATGAGGTTTTGTTGCCACACTTGATGCTGGAGTAGAGGTCGATTAGTTGAGTGGCGTATGAGAATGTCATCGGAGCTCATTATGAAAGGAGATTTGTTAGAGAAGTAAAATCAATGGGAGATTGCCTACACGCTGGAGAAAGGGTCGTTGAGGGAGAAGAGGTGAGAATGCCTGGAGATAGCCAAGGTCAGAGCCATCAAGGGAATTCGTTGAGGGAGAAAGAAACAAGGCTAATGTGCTTGCCACCGATGGAGAGGAGAGGTGTTGTTGCACGTTGAAGAGAATGGGTCTGTAAAGATGGATTGATTGCCAAGATAAAATCAACCCAGAAGATAAAATCTTTGTTGTGAATTGAAGAGAATGGGTATATTGTTGGCTGTAAAATAAATCAACTGGATAGAATGGGTCTATTGTTGGGTGCAAGATCAACTAGAGAATGGGTATGCGAAGATCAACTGCCTCCATAGGTATTTTTTCTTTCTGCATTTGAGTTGAATGAAGACCTATTTTGTTCATAAAAATTAAAGGTCAATTTTTTTTTAAGATAGATTGATAAAAGGGAACAATTTTATAGAAGGGAATGTTTTATTAATCCTGTTCCTGTGAAAGAAAGTCTCTTTTTTTTAAATAATGGAGCTCAAATTTCTGAAATAAGGGTAATTAGAACTTTGAGCAGGAGTAATTAATAAAAACTTTAATAAAGGGGAAAATATTTTTCGAAACTCTAGCTAGTTGAAAGGAGAAAGGGGAAAAATCATAAATTTAGTTTTTTTTTTTTTTTTTTTTTCCTAGACCCTAGCTACATAAAAGGAAGAAACAAGAACATTTGTAGGAAGAAATGGAAAAAATTATGAATGCAAAGTTAGAGGTGGAGAAGCTCACTGGGAAGAACAATTTCTCATTGTGGAAACTAAAAGTCAGGGACTTGCTGGTGCAACAACGATTGCACAATCATACAGGGTGAAGAAAAAACCTGCAAGCATGATAGATTCAGACTGGGAAGACCTGGATGACCAAGCCCTATGTACCATTAGGATATGCATGGAAGATGAAGTTCTCTTTAATATTGTTGAAGATAAAACAGCGGAAGGTTTGTGGGAAAAATTTGAAACTTTGGATATGACCAAATCATTGACCAATAGAATTTATTTGAAAAGACAATTGTACAGTCTTCAGATGAAGGAAGGTACACAAGTTGCAGAACACTTAAATATTTTTAATACACTTATTTTCCAGTTTCAGATATGGAAGTTACAATTTAGGAAGAAGACAAGGCTATAACCTTCTTGTGTTCTCTAGCCGAGTCATGGGACCACTTTGTAACTTCAATCAGTTTGAGCACTACTGATTCTTTGAAATTTGAATCAGTTGTGAGAGCTCTATTATATAAACAAGTATGAAGGAAACCCATTATTGAAACATCTGCACCAAAATCCATGGTAGCCAGAGGCCAGTCAAAGGAAAGAGGGGAGAAAGCAAGGGGTTCTTCCAGATCAAAATCAAAGGGCGGCAAGAAGTGTAAAACCAAGTGCTAGTACTACAACAAAATTGGACACCTCAAGAAAGACTATTCAAGAAACGAAAGGAGTCCAAAAACCAGAATAAGGAAGAAAATTAGGTTTATTCAGGTATGATAGATGAATTTTTATCCATTGAAGTTTTACTTATTTGTAATGTCTCTCAGAATGTTGAAAATTGGTTGTTAGACTCTGGTGCTTCTCATTACATGAGTCCGCATAGAAATTGGTTTGCTTCATATGAGGTTATAAATGATAGTTATGTGTTTATGGGAAATAATGCATCTTGTAAGACTATTGGGATGGAAAATGTAAAAGTTAAAATGTACGATGATATAGTTAGAACATTAACTGATGTTAGGCATGTACCTGAATTAAGGAAAAACTTGATTTCTTTGGGAGTTTTGGACTCAGATGGTTATACATTTATAAGTCATAATGGAGTGTTGAAATTCTCAAAAGGCGCCCTGGTTGTTATGAAGGCAGAACAGGTCAGAAATATTACAGACTCAAAGGAATTACTCAAGTCAATGAGGTAGGGATTGTATCAGAAAGAGCAGAACAAGGTTCTCACCTATGGCATCAACGATTGGATCACATGCACGAGAAAGGTCTTGAGGTATTGATGAACTGCAAGTTGCTTCCTAATTTGAAATCCTTGAAGTTGGTTTCTTATAAACATTGTGTGTATGGAAAACAATGTAAATAAATATTTAAAACTAGAAGTCATAATAGTAAAGAAATTTTGGACTATATCCATTCTGATCTTTGGGGACCATCTCCTACTATGCCTTATGGAGGTGCATTATATTTCTTAACATTTTTTGATGATTTCTCCCAGAAATTTTGGGTCTATAAGTTGAAAAACAAAGCTGATGTATTTAATGTTTTTAAACAATTTAAAGCTATGGTGGAAAATAAAACATATAAATCAATTAAATGTTTAACAACTGACAATGGAGGTGAATTTTCTTCTTTAGAATTTGAACAATACTGTAAGGATGAATGGATTTTCAGACATAAAACTGTTGTTTATACTCCTCAACAAAATGGCGTTGTTGAACATATGAATCAAAATATTATGGAAAGAGCCATAAACATGATCAACAATGCTAACCTGCAAAAGGAGTTGTGGGAAGAGGTAGTATCTACTGCTTGTTATTTAGTTAATAGATCACCTTATGTTGCCATAAGTTATAAAATTCCTTAATAATTTTTGTCGAGTCAGTCTTGTGATTATTCACATTTGAATATTTTTGGTTGTGATGCCTATGCTCTTATTTCTATTAATGAACGTTCAAAGTTAGATCCAAAATCATAATGTTATGTCTTTTTTGGGTATGATTATGTAGTGAAAGGCTATAGGTTTTGGGATCCTTCATAGAATATAGTCATTAGTAGAGATGTAACATTTGATGCATCTTCTCTTCTAAAATTAGATGTGGCAAAAGTTGAACAGGAATAGGTATCACCAAATTAGAAAATTCAATTGGAGACTAAAATTTTTCCAGAAATTTGAAATGAACGAGAGACTTATGATGAAAAAGGTGAAGAAGCAAAGGAAACTATAGAAATTCCAGAACGAATTAGGCAACCAGTCACTCTAAGAAGGTCTAAAAGGGAAATAAGAACACCCAAAAGGTATGAATATTTTGATTCATCTTTTACGTCATTTATTGAATATTGGGAACCTTCTTGTTATCAAGAAGCAATGGATGATAAAGATATTGAGAAATGGAAAAATTCTATGGAAGAAGAAATGGATTCCTTAGCCAAGAAAAATACCTGGGATCTTGTAGAACTTCCTGAAGGTAGAAGTGTTGTAGGGTGCAAATGGGTCTTCAAGTTGAAGAGAAAATTTTATGGAAGTATTGATAGGTAGAAGGTGAGGTTTGTTGCAAAAGGGTATTCTTTGGTTGAAGGTATTGATTTTCATGAGGTTTTTTCACCAATTGTAAAACTTGTTTCTATTCATATTATGTTATCACTAACTACATTACTTGACCTTGAGTTGGAACAATTAGATGTTAAAACAACTTTTCTTCATGGTGATTTGGATGAAGAGATATATTTGTATCAGCTAGAAGGTTTTGTATAAGCTCGTAGTAGAATATTATTTTACAAGATCAAGAAATCATTGTATGGCCTAAGGCAGTCGCCCAGGAAATGATACAAGAAGTTTGAGTCCTTAATGATGAGCCAAAATTTTATCAGAGGTGAGTATGATAATTGTGGATACTTCAAAATTTTCAATGGCATATTCATTATCTTGGTGTTATATGTTGATGCCATGCTTATAGCAGGCAAAAACATGGAATAAATCAACAGGTTAAAGGCTCAAATCTCTAGGGAATTTGATATAAAGGATCTTGGAGCGGAAAACATATCTTGGGAATGGAGATACCATTAGGGGAATTTTGAGGTATAAAATGGGCCTCCTACAAAAAATTTACAAAAAAAAAAATTATAAGAACCAACAGGATTCAATATGATGATGTCAACCATGGGGGATGATTCACCATTTTTTTAAGTAAAAGGGTAAAAAGGTTAAAAATTAATGAAATAATAAAATTACTTGTTCAAGTCGTATTTCAACTTATCTCCCAAATATTTTACTCAAATTTCGAGAGGGAATACTTGTTGGATGCAAAATTTAATTCCTCATCCAAGGAGTACCCATGTGCCATACTTTTGATGGACCTTTCTACACAAAAAATGAGAAATAAATGAAAACACGTGATTGCAATCACGTTTTTCATGTATTTCTCATTTTTCATGTAGCAGGCTCCATCGAAAGTATGCAACATCGGTACTTCTTGGATGAGGAATTAAAATTTTCATCCAACGAGTACTCCTACTCAAAATTTGAGTAAAAACTTTGGGAGATAAGTCGAAAAATCAATTTTTTTCGTTTTTCCCTCTAAAATTTGATGATGTAATCAAATCTTATTTTATTATTTCCAGTATTATTTTATAATTTCCTTAGGAGGCCCATTTTAGACCTCAAAATTCCCCTAATGCTAGAGACAGGAAGAATGGTAAGCTTTGGTTATCACAACAAAATTATGTAGAGAAATTACTTTAAAAGTTTTGTATGAACAATGTGAAACATGTTAATGTTCTTTTAGCTTACCATTTTAAGCTTTCTTCAGTTTTGAGTCCTATAATTTTTAAAGAAAAGAAGTTTATGTCTCGTCTACCATATGAAAATGTGGTAGGAAACTTGATGTATGTGATGGTATCTATAATACCTGACATTTCACATGCATTTGGAGTTGCTAACAGGTTCATGGAAAATCCAGGGGAAGAACATTGGCGAGCATTGAAATGGGTTCTTCGATATTTGAAAGGCACAAGTGGCCATTGCATCATATTTGATGGTTGTGAATTTCTAGTATGTGGATATGTGGATGCTTATTATGCAGGTGATTTGGAAAAAATGAGGCCCACTATAGGTTATGTTTTTACTCTTGCGGGTGAAGCAATCAGCTGGACGTCAAATATTCAAGAGATAGTTGCTTTGTCCACCACTGAAGAAAAATATATAGCTGCTTTAGATGCTTGTAAAGAGGAAATCTAGTTAAAAAGGTCTTCTTGATGAGATTGGAAGGACGCAGGAGAAGGTGAATTTGTTTTGTGACAGTCAGAGTGTTATTTATTTGGCTACAAATCTAGCCTATCACAACAAGACCAAGAACATTAATGTAAGGTATCACTTTGTGAGCCATGTGATTGATGGTGGCAAAGTAGTTCTCAAAAAGGTCCGTACATAGGAAAATCATGCAGACATATTCATGAAGCTAGTTATAGTAGAGAAGTTCAAATGATTTTTGTCTTCTCTTGGCCTACAGAAGAGATGATGAATGGGCATGGGCAAGGGATTAGGAAAATTATTTTCAAGGTCGAGTTTGTTGAAATGTCACAACTAATCATGTAATTTATCGGTCAGTAAGTTTGTATAACGAAGAAGTAGTTATGTAACGAAGTAGCCCATATTAATTGGGATGACCCGAGAGGCTCGTAAATATGGAGAATCATTATTGATTAATAAGAGTTTCCAATCCCTTGCCATGTGGAGGTTTCTTTGACACCTTGTCTTGGTTTTACCACATAAATATTTGTGTATTTACTTGTGTGTGTGTGTGTGTGTGTGTTTTTTCTTTTTTTCTTTTTTCAGTTGACATTTATTTATGTGTGTGTTTCTTTCCTCATTAAACTATTCTTGATCCCAATATTTTTCTATAGAGAGTGGAAGTTCCCAGCCAAGCCTAGCAGAAAAAGGAGGATGGAAATATCTCGACACAACACAAGTCCAAATACTTGATGGAGATACTTGATGGAGTGTGTTGAGGAAGCATTGGAAACTTTTATTCCTATGAATTTGTAGCTTTAGGGCAGCCTGTAAATGACTAATACCATAATATCATGATGAAGAAGGTTGTTCAGAGAGCACAAAATATTATTATTTCCTATCAAAATCCAATACACTCAGCACAATGCATGATAAAAGTGGACCGTGCTTGAGCTGAAAGCAGACAATACTATTAGTAGAGTCTTATCAAATAGATCAAGTGATCAAATGAAGATACCAAGTCCAATACTAAGTAAGTAGTTGAGACAACCAACGAAGCTCAAAATTATTTCGATATTGCAAGAAGATATCACCACATCATCCACTCTTAAAGAGAAACAAATGCCATCATCAAAATGTCTCATCTAATGCATCCCAAGTCACTAATAATACTGAAACAAAAAAGTGACAGGACCATTATAGAATAGGTACAGGACCATGATAGAATAAGTACACGTTAATTTATTACAAATGAGTCCAATTGCCATTAAAAAAAAATTCTATCAAAATTTAAAAGCTATAATGGAAAAAATGGTATATGTCTTATAAGCACATCACTCGTTGGGGAATGTAGTTTATAAACAATTTTTAAGATCGAAGGGAGTAGAGGCTTATCGACTTGGAAAATTACATGTACTCTTTGCAAATGCATTGTATGAGGCATTGTTACAAATTCTAATAGAAAACACATCCTCGAGAAATTACTAGGTATTAGTCATTACTTGCCTTGAATAAAAATTTCACCAGTTACTGTTACTAAAATTGTAGGGTCTTGATCAGACATCATGGAAGCTCAACTAGTCCTTAATTCTAAGGAATTCAGAAATGTGTAGGTTGTTGGTCTATTCGATGTAATTTTACCAAAATCTAGTGGAAACTTGCATGAGATATAGGTTGGAGGTTGAAGTGATTCACAAAGCACATAATATGGTTTTTTCGACCACCCCATATACTTTCAATGAAACAAAATCTTCTGCAATGGAAACTGCAAGTTCATCTAGCTCATTGTTGCACATATCAAGCTCACAACCTCAACGTCTGTATTTGAAAGTCATTTCTTTCCCTTTTTATGAGTACGTTAATGCAAAGATATGAATATGGGAAAAAAAAAATTCACCCTACACTGTCTACAATTATTAAAGAAATCAACTACCCAAAAGTGCTCTTGCTTAAATAAATAAGATCCCAAGGGATAAAATACATAATAGATCCCAGAAAGGCAATATCACTCAACCATCAAACACCAAATCAATGGTCAATATTTGTCTCGTGGGAACCCTTTTCATTTCTAGAAACCACCAGAGGCATTCCGGAAAGGATTTTATGGTATTTAACAACCATATGCGGTTTTTTCAATTCATGCTTGGAGACAAATATCTGGGGCCCACAAGCACCTCCTTTTTATTTCCAACACTCACATATGTTTATATTTTATATTCGGGTCAAAAACTAAAATTATACTATGCACACTTACAAATGGGTGAGGTTTTTCTTTTTTAGAGGAGAGAAAATAAATATATACATATATATATATAATGTTTAAATCATGTTTTTACTTTGTATTGTCAATTTTCCAAAAGAAACTTTTTTATAATTATTAATCAATAATAAATTCTAGGACCATTAAACAAAGGGAATAAAATAAAAGTAGGAAAATTAGATTTGGGAGGGTTCATAGTCTCGTTAGTCATGAAGCTATGTAACAGAGGAGTCTCTCAATAAGAACTATTTTTTATTCCAACATTGGGAATGGTAGCAACTATCGTTTTATTTCTTGTATGTAGTATTTAATTTCTATTTTTGCCTCTTTGGAATGGTGTACGATGCAATTTTTTTTTTCAATTTAATGTTTCATGAATTTACTTGCTTGTACTCATGAGATTTAAATTTGAAACCCTTAATGAGTGCTCCACGTTCCTGAAATTCCCTCACACTTTCCTTTTATGTTCATAATTCTTTCTATAGAGTTGAGACCCAGATTCTTAATTGCATGTGATGAAACCATGTCTTCTTTATTTTCTTCTACACCATGTGTTTAAATTAAGGATTTTGCAACCCTTAGTGTTTCTGACCAATCTAGTTCTAATGATAGGTTTTTGAATTATATAATTCATTCCATATTTCATGACCTATCTCTCTGGCCACATATTTTAATAGTTACTCTTTCATCAATATTTAGATATCTAGGGCACGGGTTCCCTCACAGCTAGGTACTATCTCTGAGGAAACAACATAATAGATTATTCTAGTAGCTAGCACTCCATCGTAGTGGCTACAACAACCCAAAAAGTTTACCTATTTCAAAATTTTGGAGCCCCCCATGCTAGATTATCTATCTTTTTCCATGGAATTCCATAACATCTGGTTACTCTCTTGCATCTCCAATTTCTTCCGAGACTTTGGAGAATCTCAAATTACAAGGCTTATCTCAATTTTTCATCTAGGTTTGTATTCATGCTTGGAGACCTTATCCTAATCCCTAACATTGTGACTTGTGACCCCTCTCCTCTTAGTCACATGAGACCTTTACTTTGCACTAACCAACCTTAAATCTGCATAGTCACGTGGTCGCACTAGAGCTAACCAAAAACTTCACGACCCGGTGGGTTGTGCAACCTTGCGACTCCTATCATGGTGCAACCTGTCACCTAATTCTTTCTCACTTTGCAATTATTCTCTAGATAGGTCACATGTGATGCACTCTGGTCAAATAGATCAGATGCAACTCCCCTCTACACTTGTGTTGGTCTTTATAAATGCTCCCCCCCCTCCTCCCTTTGATTTTAGTTTTTCACATGGATTCAGCAGAGCGCCTCCGAACCAGAAACCTTGCGACTATATAGGTAAGTGACACTCCCTCTACCTTGTAATCATTACTCTCTATCAATTATGCTAATTTCTTATGCCTTCTCTACCCTACCATTTCATTTTCCCTAATTTTATTTGACCTTTCGTCACCTAAGGCTTCTAAATCCCTATGCCTCGCCCATGCTCTACATTATACCCACTAATCCTCCACCCACTATCAACTTCACTCCCCTCATTCCCTAGGATCCTCATCACACCAACCATTAATTCTTCCTCTCTCCTTACTATTCACTCTTCATGTGTTCAAACATTTTGCATAGGCAAAACCCCAAAATATCATCCCTTCTCGTCGAGCCCTAAAATCCACCTCCAACACTATCAAATTTTCTCCACAATGACTACCGTTCTCTTAAATTTCTTGGATCACTTTGAAACCAGATGGTCAAATCAAAATTTTGAGTCATTTTTTCTAAATTCGTAACCCTGAAATTACCCTAGGTCACCAACTATGAGTGTAGTTGCAGATCGCAAATGGAGCTATGACAAGTCATTATTTGTTGCGACTTTTGATTGAGTAATTATCCATGACTATCTCATATCTCATCCAATTTTGCGAGTTCGCAACCTAAGAAGCACAAATATTTGTGACCCACTTAACATTGCGACCCACGACCAATCATTCCTGATCACATAGTCGCAGGTCACGCCAAAAAAAGACAAAATAAGTCACGACTTGTGACTTGCAATTACCTTGCTCCAAACCCATCTAAATTATTATTCCATCACATAGTCACAATGACACACTCTTGCAAGTCAATATCCCTTATGATTTTCCACTGTGCGACCTACTAAAAATTTTGACCTATCCTTGTAGAGTTTTGTGCGACCTATCTCACAAATTCGATATTGCGACCCTCTCTGATGACCGAAATTATGAACAAGTGATCATTTTGTTTTGTACATGTGACATTTTACCTATTATTAGCGATTTTTATTTATGTTAACCCTAGTTGTCTTTGGATCACATATTTGAAATAATAGGTGATGTTGATATGGATTGCATTAGTATTTCATCCTTCTTCGGAGAAATAGCACTGCTAGTGCCTAAGAGTACTCGCAGGGGTTTGGGCATGATTTTAGAAAAAGTAAAAAGAAGTATAGAAGGGTAATGGATAACCCACCTCACTAAAAGGAAAAGACCCTCTAGTAGAGGTTATAAAAGAGGTCTTTACTGTTATAAAATTGGCCAAAATTGTCAAAAAAACATATGCTACCACATATTTTTTTGGTAACGGAGGTTTTGGCGGAGCTTTTAATGGAAAATCAACACAACTAAAAAAAATCGGTGGCCGGAGGTTATTACAGATGTTTTTTCATTAGTGCTCTTATCATGTTTTAACGCACTAGTGCGTATCGGTAGACAGCGCACCAGGGCGGTCTAAGGAGAATGCACCAGGGCAGTCTAAGGAGAATGCACCAGGTCGTTAAGGAAAACAACAGCATCGGGCTTGGTGTTGGTGATAGAATGCATGGGGTCCTTCTAATTGGTCTTGGGATTTGAGAAGTGCCCATAGGTCGTATAAGTGCACCTGTGTGTGTATCTTTATGAGGCATCGGTGCTCCGTATCATAGAAAGAAACCAAGATTTATAATTAGTGTCGATATTAGAGCGGTGCACATGGCATCTACAAATGCACCGGTGCTTATAGATACATAAATGCCTCGGTGTGAATTATCACACAAATGCACCGATATTTACAACTGGAATTGGTATTAGTGCAGTGCCCATAGAATCATAAACACATCGGTGCGTATACACACATAAACGCACCGGTTTTCATTTTTATTTTCTTAGAAACATCCACCTCTGATAGTCCAATTATTGTGATTGTTTTAAATTCATTATTTATCAAAAGTCGACACATCTTATAACAATATTCATATTAATTACATTTTTGTTAATGCATTTGAATGTGTTGTTTGGATTAATTTGTTATATCATATCAGAATTATTGTTGTTTTTTTAAATTCATTATTCATCAAAAGTCAACACATATATATAATCTTATAGCAACATTCATATGAATTAAATTTTTATTAGTGCATTTGAGAATGACAATGGAGAACACAATAGAATAAATTAAAACATATTTTATTCATATATATATATATATATATATATATATATATATATATATATATGAATAAAACATTCTTTATCATACAAAATGGAACAATTATTCGTATCCATTTATCTTTCAACTGGGACACTATGTCCATTACATTAAAGAAAATGTTTGATTTCATAGACATATTTCAAAAAATAAAATGCCTTGCTTTGATATCCAAATTACATAGTGATCATCATTCTTCGGTTGAACTGTTGTTACTGTTAGAGCTACTTCCATGACTTCAATTATTTTTTAGGAATGTTGTGTTCATGGCGTTGATTATTTTCTTCTTCTTCACTTTCCATCTACGAACATAAAAATAAACTGAAATGAGTGTATATACATTGGTGAGAATAATGAAAATTCCAATATTAAATAATATACATCAATGTAAATCGAAAAGAAAAATGATGTACCATAGAAACAATTGACTCATAAACTATACACATTCTTTCAAAACCATGTACCATGCCATCTTTCAAAATTTCCTCTATTGGCACAGTTCCATACTTTGTTTCCTGCAAGTTTTATACCCCATAACAAATCATATATTTAATATAAAATATTTTTTGTTGTATTAATTATAGACGAAGCTAATTAAAACAAGATTGATAGATTCTTACAAATTCCACAATTAAATTCTGATATGCAAAAATATACTCACAACCCATATTTAACCCAATTACAATCAATTCGTCTGATGGTTCTTCTTTATATGTTATCCCCTGTTTGAAGACATTCAATGATGATTTTTGTAAAACAACTTAAAAAATACAAAAATGAAATCTAGTTAAGTTGTTATAAGGAAGTAACAATTACTCACAAACTTAGAGATCAACCATTTTCTTCCTTGTCGTCATGTTTTATGTGCTGAATGGGTTCCATTTTCTTTTCTTTTCTACAAGAAAATTCTTGAAAATTAATATTTAATGCTAAATTGTTTATTTATTGTACCTAATGATCGAAAAATTCAATGATTACATATTACATTTGAAGCATGTTGTTGTATTCGTTCTACTAGATCCCTCAAACTTTTGTAAAAGTTTTTCCCCCTTTCGTTAACTTCCAGCACCACTCCAAATGAGCCAAGGAGCAATTCATTTTCATTTGCATGTTCTATTTTTTTTCTTTTCTTAGAACAACATTCCTTTTCTGAGTTGTTGGTCCCTGTAGAACATTAAATAGATGTGAATTAGTAGACTATTTGACACATGTTATCTAATAATTTTAAGTATATTATTAATGATAATTAAAAAAAGAAACTCATATTGGATCGATAGTATTGTTTCATTCACCTGATTCATCTTTTTGCAATTTTTCCATTAAAATTTTACGCTCTTCTGGTCGTAGATCAGAAATAATCATATCGAGCTTCGTCATTTTGTGGCTCTGCATGATACACAGTAAACAATACATATTAGTTAAAGTTACATATAGTTCAAAAATAATATTTTTTATAAATAATTTACAAAGAACTTTCCTTTTTTGCTTTTCTTGATGTGTTAACAGTATTTTTGTTATTTGGTACCTTGTCAGTCATTTCTTTATCAATATGAAACCTATAGCATATCATTCATTAATATATTTATAAATAAATTCTCAAATTTTCAGCTAGAAAAATAAATCTCGAGACACCGGTGTGCCTTTCATGAAATCCGCATCGCTGCCGGTGCGTGGATATATTAACAATGCACCGCAAAACAGTATAATACACCGTATGGTGCTTTCAGTATTATAAACGCTCTGCAAAAACAGTGTAATAAACCTAACGGTGCATGGGGTATTATAAATGCACCACCGAAACAGTGTAATACACCGTACAGTGCTTTCCTAGTTAAACAGAGCACCGGTGCCTTATTTCAAATTTGGCGCACAGATTTAAAAAAATGTTTTCACTTTTTTACAACACAGGACTTGCCACTGCACTGTAATAATACAGAGCACTGGTGCGGTGGCGTACGCAAGGCGCACTGATAAAGAAAAATCCATTTTTTCAAAAATTCACGCAATGACTGAATGGATTGGGATCCGACTATGCAAGTCATCCCGTGGGTTGGACGTCAATCTAAAATGAAAAACCCTAATTCTGAAATCACAGAAACATGGAGAAGAAAGCGTAGAATCAAAAAAATGAAGGGTTCAGGGTAAAAATGGATAAAACTGCAGGAAAAAATAAAAAACTGCAGAAAAAAGTAAAAAAAAATAATCAAATTTAATCACGAAATGGTTTGGAATTCTATGATAAAGGGCTTGAATCACCAGATTTTTTGTTTCTGATTGTTTGAATACTTCTGTTCGAGCGTATTTCGCCATCCACGGTGCCCTTGTGCTCTCTTGCAAAAATCTGACTGAAAAGTTTTAGCAAAAATAGTGAAATAATGAAATTAGATTTTCGAAAATATTTTGCCGCCCATTTTTCAAATTATCGTTTCTTTTTAACTTAAACAAAATAGAGTTGCATTTTTTTTATTTGCGTTTATTCATTTTTGGTGCACGGAAATGTGACACGTGCTGGTGCGTTGTATTAATACGATGCACCGGGGCCTGTTAAGATGGTAAGCGCACCGGACTTTTTAATTTTATTTTATTTTATTTTTGTATGTAAGATAATAATAAAATAATGATAATTATAAAGTACATGAATTTATTTTCATTATTTTCTAAACTTTATATATGTAAGATCATAATAAAATAATGATAATTATAAAGTACATGAATTTATTTTCATTATTTTCTAAACTTTGTGTTACAAAAATTCTTATTATTCTAGATTTGTTATTTTACAATTATTTGCAAATTTACAAATTTAAATATTTTAATAAAATCATTTCACATTAATACAATTAAAATTTTCAGATTAATAGAATTAAAATTTTACAAATTAAAATTTTACATACAATTACATTAATTAAAATTACAATTGCAATTTTACATTAATTCGGCATACATGAATTATGACTAGAATTAGAATTAGAATTTTAATTTTATATACAATTAAATTTATAATTTTACATATAATTACATTTAAAATTACAATTACAATTTTACAAATATTTGATAGACAATTCAATTAAAATTACAGTTACAAATACAATTACATTTACAATTACAATTACAATTTTACAAATATTTTACATACAATTCAACTAAAATTACAATTACAAATACAATTACAATTTGTGAAATTTACATACAATTACAATTACAATTACAATTTTTCATATATACAATTACAATCATTTCAGAATAAATTAAATATTACAATTGCAATTAAAATTTTACATTAATAAATAGTTTACATACAATTACACTTAAAATTACAATTAGTACAAATACAAATACAATTTTACAATTTTACATAGAATTAAAATTTAAATTACAATTACATTCACGACACAATATTTAATAAATATCATGGTCATTTAAAAAAAATTAAATTAATTAATAAACATCATCACAGTCATGATAACCATTGTACAAACATCATATTCGACTAATAAACACATTCAATTAACATCAAATTAGCATTATATATTAACATCATCACAACACAAACATAAAATATACATCTCAATATAATGTCAAATAAGTCATGCGCCTATCACATATACACATCTATCTGCAAGCTAAACATTAAATGAACATATCTAACATGACTAACAATATGTGTCACATCATGATTATCATCAACATGAAAATTAAATACAACTGCAACATGAACATAAAATACATGGACCGTGTGTGTGTGTGTATATATATATATATATATATATATATATATATATATAACTGAATAATGTTAAAAATATACAGTTGTAATATAAATTATGTCATGGATCAGGCGTTGGTGGTAGCTGTATAACAACATGATCAATAACACTAGTTGAAATGGATGCGGCCTACTCAGTAAAGTTGGGTGTAGCCTCGACAGTCGATGGTCGACTAGCCTGCTCATGATCATGATGATCACTAGTACTGATGGATACATCCACTGGTGGTAGTACATCATGATCAATATGAGGTGCAGTAGTACTGGAGGCGGCCTGCTCAGGCAATAGTACTGCAGCCTCGGCAGTCGATGGTCCAGCCTTCTCATGATGATCGTGACTTGTACTCATGATGGATGCTATAGGCTACTGACTGGACGTGGCCGATGGTCCAGCCTCATCTCCATGATGACTAGTGTTAGATGTTGGAAGTGGAGCCTCATGCTGCTCATGAAGCGCGCCGCGAGGTGAACGATCACAAGATGCATCTAAGTCGCTGCTAGCAGGCTGTCCATCACGTGTCGTAGCTCGACTATGCCTATAGCTACAAAAAATCCTCCTCAATCATGTAACAGCTATCGTAACACCTACGAAATGCCGCATCAGGCCATACATGTCATGCAGCATGCCTCTCCACATCCGTAACAATATATCATTGCCATGTATCATTCTATAATGAGCGGGCCTGATGCTCGCATCTGAAATCAATCCACAGAGTTGGCTGCCCAACTCCATCCAGTATCTGGTCTCAGGTCGATCATGCCTAGGAAAAGGTAGTACCGGTGCACCATGAGGTGCATGAGGATCAACACGTCTCTCTGTTACGCCACCAACCTCACCCTCCGGTGCATCAGGCATCTCCTGATCGTAATCATCAGGATTGACACCTAGATCATGTGGTGGATCCAGCATCTCATCACCATCAAAAGAGCCAATGTCTACAAAATATATACAAGTACACAACAATAATTAGAAAATTTCATTACATAATTTAATAAAAACAAGTTAAATAACATGTTAGAATAAATATAAATAAAACGGTAATACTACATCTATCATCTCGTGGCTCATCAGGAGTGAAGAGGATGTTGGGACACCCTCGCCAATCTAGTCCAGCTTAAGGACATGGGACCATAATGAAGGGATGCAACCTGCCAACTCTAGCTAGTAAGTCCAGGGAATCATGTGATATCCTCGCTGGAAACATAGTGTCTCCCCTCTTGTGCATCATCTGCCCCAACATGCGCATCTAGGCCTCCGACATCGGCCTATAAGGCTGTAAAAAAAACTGGGTCTCATCTCTGGAAACCTCTCAAAAAATAAACAAAACAGCTCTAAAGAAAAAGGGAAGTTGACCCTCCCTTATGCATGAGCACGGCATCTATCTAAGGCCATACGAAACTGTCGCAAAACAATGGCAGACCACCTGACAAGTCGTGGCTGTTGTACTAAAGAATCAACGTAATATAAAAGCGAGCAACTAATGCGTTTCTCATCACTGGTGTTGTGTGAAATAATCGAATTGATAATAGAGAGGAACTGCACGTCCTATCTACCAAAAGCACCTATACGTAACTGACCTCCAAGTACCTGAAACTTTGAAGGAGATAGTACATGTGCTCCAATGTATCTCTAGGAGTAAACTAATTGACTCCCTGCTACACAACCAAGTGGAACGTCTGGGAATGAGGGAAAATCCACCCCTCTCCTTGATAGTGCTGTAACAAAATAAATGTCCTCCTCGGTGGGTGTGTACCACTAATCAGGACCAACCTGAAAAGCCTTTCAGTGGGCATTCCACTTGCTGATAAGATGTATCAAAAGCACACTATGGACCTTTAGGCTAGAAATAGCCTCCTCATAGAACTTGAGGAGCCCTACCTACTTAAGGATCTCCTGGGTATCTACAGTAATAGGTCGAGCGCATCCATCTCTCTCCCTCTCTCTAGCCTCCCATTGGAAAATCATGTCATATTGTCCTGCTTATTGTTGCTGCTATTGCTCCTGTTCTCTCTGAATCATTTCCATATTAAATAATTTTTTTTATTAAAATAGAAATGTATTTATAAATATACATATATAATTTTGTTTGAAAAAAAACAAACATACAAGTTGGTGCTCCATAAAAATAGTCACGCACTAGTGCCGGTGTGTCCTAATATTTTAGTGCGCCGTCCTCGGGGTCCGTAATGAAACATACCCCTCCGGATACAGTGCATGTCTATTTTTCAAGCACCATGGACTGCATATAATTTAGAATAGAAGTGCACTGACTGAAATATATTCCTCGGCACGTATAGTCGTGTCAATGCATTGAGTTCAGGACAATGACAAATTTGACAGTGCAGTCTTTTACCCGGCCGCACCATTGACTTTCTTGCAATGCAAAGTGCGGTGCGCTGACATAAAATGGGGCAGAAAATGCAGTCAATGCACCGCACTGTGATTTCCAAGGTCAACGGTGTGCCTGGATAAATGAGCGCACCACATTTTTTCTTTTTTATTTTTAGTTTAAAATTATTCGGGGCGACTTCTCGCACTACCCTGGAAACGGTGCGGTTACCGTTAGCACTGGTAGCAGTGCTTCCTATAAATTTTATAGGTAGCACCGCTATTCAGTGCGAGCCAAACAGCTCAAGCACACCATGCGACAATTTTTTTTTAATGGTTATTTTTAAGTTTATTTCAATTTCTAATCCGATAAAAGGCTTAATTATAGAAAAACTAGAAAAAATACCTGTACATTTCATCGTCGAGGAGGCATATTGGCTGTAAAATTTGGAAAATAATATTTTTCCACTGTTTTTCAAAATGAAAGCTGGAGATTGGTGGCCAATGTAGAGCAGCAGTGCATGCAATGGGTGCAATGAGAGCACCGATGTCAGGGAGGCTCAGAAATAAGGAAATAACACTGGGGCTTGAGAGCTCTGGAGCAATGAATAAAGTGAATAATGAAGTCTTTTGGCCATATTTTTTTTTAATTAACCCTGTTTTGGTGCGCAGGGTTTTCTAAGTGCACCGGTGCTGTTAAACAAAACCGCACCGAGATGTTTCAGTTTCGGCGTGAAAATTTTACGATGCACTAGGGCAGCGTAATTGTAAAGCACCAGTGCGTAATAGTCACAAAGCACTGGTTTTTTGGCATTTTTTTTATTTTATATATAATGCTATTTTAGTGCGTGTGGTTTCGGGTGCACTGGTGCTATTAGATAAGAACGCACCAGCTCATTCCTATTTTGGCGCGGTGTTTTATGATCCATCGGCGTGGAAGAGTATTGATGCCCCGGTGTGTTACATTAATTTGACGTCCTGGCGGTGTGTGTACTTGGTGCATGTTGTTCGGTGTGCTAATGTTCGATGCACACTGGTGCATTCTGTGGTATCATGAACACCGGTAACTAATAGCTCAGGAGCACTAAAAAACTTAAAAATCTGAGCACCGGTAAATATTTTTTTAGTTTAACCGTTTACCAGTGGGCATTTTCTACAAGCGCACCGATGTTGTTTGATACAAACGCACCAGTCGGCTTGTGTTTTGGCGCTTTTTTTATGATGCACCGGTGTTGTTTCTTTATACTGCATGGGGTTGTTTCAGTGTTGGCACTGTGTTTTATAATGCACCAACGCGGACGAGTTGTGAGGCACCGGTGCTCTATTATATTATGATGCACCAGGCGTGTGTGTACGGAGTGCATGGTGTCCGGTGTACCAATGATTTTGTCCGCACCAGTGCGTTCTTTTTTTTAGAGCACCGAGGCAAGTTTTAACGATAAGAGCACCGATAGGAAAACATCTGCAAAACCCTCTGCTCGCCAACTTCCTCTAGTAACCTCTGCTAGAAACAGATGTATGGGGTATTTTTCTTTATGGTTCCTCAAAAACATCCGCTAGAGGGTCTTTTCCTTATAGTTCCTACTCTATCAATTTATGGGAACATGACCTGTAATATTAATAAGAAGATGAATTTAAATTGGTGGGAAATCTATTCTGAGTTTCCTAACTAGGATATCTCAAGAGAAAAATAATATTTCATAGTTTACATCAACATCAAAAGATCTTGGTTGCATAGGATAGATACACACTTTTCGACATTCCCTTGCACTAAAACTATTGATTGGTTATTGCAGTTTGATGATGTCAGTCAATGGGAAATCAAAGGGCATGATGGATGGATTTTAGCCTCTTTTTTTGCTGCTGACATTGCTAGCAACTACAAGAAGCCTAAGCGAGAGGAATCATTTAACATTAGGTGGTTGATAGATTTCAATGAAACCGAAAAAGATACCAAACACATTAAAATCATGGTTGCAAGAACTCTCCAAATTTAGGGTCAAACCAGATCAAATATATAAGACATAAGGGTTGACAAAGATGTATTAGTTGATGGCTATTGTGATGAACATGTTGTACGGGAGAGAAAATATTGACACCTTCCCTAGATCATGGGTACCCATGATACATGTGTTCACCACTAGAGGTGCCATATTCAATTGGGAATGAATCTTGGTATATGCACTCAAAAAAAATATTCAGGCTGCCAAAGATATAGAAAAGGGTAGACCATAAGAATTCTACATAGCTTCATATCTTCTTGATGCAATTTGTGAAAAATTCCAATTCGAAGGATGGAATTTGAGATGGACCCCAAAGGTACATGAACCAATACATATCTGCTACAAGTAATTTTCGAACCCAGGTTATAAGGATTCATTTAAAACTACCCCAAAATATTTTATTGCTTCATTATATTAGGAACTCTTTGGTTATGATCCACCTTATATGCCAGAGCAAGCTCAGAATACTCTTATCAAGGTGGCAGTTTGGTTTTTTATTAAGGAAGCAACTTATATTAGGGTATTTTGTGCATATAAGCGTCCTCATGCTCTCCTAATAATAGCAATAGATAGAGTGCTCTTACAAGAGGTTTGTTACCATCTGGATACCAGATTATCCAAAACATTGTCAAAGGGAAAAAGGGAACTTGGCCTGTATTGCCCTTAACAATTGGAGCATATTCTCTTTAAAGTTTCAAAGAAGTCGAAGCCAAAGCTAAGGAAATAAAAGTGTTTTGTTTCAATTATCTAGGCATCCAGAAGTATGAGCCAAGGCATATTGTAGCCATGCATTGTAAAGTAGTTTAGAAATGTTGTAGCGGGTAAGTATACATAAGTTTTATATTTCAATTTAGAATGCCTTTTTAGCTTTCAATATCATTTTTAGTTGCATATGTAAAGCATGATAAATAGGATGCATGAATTTCAATCAGATTTGTTACTGTAATAGTTTCGATACTAATCCATTTTTGGACAGGAGATCTAGAATGATGGTCAAGCATTTGGAAAATATCCAAGAGAAATGGACTATAGATGATGAGGAGAAACCATTTGAGTTAAAAATTGAATAATTTTTGGCATGTTTGTCTCAAGATCCTTGGTACCCTTTAGAGAATGAAGAGCTTCCAGAAGAAATTTGAGGCATGATAACTAAAGAAGAGAACCATGAGAGAAAGGACTACGTTGAAGATTGGTTTCAAAAAATGACTACATTAGAACATTCTTCCATTCTTCAAGAAATTCCAGCACCAAATTCAAATGTAAAATTTATTTCTCGCATTTTGATGAACATTGAGGTATATTTTTCAAATTTGGATGTGAGCATACTACAGATCTTCTTGAATATTTTCACTTGGTGGTGCAGCAAGAGCCACTTCATTCGCTAATTATTGGCAGGAAAATCTACAAGAAAAGGGGAATTTGTGAAGAATGAGCACAAGTAGAGTTTCGAGAGAAAAAAATTAGGTCTGAAATTAATTATTCTTACTTCATTATTCAAATTTAAGAATTGAAATGAATAAATAATTGAAAAAACTCTTGAGTATGCTCTCTCCTTGCACCTTGTTCTGTCTTGGAAGATTAGAAAGGAAAAGTGGATAAGTTATCCTTGAAATGAAATTTTGAAATAAAATTCATTGATTTGAAAAGGGATGACCAGGAGATCTAAATTTATTATTCATTCTAGAAGAAAAAAAATGCTTAAACTTTGATCTCTAGTTCACAATGAGATTTTTCTGAAAGTTTCTAAAGAATTTTTTCTTTTAAAATAAAAAATTCTCTAGATCTCTAACCTTCAAATAAAAAAAAAGTCTCAAATATTGTTAAAACAAATTATTTTTATTCATTTATTTAAAAAGTAAAAAAGGCCTAATTATATATATTTTTTAATTTTCTAAAATAATTTCTTTGCTATATATATATATATATATATATATATATATATATATATATATATAAAAGAGAAAAAATACATAAAATAATAAATAAATAAACAAAATACAATAAAAAATACTAGAAAAACAATAAAAGAAATAATTCAAAACAAAAGGTTCAATTTAAAAGAAGAACTCATTCCCCTGAGTCGAGGTGAGAGTTAGGACAATGGAGGTGGTGGGATTCATACCACCATCATGCAATTAATGAACATTATGTGAGGGAGGTGGCATGGCCACCCCCATACAAACTTCACCATGAACGAAGGAATTTGGAGAGTTATGAAACGGTGACTATCATATCTATTTCATATGGAAGATTTTTTAGAACCATAAACGAGGATCCCTCAGTAGGTTTCTAGGGGCATAGGAGTTCTTCCAAGGAGTTTCTGAGAGGCAGAAGCAATGCCGAGGTCCAGGTTGTCGAGGGCAAGGTATCACCTCTTCGTCTCAGCCTTTGCTGACCTTGTAGGCTCATTATTTTTCTTGATCCATGGGATTTTCCATCCTACTCGTCTTTTAGAAATCAATTTTGTAGTTCTCACTATGAGAAACAAAGGATAGATATCAACCGATCTGGAAAATCTCAACCTCCTCACCAACAACAAAAAATCAGAGATTATGGCACGTCCTACATCGCAACGTGATCACACTTCTAATGTCAGTTGGGGCGGTACCGAGGTCATGGGCGGGGGAAATCCTATCCCACCATAGGTCAGGATCAAAGGATCAAGCATAAATCCATTTCAACTATAGTCAGAGTTTATAGGACCAACACTTATCCCATCCTATCAAGCTATTGATGAATGGGAAGCAAAGATAGTAAATCAACCTAACGTTAGCAACCAGAAAACTCTCGAGGAGTTGGGGGACTTAATACTATACCATGGCCATACAAAAGGTCTTCACACTTAATACTAAAAAAATTTATACTTATTTTGGTTGGTTAAGACTCCTAGCAAAAGCTTTGATCATGAACATTACTGGTAACTCAGGTGTTGTAGAAGAGATTTAGGAAATTCAGGTGGAATTTCAGTTAATCTAGTGCTAGATTTAATAAAAAAATTATTGCCTTACATGCATAGAGAAGAACATCACGTGCTTACCTCAGACTAAGCTTCTAGGCTCTAGTGCCAAAGACCGAACGTCGATTGAGTCTTCTTATGATTAGTATGGTCTTTAGCATAGTATGGTTATTTTGATGTTTAGATCTTATTTATATCATTAGAAAGGAATTATTTTATATATAGTATATGAATTGGTTAATAGGATTCCTAAATAAAGTTGATTTTATATTTCTTTGTTATAAAATCTCAAATAATTTAGATTTTGGATGGCTTATAATGAAATTAGATGGTCAACAAACCTGGTTTCCTAGTGGGCAAGTTGAGACCAGCTGGTTTTGAATGTTGGTATTGCAACACTTTCCCTATTTTGAAACAAAAAATAAAGGTTCTTCTAATATTAAAAAAATAAAAACTCACTCAAACCCCACGACTCAAGTTGTGGGGTAATATATAAGACCCATGGTGCTTGGCAGAGAACGACGCATGGTCAAGAACCAAAATTGCAAAGTCGATAAATAAACAAAGGATAAGAGAAACAATGACCATGTAAAACATGATGGCTGAGAGAACGGAGGGTGGAGACACTAATTTTTTTCAATTTATTTTAACTTGCAAACAGATTCAGGGTTGGACCGCAAATAAACTAGTAACAAAAAAAATCACATGCCCATTTTGTCTAGCTCCCAACTCTTGTTCAATTGAGAAAAATTTGATTTGTATAATGTATTTGGTGGTTGGATCCATTTTTGAAGGAATGAAGACAAATTTTAATGAAAATTAATGTTTTGATGGCATGCAATTGATTGACAGTTGCATTGGGCTAGTTAAACACTTGGATTTCTTGTTGGAAATATTAGATTATTTTTACTGGCCATTCATCAAATTATCACGTTGTTTGTCATCTTGTCGCATAGTTAACATTTTAAAATTTAAATCAAGTTTTTTCCCATTCATTTCACATGTGGTTTATTTGGGCTTATGGTAAGACATTGAGTTTTTAAGAGGAAGGTTCAGATTTTGAATACGGAGACACTTTGTTAACCATTCTACATTTTGACACCATTATTCAACCTTGCAACAATTTGGTCAAATTGTCACTGCCAAGTGGCAGCCCAATGTTGGTCCTCCCAGTTATAATACCATGTCTACATTGCCATGTCATCTTTCAACTTCAGCATGCTCCACATCATCCGTAACGTAAGCACTCTACCACATCACCATAAGCCAAGTCAACAATTGATGAGTCAGCAGTCCATGCCCATGCCACATCAACATGCCATGTCAAAACTCTTCCTTGTCACCTTTACATCTCTTCAGTTCACGTCAGCATACGTGTTGCAATGTGGCACTCTCTGGAGCTGCCCTGTGGCACCCCTAGTTTTTTTTCTATTTCCCGAAAACTTCAAACGGGCATAAATTTCTCATACGGTGTCCATTTGAAGCATCATTGGAAAAATTTTAATGAGCTTTAAATAATCAGATATTTTTAATTGGCGTTTGATACAATAAAAAAAAATGGTTATTTTTTTAGATTTTGTAACAATTGGACTTGGAAAATAATCAAAACATTAAAAACATGTTTCTAATATGTATTTTATTTAACTCGGTTTTTGAATCATTCAAATTAGATATTGAACAAAGAAATTATCAACAAAATACTGACGAGTAGTCCAAGGTACCACTTCCTCACATGTATAAAATGAATTTCATTTTTATTTATCTTCCTTGTGTTAGATTCGGTCCTTACAGCCCTTCGTCAAAGATCATTTCGCTTTTTGCATATCATTTTTAGGTGTCTCGCTCGTTCCACTTCGTTGCATTTCACTAGGGGCATGCCATTGACTGACGAGGGGGTCTGGTTGTCTTGTGTTTCCTCATGCTTGTACCTGCAGGGCTAATTCAAATTCCTCAAAAATCACTGAATTTCAGGTCACTTCATTCATGGTCATAAATTATTATTTTTGTCAAAAAGAGTCTTTAGTCCTAGAGTCTAGGGTTTTCAGTCTTTTTCTACATGTAATAAAAGCCCGCAGGCCTTGAGGTTGGTTTCAAAAGGTTCCTATTTCATGTTTTTATTCTCAAAAACATTTGAAGACATTTCTAGTCCAAAAATCTGTTTTGGAACTAGAAATTGTCAAATTTCATTTTTGTAATAATTGTGTATTTGTTCCACCATAAGAAGTTCAAAAGCAGCCTCTGATCTTTTCCAAAGCCAAAATGCCAAAATCCCTGCAAGAATCAAGATATTTCATCAGTCCAAGACTCAGAAAAAGTAATGAAGAGCCAAAAGACAGCATGGTATTAAGTGATAAAGTGCCAAATTCCCAAACATTACAAAGTGGGTTATGGAGCAAATTAAAATCAAATTGATTTTTATGAGATATTTTTCTACACATATAAGCCATGGAAGACAACTCATTTGCACAAATTCCCAAGGCAGAGTTCGAATTGGTGAGTTGAGGGGCGAAATTTGTTTTTTCAAAGCCATGGACCGGGGTGGAAGTGCGCGCTATGCACAGAGGAGGCGCGCTACGCACACCAGGCGCGTGACGCACTGGGCTTCACAGGCCCGTGCAAATTAGCACGCGCGCTATGCACATGATGCGCACAGTGCACTAGGTGAGCGCGCTACGCGTATAATCTCAGAGCCAAAAAAAATTTTCTCCTTCGTCCAGATTCATGCCAAATTGCCTCCAACTGCTTGCAAGGAGGTTTTTCACGATTTCTCAGTGAATTTTGGATATGATTATGGTGTTTTGAAAGTGGAGAAACCATTGTTTAAAGTGGAGAAATGTAAACCCTATGTTTATTTCCAATATCACTTCCTAGGGTTTTGAAACGAATGTTAATGGTTGTGTGGGGGTTTCCAAGCTTATGCTATTGATATATATGCTCATGCATCTACTGTCAGTGGTGTCCCTGCTCATTTTTCACCTTAGCCCCACGCTCTCTCTTTGCCATTAAATCATTGCTCTCATTGTTATTTCCATTGTCATTTTCACACTATTTATCATTCATGTTATGACATAGTCCTATTTTCAATTGTCCATGTCCTCCATTGACATTGTTAAACACTGCCAGGGCTATTGTTACTTTTGATCCTAATAGTTCTTTCCCCCATATTACACTCTTTTCTACTCACTTTTCAAATCCCCTTATGATCAAAGCAGTGACTGTTTTTTATGCAAACCTATTTGACAGAGCCATTACCACTGTGGCTTGCTTTCCTATGATACTTTGATACATATGTGACATATTTGGGTTTTGAGCATACACTAAAACTTTTGTCTTCACTGCACCTATATCAGCATACATTTTTCAAACATTCTGATTTCAGCACAATGTCAGAGACGGACTCAGTTTATGAACAGGAGTATGACAGTGATTCCACAGCAGAGATTAATGTGTCACGGAGGTCTCACAAAAGTGGCAAAAGTGGTAAGCTTCTCAGGGAGGAGCCTACTTCTTTGGCTCAATTGCAGGCTTTCCTGCTTGCAATGGATTTTTTTCAGCATCAGTCATGTTTCCACTACTGTGAGATGATTTCACAAACCCAGCATCGTCATGAGCTAGCTCGTCTATTTGTTCTACATTTACATGATGGCCGTGTAAACCTTGTCGGAGTAGATTTCATTCTGTCACCAGAGACTATTGCTCAGGCCACCGGGATACCAAATATAGGAGAGGAATGGAACAAATGATAGCAGTTAGAGAAATCCTACTATGAGCCATACATCAAACCTAGGTTCATGAGGCAACTGAGTAGGGTATTTCCATTCAGATTCCTGAAGGATGAGTTTGCACCATTGATGAAACTCATCATTCGATATTCCAGTTGCGAGGGCAGATTCTCGCATCTCTATGCATACCATGTCCGTTTGTTGATGCATTTCACGAGGGTACGTATGATGAGCATTCCATACTTCATGTATCACAACATAGAGAGGATGACAATTTTTGTACAGAAGAAGACCCCAGCATAGCAGCATAGAAGTATATATCATTACGCACTGATCAAAATCATGCTGGTACATCAGTTGACACAGCAGGGCATTACTTGGGACGATTTCATCTCCCGTGACTTCTTCACAGTGCCACAGCCGCCTCCCGAGGTAGTTCATGATGAGGGAGAGCCTTCACATCAGCTAGAAATTCCTGAGATTGAGCATATCAATGCTCCATTGTATGTAACATACCAGTGAGGCCACAGGACCTTATTTGTAGCTACACGACGAGTACTATCTCCACCCGGGGTGGAAGGGGTCTCGTTGACTTCATCAGCAGCGCGAGTATTATCTCCACCAAGGGTGGAAGGGGTCTCACCTTGTTCTTCATCACAGGTACAGATCTAGGACAGAGGCAAGAGACCTATGCACGATGAGAGCCCATCAGGCAGTCGAGACACTGATTTCACATTCATCGATGTTGATGCGAGCTCTCCTAGCTCGAAACTGAAAGAGATCATCCAGGAGCAAAAGGCCGAGAATGACACACTGAAAGAGAAATTACAGAGGGCTCAGTGGGTGATAAACTACTTGGAGCAGCGTAAAAAACAGCTAGAGGATCAGCACACTCTTTTAGAGCTGCGGCAAATTCGTGAGGATCGACAATTGGCCCGGAAGAGACCAGGTGACATGACACCAGTTGAGCGAGAGACCGAACTCACGCATGTTAACATTCATCTCAAGAAGTTTTTGGCAAAGGCCAATAGAGAGAAATACATGCTTCATCACATGAAAGGTCATTATTGGGCCCGCATGCATGTCTGCAAGGCAAAAATGAAGATTCTGAAGAGGAGGTTGAGCAGAGCACTAAAACGGCGGAAGAGGCCTGATCCACTCTGGATTTTGGCTGAGCCCTCATTGGCTGGGCATGATACATGATGGAGGGTCTTCGCTCCAAATTTGAGCGAATTTGAAGAAGTTTTTGACATTTTGGAAAATTTTGGTCTCAAAACAGTTTTTTCTGCCCAACGCGTAGCGCGTCGACGCGCTCGCTTATGATTGGGACACTTGCTGGAGGAAAACTTTATTTTTTTGGGTTTTTCATGGTAATTTATGCATTCTCCAGTAGGACCAAATCATTTCACCAAGTTCTGGATGATCAAAGGGGCCAAAAAACCATGAAAATCACCATTCTGCCACCTTTTTCAGCAGCAGGATGTACTTGTGGGAGAATGAATTTTTAGAGGGGCAAATGAGCTCCAAATTGGAAAATTCCACTTGGGTTGGATAGCCAACATCTAGGGCTTTCTAACAAGCTATCATGAGCTTAATTTTGATGCAAAGAAGTTCCCCAAAAGTAGGCTGAAAGGTGCGCTACGCATAGAGCTCAGGCGCGCTACGCATAGAGATTTTTGGTCCATTTTCATCTTCCAGCTCAGGATTTCGGCCAGTTGGACCAGTTTTTCTTGTGGATGTAATTTTTGAGTTATCTTGATGTAATTTTATGGTTGGCATGTAACTTGGACTCACTTTTACCTATTCTAGATGATTCACTCCTAAAAAAGTAAAAATCAAGTGAAAGAATCAGTTTCCTTCCTTTTAGAGGCAAGTTGTTTGGCTGCCTATATTCTAGCTCCTTGTTTAGAATTAGTTGGAACTACTCCTAGAAGGAGGAATTAGACCCCTAGAGGTGTGGGAAGGGGTTTGGATAGTCTATATGATGTAATTTCTGAGACATTCTACAGGTTGGACTCTTGGGAAAATTTTGGCACACTATTGTACATATTTTTCATATTTTGGCTAAGGAAAGATCAGAGGTTTTGCAGCACCTGTTGGGATTCTTGTGGCTTTCAGTTCTTGATGATGTTTTCTCTCAGTTTATTGTAAGTTCTTTCATGTTTAATGTATTCCATTCCCTTCTTATGCTTCTAAAACTAAATGAATGAGTAAATGAGGTTGAATCCAATGTTTCAGTGCTCTGCCTTTAAATTTGTTTAGTTTTACATGTTTTCGCCTATTTGGAGAGGATCCATGTTATCCCTTGCCCTCTTAAGCTCCTTGTCATTCTGATCCATCCATACACATAATCAAAATCATCAAGACTACCGCCTACCTCGCCCCAACTCGAATTCTGCAAAGATCTGGCCTTATCCCCGGACCCAAAATTGTTTTTCCCATTTTTTCAACAAAAACCCAAAAAATAAAAATAAAACTTTCCTATCTCTTTACTAGCCTAAAATCAGTACCAATTATAATTCATCTCGCACCCTATTGCTCAATTTATCAAGATAGACCCAGAGAGAGCCCTCTCCTGTCCTCGTAGGGCTAGCTACGAGGTTGAGCATGGTTTGATGTAGCCTTGAGTTTTACCTTATTTCAGCCTAAGGTAGATTTGAGCGCTAACATAGTGGCGACCATACTGGGGAAAAATCTCAATGGTTTTCTTGTTGATGTGTTCGTTTCATGAGTCTTAGATGGAGTCTGAAGTCACGCCAGGTAGCTTTCGAAACGCTTGTGCCATGCATAAGCGGAAGTAGATAAACGTTGCTTCAGTCGATCTTTGGTTAGCTTGTGAATGTGACACTCGATTTGCGAATCACCCCAGTATACTTATTCATTCTAGACCTTTGGATGATTGAGTCTAGAAGTCGATAGGCTGAAGATAATCTATTGTGTCCCTTGAAATTTTTCTTGAGTAGATCAATACACTGGCTTCAAAAAGGCATACCAGATCAAATCCTGATCCAAATCTGCCTCCAGTATATGAAAACCCCAACCTACTCTCAAGAATTTTCCATCAAGAAGCTCCCATTATTCCTTTGGTCAAATCTCATTCATACCCCACTGTTTTTTAATACATTGAAGATATTGAGTTTGACGATCAGTTTGAGTTATCATTGTTTGAAACCAAATCCGAAAGTGCCACTGGTTCTACCGTCATCAATCTTGAGTTCATGAAGTATCTAGAAGGTGAGCAAGCAAATAGATCTATCGATAATTATATTCTGAATCTTCAAAACTCCATTGTGGCAACCAACATTCCTGAATTCATTGAATCTGCTTCACAAACTCTTGGGCCATCTGAGATTGCATCCAGTTCATGGATTCCCACTGAACCTCCCTTTATTCCTACCATTCCCGTACAGCCTGAGATCTCTGATCAGCAATCAGCAGTAGTTTCTCCCCCATCTCCACCGCATACACCTCGTTCACCTACTGCTCTCGTTCCACCTGTTTCTCCGAGACAGCAGATTATAAATCCACCAAGAGTTATGGCCGCGAGATTTGCACCTCTTGTTTTACCTGCAAATTTGGATCCTATGCCTGTTGATTATCAGAGCAATATTCCAATATTCGATGGCATGCCAGAGAGTATATCCGCTTAGCAGCATATTGTCAGAATGATAGATTTCTTGGACATGCATGAAATAGATGAAGAAAATGTGTCCATGAGGTTATTCGCCCAGAATTTTGGAGGTGAGGTTCGTAAATGGTTCAGAGCTTTACAGGCTAGAAGTATCAATACATTACAAGAGCTTCAGACACAATTCTTAGATCGGTGGGAGATGAAAAAAGATCCGCTGCAAATTACTTCTGAGTATACCAGCATCAAGCGTAATCCTGGTGAGTCTGTTCAAGATTATATTATCAGATTCAATATAGTGTATAATGCAATTCCAGATGACTTAAGACCATCTAGAAAGTCAGCTCTTCTTAAATTCCCGGATGGTTTCGATCCGGAGATGGCTTATTCACTACGAGACAGAGATCCGCCTACTTTGGAAGATATGCAGAAGATTGCTGTTAGTGTTGAGGCGAATCTGAATGATAAGAGAACCCGGTTGAAAGTAGAGAAAAGAGTGACCATAAAAGAAGAAGCTTCCACATCTGCATCAGAACAACACTTGCTTCGTGAGATGGAAAAAATGTTCAAAATAATGACGCTTGATAAGCCAGAAACGCAGATTCGTAATCCCAACTACCGTGGCCAGCAGCAGCCACAGTTCAGAATTAAGCAGCGTGAACAGAGAGCACAAGAGCCGGCAGCCCAGCAGCAGATTAAAACACCTCTTTTGCAGAATTTTGTGAGTCAAGATTCAGATGATGATGATGTAGTGGGTGAGAAAAACCACTTCTTTAGTCCCGACGATCTGCCCATTTACATCACTGAGGATGAAGAATATGGAGAAAGTTCAGCTATACAGAAAGATGAAGATTTCATTTTAGCAAATGATGCAGATCTGGAAGAAGAATCAGATGAATACCAAAGAGGATATTTGAATGCTTTGTCCACTCAGAAGAAGCAATACTCATTGAGAAATAGAGATGTGCCCATAAACCCAATTCAGAAAAGAAAAGAGGCTTCAGCACCAAAGATGGATTCACCTATACCACAGAAGAAAGGAAAAGAGACAATTGATCCCGCAGCTAGTAAATCATCATCAGCAGAAAAGGCAAATCAGTCAAATCAGTCAAGTATGGTGAAGGATAAGGCTGAAAAGAAAGAAGTTCCGATCAAAGAGGTTGAAAGAGTTTCAGCCTTTAGTTTAGAAAATGAAATTTCCAAATTGAAGGTATCTATTCCTTTGACAGAAATTATGAAGAACAACAGCTATCGAGGTCAAGTTTCCAAAATTATGAATTTTGATCCAATGTTTGACACGGTAAATATAGAAGACGATCAGCCTGAATTGATATTTGGGCCTGCTTTAGATGGTGAGTCCCCTGACAGTGATGTTCCTCCCTTTTATATTAGTTTGAGGTTGCATGAATATGTATTGCACAATGCCATGTTCGATTCTGGTGCTTCGCACAATCTTATGCCAAAGGCGACCATGGAAAAGTTGGGTCTAGATATTACAAGGAAATACCATGATTTGTATTCATTTGATTCCAGCCGCGTGAGATTGTATCGGACTCATCAAAGATTTGGTTGTAATTTTAGATCAAATTCTTGCGAAGAATGTCTTGATGGATGTGGTTGTGGCAGACATTCCTCCTCGATTTGGGATGCTCCTTTCTAGATCTTGGGGGAAAATTTGAAAGGTACAATACAGTTAATTTTTTCCTATGCTACAATTCCAGTCTTCGGTCAAATGAGAAAGTTATATCGAGAGCAGAAGATGAAATACATGATAACAAGCAAGGAGAAACCAATCAATCATCCTGTAAATTATGTACATACCGACTTAGAGTCGTTTGTTTTGTTTGATGATAGTTTTAATGATATAGATAGTCAATTAGTTCAGGCAGAAGATATACTAGAAATCACTGAGAATTTTAGAGAAGTTCTGCAAAAAGAAAGACAAGAAAAGCAAGATACTCTTGAGCAATCAGCTAAAGACAATGGGCAGCAAACAGGAAAAACAGAGTTGACGCAATTTCAGCACTTGGAGGAGGATGAAGATGGTCTTTGGACCATGGATTTTGATGGCGCAGTGGGTAGTGATGGTGCTGGAACTGGTGTTTGGATTCGTACTCCATTTTCCGCTCCGGATAAGGTTCCAAGCAATGTGAGAGTATGTTCCTACAAACTAGCATTTGACTGTTCTAACAATGAAGCGGAGTATGAGGCTCTGATTGCTGGGCTTAAGATTCTAAGAAAGATGAAAGTGAAAATAATTGCAGTCTATGGTGATTAAGAGTTGGTGATAAAGCAGGTAAAGGGTGAGTCTCACGCCAAGCATCCTCGCATGAGGGCTTACCGTAATGCAGTTTTAGACATTTTGAAGTTATTTTCTTATCATACCTTGACATGTGTGCCTCGCATACAAAATGGTGTTGCTGATGGACTTGCTAAGGCAGCAAGCAATTTAAAAATTCCAATGAATTCCAGCAACAAGTTCGAGATCCATGTGAAGCACCGTCCCACCGTTCCAGACAATCAACGATGTTGGCAATTTTTTCAGGATGACGAGGAGATTAGTGATTTTCTGCAAAATAAGGGTAAGTTTAAAGACACATCCATAGATACAGAACATGATGATGGTAATGATGATATACAAATAAATCAAATGGAAGTGTTGCAACTTAAAGATAACATCATTCCTAAATGATTGATTCCTTTAGAGGAACTCTTTGATCAAGACGATGTAGCCCGCAAACCGACATTGAGACCAACTGAAAAAGGTGTTGAGGAGGTAAATATTGGGACAACTGAAAATCCCAAGATGGTAAAGTTATCCAATTCATTGTCACCAAAGGTAAAATCGGAGTATGTGAGGTTGTTGTCTTCATTTTCTGATGCTTTCACGTGGGACTACTCAGATCTAAAAACATATGACACTAATATCATTCAGCATACTATCCCCATCAAACCAAATCAGAAGCCTTTCCGTCAGAAGTTGAGGAGAATCAATCCAAAGCTGCTACCATCGATTGAAAAAGAGGTAAACAGGTTCTATAAGTCAGGAATTATTGTACCTATTAGATTTTCAGATTGGATATCAAATTTGGTGCCCGTGAGAAAGAAGACAGGTGAGATCCGTTTATGTATCGATTTCAGAAATTTGAATAAAGTATCATTAAAGGACAATTATCCGCTGCCAAAAATGGACCATATATTGCAGCGAGTAGTTGGAGCATCAAGGATTTCACTACTTTACGGCTATTCAGGTTATAACCAAATTTTAGTGCATGAGGACGATCGTGACAAGATTGCGTTCACCACTCCATGGGGAACATTTCATTATGCAAAAATGCCGTTTGGTTTGAAGAATGCAAGTGCCACTTTTCAGCGTGCAATGGACATGGCTTTCGCCAACGAGAAAGATGTATTTTTGGTTGTTTACCTTGATGATTTAACTGTGTTTTCAAATTCTGATGAAGAACATTTATATCATTTGAAAGTTGTTTTCCAGAAGTGCAGAAAATATGGCATTTCGCTGAATCCAAAAAAGAGTCTTTTTGCCATGGATGAAGGCAAGCTCCTTGGCCACATCATATCGAAAGACGGCATTCATGTTGACCCTGCACGTGTTGAAGTCATCCAGCAAATTGAACAGCCCCGGAACAAGAAAGAAATATAGTCATTTAATGGTAAAATGAATTTTCTGCGTCGTTTCATTCCAAATCTTGCTGAGCATCTTAGAGAAATCACGAACATGCTGAAAAAGGACAGTCAGGTAAAGTGGACAGAAGAGGCGGTGAAATCATTCAATTTGGTAAAGTTAGCTCTTTCTTCAGCCACTATTTTAATCAGCCCGGACTACACACGGGACTTCATTTTGTTTTCGTTTGCTTCTGAGCACACTTTCGCAGCTGTTTTAATGCAGAAAAGAGATGGAGTTGAGAGGCCCATTGCTTTTTTCAGTCGGATTATAAGGGACGGAGCGTTGAAATATAACATTATTGAGAAACAAGCGCTTGCACTTGTAAAGGCCTTGAAATATTTCCATGTGTATATACTGCATTCCCACATTATAGCCTATGTTCCTAACGCAGTAGTTAAAGATGTTTTGGTACAGGCAGATCCAGAAGGAAGGCGGGGTAAGTGGATCGCTGCATTGTTATAATATGATGTGGAGATTAAACCGACCAAGCTAATCAAAGGACAAGGACTAGCCAAGATCATGGCTAAAACAAATCTGCATGCTCTAGATATAAATTTGGTCGCTGCCATGTCCGATGAAGATGAGGAGAGTACATCATTTCAGGTATCTGATATTTTTGTTTCTTCCCCTTGGTATGCAGACATTTTATACGTACTTCAGAATTTGTCTCCACCACCCGGGATGCCTAGAAATAAGAGTAGAACCTTGAAGTTGAGGGCTGCAAAGTTTTTCATATTGAATTCTGCATTATATTGGAAAGACCCTGGTGGAATGTTATTGAATTGTTTGGTAGAGGAGGAAGCCAAAAGAGTTTTGGAGGATTTTCATAGAGGTGACTGTGGGGGCCATTTGTTTTGGAAAACCATAGCGAATAATATTCTAAGGGCAAGTTACTATTGGCCTTCTTTGTTTTATGATGTATATAAGGCTGTTAAGAATTGTCACGAATGCCAAATTTTTGAAGGGAAGCAGAAACTACAGCCTTTGCCTGTCAAACCAATTGAAGTCAGTGCACCATTTCAGCAGTGGGGATTGGATTTCATTGGGGAAATCCATCCGGCGTCGTCAGGTCAACATAGATGGATATTGACAGCAACATACTACTTCACGAAATGGATCGAGGCCATTCCCACTCGACAAGCCATGGATGCGGCAATTATCTCTTTTCTTGAAAACAATATTCTGTCACATTTTGGGTGTCCTAGTAAAATAATCACAGATAATGCAGCAACCTTCAAGTCAAAGAGGATGGTTGAATTTTTCTATAAGTACAACATTAGCTTGGGACATTCGACTGCCTACCATCCTCAAGGAAATGGCTTGGCGGAATTTTCAAATAAGTCTTTGGTAAATATCATTAAGAAATTGCTGGAAATCAATAAAAAGGGCTGGCACAAGAAATTAGTGAATGCACTTTGGGCTGATAGGGTAAGTCAGAAAAATTCTATTGGCATGTCTCCTTTCGAGTTGGTGTATGGGGTAGACACAGTTTTTCCCACTTCTCTTGCTGTCCCGGTAGTCAAATTGTTTCAGGAAGCCAGGAGTGAGGAAGATCCCATGCAGCGGAGAATTAATCAGATGATTCATTTACAGCAGACACGGGAGGAGGTATTTCAAAATACATTCAAGTTGCAGGAACACATAAAGAAGATCTACGACAGGAAGGCAAAATTAGATAAGTTTCAGCTGGATGAGGTGGTTTTGAAGTGGGATGCTCGAAATGAAGATAAGGGAAAGCACGGCAAATTTGAAAACCTATGGAAGGGTCCTTTTAAGATTGCAGTGTATCATGGTCAGAACGCCTTTCTTCTCAAGGAAATGAACGGAGATGATTGTCCGGGAGGGCCAATCAATGGTCGGCTACTCAAGCGATACCACTTTTGAGTATTTTCTGTTGATTTCATCATCATTGTATATATCGTTTTACTTATGTTTCATCGCAAGTGTGGACTAATCTCTTTTCTTCAGTCTGGGGCCCAGAGCGAAGGCTATAATTTCTGAGATGGAAGTTAGTTGTTTTGAAGTTTTTCAAGTCAGTTTTATCAGTCTTTTTATTTTTAAAATCGATTCAGTTTTGGTCAAATTTCAGTCAAGGTTTCAGTCAAGTTTTCAGTCAATAAATGTGTCAAAATGTTTTGTGTTATCTGTTGAAATAATGACTCCATCGCCCAATGGATGAAGGCACTGTTTGACTCCCCCAGATATTTTCTGTTCTTGGCATCTCCTTGGAGCCACCATCCACATTGGAGCCAATGTTAGAGTCGGTCCTTACAGCCCTCCGTCAGAGATCATTTCTCTTTTTGCATATCATTTTTAGGTGTCTCGCTCGTTCCACTTCGTTGCATTTCGCTAGGGGCACGCCATTGACTGATGAGGGGGTCTGGTTGTCTTGTGTTTCCTCATGCTTGTACCTGTAGGGCTAATTCAAATTCCTCAAAAATCACTAAAGTTCAGGTCACTTCATTCATGGTCATAAATGATTATTTTTGTCAAAAAGAGCCTTTAGTCCTAGAGTCTAGGGTTTTCAGTCTTTTGCTACATGTAATAAAAGCCCGCAGGCCTTGAGGTTGGTTTCGAAAGGTTCCTATTTCATGTTTTTATTCTCAAAAACATTTGAAGACATTTCTAGTCCAAAACTCTGTTTTGGAACTAGAAATTGTCAAATTTCATTTTTGTAATAATTGTGTATTTGTTCCACCATAAGAAGTTCAAAAGCAGCCTCTGATCTTTGCCAAAGCCAAAATTCCAAAATCCCTGCAAGAATCAAGATATTTCATCAGTCCAAGACTCAGAAAAAGTAATGAAGGGCCAAAAGACAGCATGATATTAAGTGATAAAGTGCCAAATTCCCAAACATTACAAAGTGGGTTATGGAGCAAATTAAAATCAAATTGATTTTTATGAGATATCTTTCTACACATATAAGCCATGGAAGACAACTCATTTGCACAAATTCCCAAGGCAGAGTTTGAATTGGTGAGTTGAGGGGCAAAAAGTTGTTTTTCAAAGCCATGGACCGGGGTGGAAGTGCGCGCTATGCACAGAGGAGGCGCGCGACGCACTGGGCTTCACAGGCCAGTGAAAATTAGCATGTGCACTATGCACATGCTGCGCGCAGTGCACTGGGTGAGCGCGCTACACGTATAATCTCAAAGCCAAAAAAATTTCGCTCCTTCGTCCAGATTCATGCCAAATTGCCTCCAACTTCTTGCAAGTAGGTTTTTCACGATTGCTCAGTGAATTTTGGATATGATTATGGTGTTTTGAAAGTGGAGAAACCATTGTTTAATGTGGAGAAATGTAAACCCTATGTTTATTTCCAATATCACTTCCTAGGGTTTTGAAACGAATGTTAATGGTTGTGTGGGGGTTTCCAAGCTTATGCTGTTGATATATATGCTCATGCATCTACTGTCAATGGTGTCCCTGCTCATTTTTCACCTTAGCCCCATGCTCTCTCATTGCCATTACATCACTGCTCTCATTGTTATTGCCATTGTCATTTTCACACTATTTATCATTCATGTTATGACATAGTCCTATTTTCAATTGTCCACGTCCTCCATTGACATTGTTAAACACTGCCAGGGCTATTGTTACTTTTGATCCTAATAGTTCTTTCCCCCATATTACACTCTTTTCTACTCACTTGTCAAATCCCCTTATGATCAAAGCAGTGATTGTTTTTTATGCAAACCCATTTGACATAGCCATTACCATTGTGGCTTGCTTTCCTATGATACTTTGATACATATGTGACATATTTGGGTTTTGAGCATACACTGAAACTTTTGTCTTCACTACACCTATATCAGCATACATTTTGCAAACATTTTGGTTTCAGCACAATGTCAAAGACGGTTTCAGTTTATGAACAGGAGTATGACAGTGATTCCATAGCAGAGATTAATGTGCCATGAAGGTCTCACAAAAGTGGCAAAAGTGGTAAGCATCTCAGGGAGGAGCCTACTTCTTTGGCTCAATTACAGGCTTGCCCACTTGCAATGGATTGTTTTCAGCATCAGTCATGTTTCCACTACTGTGAGATGATTTCACAAACCCAGCATCATCATGAGCTAGCTCGTCTATTTGTTCTACATTTACATGATGGTCGTGTAAACCTTGTCGGAGTAGATTTCATTCTGTCACCAGAGACTATTGCTCAGGCCACCGGGATACCAAATATAGGAGAGGAATGGAACAAACGAAAGCAGTTAGAGAAATCCTACTATGAGCCATACATCAAACCTAGGTTCATGAGGTAGCTGAGCAGGGTATTTCCATTCATATTCCTGAAGGATGAGTTTGCACCATTGATGAAACTCATCATTTGATATTTCAGTTGCGAGGGAAGATTCTCGCGTCTCTATGCGTACCATGTCCGTTTGTTGATGCATTTCACGAGGGTACGTATGATGAGAATTCCATACTTCATGTATCGCAACATAGAGAGGATGACAATTTTTGTACAGAAGAAGACCCCAGCACAACAACATAGAAGTATATATGATTACGCGCTGATCAAAATCATGGTGGTACATCAGTTGACACAGCAGGGCATTACTTGGGAGGATTTCATCTCCCGTGACTTCTTCATAGCGCCACAACCGCCTCCCGAGGTATTTCATGATGAGGGAGAGCCTTCACATCAGCTAGACATTCCTGAGATCGAGCATATCAATGCTCCATTGTTTGTAACATACTAGCGAGGCCACAGGACCTTATTTGCAGCTACACAACGAGTACTATCTCCACCCGAGGTGGAAGGGGTCTCGTTGACTTCATCAGCAGCGTGAGTATTATCTCCACCAAGGGTGGAAGGGGTCTCGCCTTCTTCTTCAGCACAGGTACAGATCCAGGATAGAGGCAAGAGACCTATGCATGATGAGAGCCCATCAGGCGGTCGAGACACTGATTTCACATTCATCGATGTTGATGCGAGCTCTCCTAGCTCGAAACTGAAAGAGATCATCCAGGAGAAAAAGGCCGAGAATGACACGCTGAAAGAGAAATTACAGAGGGCTTAGTGGGTGATAAACTACTTGGAGCATTGTAGCAAACAGCTAGAGGATTAGCACACTCTTTTAGAGCTGCGGTGAATTCGTGAGGATCGACAATTGGCCCGGAAGAGACCAGGTGACATGACACCAGTTGAGCGAGAGACCGAACTCACGCATGTTAACATTCATCTGGAGAAGTTGTTGGCAAATGCCAATAGAGATAAAGACATGCTTCGTCACATGAAAGGTCATTATTGGGCCCGCATGCATGTCTGCAAGGCAAAAATGAAGATTCTGAAGAGGAGGTTAAGCAGAGCACTAAAACGGCGGAAGAGGCCTGATCCACTCCAGATTTTGGCCGACGCTTCATTGGATAGGTATGATACATGATGGAGGGTCTTCGCTCCGAATTTTAGCGAATTTGAAGAAGTTTTTGTCATTTTGGAAAATTTTGGTCTCAAAACAGGTTTTTCAGCCCAACGCGTAGCGCGTCGATGCGCTCGCTTATGATTGGGACACTTGCTGGAGGAAACTTTATATTTTTGGGTTTTTCATGGTAATTTATGCATGCTCTAGTAGGACCAAAGCATTTCACCAAGTTCTGGATGATCAAAGGGGCCAAAACACCATGAAAATCACCGTTCTGCCACCTTTTTCAGTAGCAGGAAGTACTTGTGGGAGAATGAAGTTTTGGAGGGGCAAATGAGCTCCAAATTGGCGAATTCCACTTGGGTTGGATAGCCAACATCCAGGTATTTCCAACAAGCTATCATGAGATTGATTTTAATGCCAGTAAGTGCCCCCAAAGTAGCTGAAAGGCGCGCTACGCATAGAGCTCAAGCGCGCTACGCATAGAGATTTTTGGTCCATTTTTCATCTTCCAGCTCAGGATTTCGGCGAGTTGGACTAGTTTTTCTTGTGGATGTAATTTTTGAGTTATATTGATGTAATTTTATGGTTGGCATGTAACTTGGACTCACTTTTACCTATTCTAGATGATTCACTCCTAAAAAATTAAAAATCAAGTGAAAGAATCAATTTACTTCCTTTTAGAGGCAAGTTGTTTGGCTGCCTATATTCTAGCTCCTTGTTTAGAATTAGTTGGAACTGCTCCTAGAAGGAGGAATTCGACCCCTAGAGGTGTGGGAAGGGGTTAGGATAGTCTATATGATGTAATTTCTGAGACATTCTACAGGGGGGAATAGGTTGGACTCTTGGGAAAAGTTTGGCACACTATTGTACATATTTTTCATATTTTGGCTAAGGAAAGATCAGAGGTTTTGCAGCACCTGTTGGGATTCTTGTGGCTTTCAGTTCTTGATGATGTTTTCTCTCAGTTTATTGTAATTTCTTTCATTTTTAATGTATTCCATTCCCTTCTTATGCTTCTGAAACTAAATGAATGATTAAATGAGGTTGAATCCATTGTTTCAGTGCTCTGCCTTTAAATTTGTTTAGTTTTACATGTTTTCGCCTGTTTGGAGAGGATCCATGTTATCCCTTGCCCTCTTCAGCTCCTTGTCATTCTGATCCATCCATACACATAATAAAAAGCATCAAGACTACTGCCTACCTCGCCCCAACTCGAATTCTACAAAGATCTGGCCTTATCCCCGGACCCAAAATTGTTTTTCCCATTTTTTCAACAAAAACACAAAAAATCAAAATCAAACTTTCCTATCTCTTTACTAGCCTAAAATCAGTACCAATTATAAGTCATCTCGCACCCTATTGCTCAATTTATCGAGATAGACCCGGAGAGAGCCCTCTCATGTCCTCGTAGGGCTAGCTACGAGGCTGAGCGTAGTTTGATGTAGCCTTGAGTTTTACCTTATTTCAGCCTAAGGTAGATTTGAGTGCTAACACCTTGAATTTTTTTTATTGGCACCATTTGTAAAATTTTTGCATATATATCAAATGGAGATAGACTAATCACCTCTCTCTCTCTCTCTCTCTCTCTCTCTCTCTCTCTCTCTCTATTTTGATAGTCTTATGTTTTATTTGCAGACCATTGCTATGATTTTGTAGTTTGTAGGATGATTAAAGAAGATCAATTTATGCACAAGTGGCACTCAAAAAAATTTATTTTACAAGAAGCATGTTTCAATTGAATCATGAAGAAGTCAAGTGAAAGTCCATCTCAAATCACTTCCATTTCTGCCAATGGTATCAAAAAATGCCTCTCAGATACCACTTTTACCATTCTACTCATTCATTTTCCTCTTTATACACTTATAATCCATCCATGATTGAAGTCCATAATATTTCCATCTTCCTACTACGAGATCATGACTTCAAAACCATTTTCCCTTTACAAGTTTAATACTTTCCTGCTTCACTTACATTTCATTGCTGACCCATGAATAAAGTCATTTAACTCACTTTGATGTTGATTTACCCCATTTTAATTTTCCTTTTCCCAAATAAATCCTTCTTGATAAGAGAAAATATTTCATCTATGATCCTCTACATTATTACTTTATGCTAGGGTTTGGTGATGGGGGATTCATTAACAACATCCTTCTAACAAATCTTGACACATCGACTTCAAAAAATTATCTAGGTTTCAGAATAGAGTTATTTTTAGTGCATCGAGGCTTGCATGTCTTAATGGAAATTTATTTCGCAAATAAAAATGGGAAAAAATCAATGTCCGCTATTTTTTGGATCTTCCAGGTGACTCGACTTTAGCTCATTTATTCATACCTAGTAATATGTACTTGGAAATATTGACTCTCATTTACATTAATGGTGAGAAGCCTCGTGTTTTTTAACAACATTCCTTAATTGCCAGCAATCCAAAAATTTCTTTCTATGTGTTATCACTCCCTCTGCTTCCCAAGGCTAAGAAAAGAAACTGGAGATAACCTCACACCAATCTTTAAATTTGGTAGCTAGCCCTACCAAACCAGAGAGGGCTCTCTCAATATCAATTTCATAGTTAATGAGGTGATTGGAAAGAAAATTAATGTAGGCTAGATATAAGCTCAGTGAATTAGGGTTTTGTTTTGAAGTTTACTTGATAGGATGTGTCAGCCACGGAACTAGGTCTAGGTTTTTGGACTGATTTCAAAGGAAAAGCTGCATAGATGAAGATGAGGCTAGGTAAGTATACTTAGAAACATATTTAAATATTAATTGTGGTATATGTTTTGGAAAGAGAGAGAGATTAAAAATGATCATATTACATGAGTTCATTCATCAAAGGAATTAGAACAAATTTATGAAAATATTATAAAACAGAGCACAAAAAGCAAGAATTTTGTTCATAGACTCATAAGATTTATCATATAGAAAGCATACATGTGATTTTATGCAAGCATAAACATTCAAATTTATGATTTTACTGAGAAAAAATAATGCTATTGGAGTCCCAAAATTATAGCTACAACATGTCTTTGATTTCACTAAAAAAAATTGTACATAAGCTCCACACTGCAATATCAACTATCCAACCTCTAAAAATACTTATGTTGGAGTACATATAGGAAATAGAGAATATTCCACCTCATTGGGTCGAAACATGATCCAAAATACATCATAAATGCACCTAATGAGTCATTACCTAGAAATTAGGGAAGTTAGAAACAGCTCCCCCAAATTTAGCTAATAACTAGGAGTATTTGTCTCCATGAGTAATTACACGATTACTCAACATGAGGAGCATAAACAATCTTTCTTATCCATAAAACAACTCTTGGGACAACCATAACCTTTATATTTTGATTATTTTTCATTGACACCTTTCCAAAAAGCATCCAAGAGAGAAGTGTGTCGTGGCACACAGAAGCGTCACGTTTTTTGGTAGAAGTGTCGCGTAACTTGGAGGGTATTTTTAGCTAAATTTTAGGCATCCGCCTTCTGATCTGAAGATTCAGAAAGGTAGCCTTGGATGTCCTTTATCCAACACAACCTCAAAATTGAAAAAATACCTCCTGAAAGGCCTTCAAAATTTCAGTTTTCCAATCTTACTTCATAAGCGCCACGTGTAGTGAAAATCAATGGCAGAAACATGGAAAATAGGGTGTATTTTGAGTTTTTATTCAAATCCAGGAGGTGTCATGAAAAACCAATACCATATCTAGAATTTAAACTCTATGATCAATCCATCCATGTAGATAAAACCTTCATTAGACTCTCTGAGGAAAAGCATTGCATAGCTACGTGACGCTTTTGCAAGGGTGAAATTTACAAAATCTGCCAAAAATATCAAAAATTTCCAAAAATGCTCAAAAATTGTTGAATTTTGGTCCATATCATCCTTGAATGATGATATAGGCAACCAGGGATGCCTCAGCTAAAAAATCCAAGATTTCTTTCTCCTTTAGCTTAATTAGGGTTTCTTTAAGCTTTTTCTTCAAATTTTTAACCCTCACTTTAGCAATTTGGTTCCTCGTGACGTAGTGTCTCACCATGTGCCTCTGAAGGTTATTGCTACTTTATACATTCTTCAAAAGATTATCTAGATGCTCATTCACCCTATCAAGATATAACTCCTTGTCTTGCTCAATCTCAGCAGTGATCAAATCATCAAAGCTTTGTTGACCTAATGGAGGAGATAACTCTACTTCTTGCTCTTTTTGTCTGGTTAATCCTCTTGTTCTTGGCCTCCTTGGCTTTATTTTATCCTCCTTGTCTTCCAATTAGTAACCATTTTAAATTAATTTAAATGATCATTAACAAACCCACCTTATTACATATTCATATGAAATATATGCTTCATTAGAAATACTTTGCTATAAATTGAGAGTTTTTTCGTACAGTTAAACCAATGCCTTTATCAAACCTTCCATTTTCTTTTCTTTTGAAATATTGAAATCCATTGTTTCTACTAGACACAAATTTATTATTCCGAGTTCCTTTCAATTAATAATATTCCATTCTTTGACTTTCATAGTCGACAACTTGTTTTCTATTATGCCCAAGAGTATAAGAAAAAAAATTAAATAGATAATCCTCTATTTGCATATTTCATATTTGGTATATTTTTCCATTAAACTTCTTGACCCTAAAACCTTATTCTACCATTGCTCCCAATCAAACTAGGAATACTCCTTTCTTGTGAGTTTTATTACCAATAAAATCAAAATCAATGCCAAAATAAAACATAGAATGAAACAATAAAGAGGAGACACCAATATACGTGACCTAGTGGGTTTGGGATATGTCCATAAAGAAATAGCCAGTTTTTCTTTTTATTTCATCAGACAAAATGAAGGGATAATACTTGCAACACATATGCTACAACCTCCTTTTCTGTCTCGCAGTCTCCTCCCTCTCAATTACAATTTTATATAATAATGGATCTGTCAAGATACAATTATGTCATAAAAATAGTGTTTCATTCTATGGGAAAATACCCTAACATAACATCTATCATTAGATCTATGACCTAATTATGAATGATCCAAATTAACTACAAAATTACAATATTTTACAAGGCTTAATCAAAAGATATATTTACACAATGGATAAAAATGAATCATTAGCAACGAAGGCAGATGAAATTTATTTATAAAACTTCAAAAACCCCACAAGAAGAAACTCCAAATATGAATGTTATGAAAAAAATATCTTATTTGAGAAATAATGGTCCAACTATGAGGACCAAAATACAAATATATAAAATTAAAATTAAAATTTTCCCACATTACATGATTTCTAGTTAAATGAATAGTGAAATTTTGTGGAAGAGATATTCTAGCGAGTGAAATATGATGTGACTACGTTGTCTACTATACTCATTCTAGATTTGATCTCTAAAACTAATTACAAAATTTTTCTAATATGCACAAGAAAAATAATCAAAGTAGACAATGGGAGAAGCATATTTCATAGAAACATAAGATCATTAGAGAGCTATAAGTAGGTAAGAATAAAGCCAACATGACTAAATTGACTACCTTAACTCGTCATAATGGAAAAACGTTATCTAATCAACAATTTCTTGTAAATAAATTAGCACAATTTCAAGATCAAGCAAAGTAGTGATTCAATAAACTCACTAAAACACAAAAGGTTGTAAAAGAAACAACTCAAGCAGTTGAGCAATATAAACCAATTAAATCCACAGTGACATAAGAGACTATTACTAAATATAAAAAGGACATGTAAAAGATTGACATAGTCTGTAACAAAGTGCTGCAATGTTTTCCAAAGTTCACAAACCAAATGAAGCATGATTAAGTTGAGGGTAAGACAATGAAAGTGGTGGGGTCCTATTGGTGCCCTATTTTATAGAATTTTGTGTATGTACACGTAGTCCATGTTAGTGCATTGGGATGAGCCACATTGTAAATAATTATAACAAATTAGGATTGTAATATAATGAATACATGTTATTACATATATGAATAAGATAAAAAGTGCTAGATTTGGATCATTCATGTTAAGGTTGACTATTGCAAGTTATGATTTTATATGGAAGAAGAGGAAAGTAGAGTTTTAAACCCACTAATGGTATTGTACAAGATATAAAGAGATTTCATGGCTTATATTATGGATTGTGACTGAAATGTATGTGATGTTGTTCCTCCCCTCGTATTTTGATTGTCTCATCTATGAATGGTTGCATGACTTAGGATTAAGTTATGTGATATTATTTTTTATGTAATCATGTACATTTGTCTCTGTATGTATGTCAATGTCTTGAAAAACCTTACACTTCATCAAGGTATTGAGAATTACAATGTTATTGTATTATTGCTGGTTCATGTGTTGAATCTAGGGTCAAATAATAATAGTTCCATAGAGGCATACATGCATGTTCCCAAGGTGCATAGTAAGAAGCTTGAAAATAAAGTAGTCAAGTGCATATTTTTAAGTTATTCATAATGAGTCAAGGGCTACAAGCTATAGATTCCATTTCAACAATGACATACATATAGTTGGGATGTGATCTAAAAGAACGATAAATCTCATCAAGATCAACACCAAGAATTTATTCCACAAGAAAAGGTACAACATTTGGTGATTCCGAATGAACACAACTATTAATTTCGAGTTAATGATCTAGAGAAGCAACTATTGTAGGTACTAGATGCAAATATTCCAAATACATTAGGTGAAATTTTCCTTAACTTGGATTCCAAATAAAGGAAATAGACATCAACACCAAGTGAATATCTATAGCCCATACATGACCAACAAGACCATGGGAAAATTGTAAAGAGCCTTTGCAAGTGAAATTATCCCACAAAACATGGCTATGAGTCACCACAAGGTCTCCACCTAGTCATGGATATGAGTCGCCACAAGGTCTCCACTTATTCAACCTATGTCATAACACTCATGTCCATGGAATACTAAATAATACCTCTAATCTCAATAGATATTAATGAAAATGTCCCAAAATCCTATAGTTGAGCCTCCTTCCAATACATCTTTATAATAAAAATAACCTCTCCTTTTAATAAATATCTCTTATTTTAATGAATACCTCATTTTATACTCCTACCATACTTATAAACCTCTATCACTCCACATTCCTCCGCTCCATTTTCTAAAAATTTAACTCTATTTTTCATAGTTAACATGGTAAAATATTGGTAAAAAGATAAAGCCTCGCGTGAATCAGACATGATTTTACATATTTTACCTTATTTTTCACAGGCTATGAGATGAGAATTTCCAATGAAGCTCTTAAAGGAGATGGCTTCTAATTCGAAGAAAGCCATGAAGGAAGAAATAAAGGCTTTGAAACATAACCAAACATGGAATTTGTAATTTGTAAGATCTGCAAAGTAGTTGAATGCAAATGGTGGTTTAATAAGATGTATAAGGAAAATATTTATGTGACATACAAATTTTTTGGTGGTAGAGGGATACTCTTAATTTAAAAGTGTTGATTATAAAAGTATTTCTCCTATGTGTCCCCTATTAGGTTGTTGGAAATTGCTATTACCTAGAGTCTAGAAGTGGATAAAAATAGATGTGGAAATGACACTTCTTCACAATGAGCTCAAACATGAAATAGTCATGCACCAACATGAAGGATTTGTGATATAAGGAAAATATTTTGTATGCCAATGGAAGTAGTGCGGAAGACAATGATACTAATGTTTTAACAAATATGTTATGGGATAAGCGTTCATATAGGGTCATGTTAATGACTATGTTTTAACTTCAAGTAGGAAGGTATTCACATTAGTATTCCAAATTATATGTTGATGGAGTTATTTTGATCAGTGATAGTGAACAGTTAATCAATAAACAAAATCCAAATTATCATATGAATTTTCCTTAAAATATTTTAGTAATTTTCATGGTTGCTTAAAAATTTAGGTGAAGGGAGATGTTCCAAACAAATGAAGGTATTAATTAAAAAATATATATGGAAACATATTTAAGTGCCTTTGAGAAAGTGGAAGGTGTTTATCAATTCACATGAGTTTTAAGAACAATATGATCAATAATTATACATATAGTTTACTTGTAAGCCATTGCATTGGAATGTATTTATCGATTTACACAAGTTTTAAAAATAATAGCTTGAAACATTAAAATTGTATTAAAAAAATTACTTAAAAATTATTCAAATGTTGTTAAAATGTTATTATGTTAATAGGCAGGTTTATTTTGGAATAAGATTTTTTAAATTTTAATTTAAATATGAATTATTATTATGGATGATAACAATTTTGTCTTTATAAAAAATTTTAGAAATGATTCTTAGTAGTGTGAACAAATTAAAGGTAGGTATTTATCTTCAAAGTAGTCATGCCATTTTTGCCTTTTTAATTAAATTGATTAATTAAAAATAATAATCATTTAAATGCATGTCATATGAAATGAGTTATGAGTTTTTAGGCATGTGGTATTTGATATACATGGTATTGACTCATTATATTGTAACAAAGTCTATTTAAAGATTAAAAATCTCCATAATAAAATGAGAATAGATCTCCATTATTAAAAATTGTGTGTCAAGTTTTTTTAAAATGTATATATGTTTAACTTATATATTAGCACAACTATATAGTTTTAATGGTCGGTAAATTTGGATAGACATAAATCCATAATAAGCATCAAAACACTTGCTTCATAATACATCTCAAGTAAAAAAAGTAATATATATGTTAAACATATATATACATGTGAAAAAACATTGAACAAGATTCCTATCTATGGAGATTTACCCCCACTTTATCAGGGAGATTCTCAATCTATAAATAGGTTTTCTTACAACACCATGGCTTGTTAATATTAAATTCCCAAAAACTATAACTCATTTCATATGAGAATTGTCCACATCACATTTTTTTAATTAATCAACTTAATTAAAAGAGAAAAGAGGGCATAACTTCTTTGGAGATAAATCTCAAGCTTTGATTTCTATATACTATTAAAAATATTCTAAAACATGGAGGTTAAATCCCTACCATCCACCTAATAATTAAATTAAAATTATATAGGCATATTATGGACATAATTATTATTTTTTATCATAATAATAATAATAATAAAATTATAATTTATTTAATTCTTAAGATTTTTTTTATTATTAATGATTTTATGTATCATGAAATTAATGTTTTGATGCTTATTATTATGGATTGATAGATTTATGTCTATGGCCATTTAATTTATATCATAGTTTTTTTTAGAGGAAAATAACTAAACTAGATTTTGTTAAGGAAAAATACCAGTTACGTATTTCTGTGATTTTTGTCGATTTTTCTAGATCCATAAGTGAAAACTAACCAGAGTCATAATTCCATGGAATACATATTTAGGGAAACAACCCATGTACATATGGAAACTTCATCTATCAAAAACAAAATAGGGGAAAAAATAACCAAAATGTTTAGGAATATAAGCAACAAACATGACAATAGTAATGGTCTGAGAAATAAAAGATCAGTGAACCAAATATGGGAGGGAAGTGTGCCCCTCCTCTCGGATTACCCCATCAAAGATACATGTAAAATAAATATAACCTTCATCATCATGCAATCCTTTTTTTGACAGGACGTTGTCCATCCCATTCGATTCCTTATATATATATATATATATATATATATATATATATATATATATATATATATATATATATATATATATATATATATATATATATGGGGTCAAATGTTGTTTTGCCCGAAATTCCATCTACAATGGTCTTAGAATATCCGTAGACATGAATGTGTTATATATTTGTATCATTTGCAAACCAAAGGAGACCCCAAAGAGCAACCATCTCTAGAATTAATGTCTAATCCCCCAAACCATTGCAACTTATAATGAGAATTACCATTGATGTGTAGCCATGCTCCACAACCGCATATCCCCCTCTAAGTTTCATCGTCGAAAATTCCCTTCAGTAATATTATCTAAGGGTGCATAAATATACCTGAAAGGTCCTTGGTATTTTGCATCTGTGGTTCCATATATTTAAGCCAAGCATGAATTTTTGAGAATGTCCTATAAGCACAATGAGAGATTCCCCAAAAGATGAGATGATTATGAGTCTTCATATCTTCTAGATTAAAAAAAAATGGGATGCACTTTTGTATTTCAAGTCCTTCCCGTCAAAAATATTTTAGAGACAGAGGAAATTATTTTCCCCAACACAAGGAGTTCACACAGAGTTGCGGAAATGACTTTAATCAAAACAACACAGTGACGGAAGTTTACACAGAGCTGCGGAATTCACTTAATCCAGACCATACAGTTTCAGAAATCAAATTATGAAGGTATTCCTTTTAATACAGAGTGTGGAGATTAAAATCTCGACTATAGAGGAGCAAATAAAATCAAAGAATTTTACTCAACGTTAAACAAACTAAAACAAAGTTGTGGCGATAAAACTCATACGTGAAATTTTCACAACCAAATCGCAACTAATCAAAATTTAGATTATAATTCAGAAACACAACATACACATTCATATGGAGGCTAAGTCTACTTCACTAGTAAAACGATTGTTCTTAATGTGATTTATATTCACCATGGGTTGCGAGTAACACATAGTAAAACTTGTAAATTTTGTTTTCACCTGCCCACCAAAAATTTCTACACAATTTTCTCCTTCTTGTCTTTCCAGACTTACATCTACCACATTACATACATCTACACTATCCTTGTTAATTCCAAACATATATATCTAAGGCATTTAATTCCTAAAAGAACAAATTTAATACATAGCATGGGTGGACATCATTTTCTAAACATTGAGGATGAGTAAATTTTTGCCCATGCGTTTCTATTGACCATTAATAAATTTCAAATTGACTTTTAATTAATTTACTCTGTTGTGGAATGGGTTATGTACTCTGCTTAGACATTCATTTACTCCATGTCCTTTAACCTGCAACAAAAATCTGCAACCTGCAAAACATTCACTGAGGTATGGCTACTTGTCAGTGTATTTAACACGGTGGTTGAGATTAATTATCCAACACTCCCCCTTAATCACAACTTTCACCATTGACCATTCCTAGACAATATCTGAGATAAATAAAATTTTCACATGCCAATGGCTTTGTGAATTTTTTTCAAATTCCTCTGACCTTTAATGCTGCAACACAATTTCACCATTATTAACTAATTCTGTTATGAAATGGTATCTATTATCAAAGTGCTTTATCCTCTTATGAAAGACATAATTCTTTGATAATGCAACTGTTGAACTGTTATCACACAAAATAGTGGTTGCTCCATATTTTTCATGACATAAATCCCGCAACATCCTTCTCATCCAAACTACTTGACAAGTTGTTGTTGTTGTCGTGACATATTCAGCTTCTGATGTTGACAATGACACTATCGGTTGATTTTTGGAAGCCCATGAAATGGTTCCTGAAAACAAATGAAAAACATATCCTGACGTGTGCTCTTTCTATCATCAAGACTTCTAGCACAATCGTTGTCAGTGTAACCAACCAACCTAAAATCATTTGTTGCGGAGTACAAAATGCCATACTCCTTTGTCCCATTGACATACTTTAGAATTCTTTTCGTTGCTTGCCAATGTGTCTCTTTGGGTGTCTCCATGAACCTCGACACCAAACTTATTGCATACATTATGTTAGGCCTATTTGCAGTCAAATACATTAGGTTCCCCACCATGATTTTGTATAATGTCAGATTGAAATTGCTGCTGTAATATTCCTTTCTCAACTTCAACACCATGACAGTTGGAGTTGGTGTTGGCTTGTTGTTTTGCATATTGAACCTCTCTAAAATGTCGGCGACATACTTTGCTTGAGTGATAAAAATGTCATTTTTATTGCTTCACTTCTATGCCCAAAAAATATCTTAACAACCCCAAGTTAGTCATTTCAAAATCACTTTTCATGATTGCTTTGAAATAATCAATAAGAAAATCATCACATCCTGTAAAAATCAAGTCATCTACATACAAAACAACGATAAGAATCTTAACGTCATTTTATTTGATGTAGAGAGTAGGTTCACCATCACATTTTTCAAACCCATTATCCATCAAGTAAGCATATATCCTGCTATACCATGCACGGGGTGCTTTCTTTAGCCCATAGAGAGCTTTCTGCAACCTACACACCTTGTCTTCTTGGAATTATACCTCATAACCAGGAGGTTGCGTAACATACACTCCCTCTTTCTACACTCCATTCAAGAACACTAATTTTACGTCCATATGATACACTTTCTATTTATGTTGCGCGGCAATCAACAACACTATGCACATTGTTTCCATTCTTGTGACTGCTGCTAATGTTTCCGCATAGTCCTTTCCATGTTGCTACTTAAATCCTTTGACAACTAGCCTTGCTTTATTCCTTTCAATCTTGCCTTCAATGCTGCTTTTGGTCTTATAGACCCAGTTCACTCTAGTGACTTATTTACCTTATGGAAGGTCCCACTACAAGGAAAAGACCCTCTAGCGGATGTTTCTTAGGATCCCCTTATAAAAATACCCCAGACATTCATTTGTAGCGGAGGTTACAAGAGGAGGTTGGCGAGTGGAGGTTTTTGTGAATGTTTTTATTTCAGTGTGTTTATCATCCTAAACCACACTTGTGTGTTCAACTAGAGAAAGCACTGGTGCACACAAAACATTAGAACATCGGGCCATCATGCGCTCCGTAAAAACCTGCCCGGTGGGTCTTATTACTGTAGCGCACCAGTGCTTTACAAATATTCTGCACCGGTGCATCATAAAACCCCATGCAAAAACTGAAATAGCCTAGTGCGGTCTTAAGAAACTTCATCGGTACACTTATAAATCTCGTGCACCGGAACAGGGTTAAATAAAAAAAAATTATGGCCAAAAATCTGCATTTTTCTCTTTTCGGTGCTCTAAAGCTCTCAAGCACCAATGTAACTTTACCTTGTGTGAGGCACCCTCCCATCGATGCTCCCATTACATGCACTGTTATTGTCCATTGCCTACCATCTCCATTTTGAATTTTGCAAAACGGTGGGAAAATTTAGTTTTGCAAATTCTACAACCAATATTCCTCCTCGATCGCCAAATGTACATATATTTTCCTTTTTTTCCATAATTAAACATTTTAGTGGATAATTTTTGTAAAATAGTTTAAAATTCACCTTATTTAAAAAAATAAAAATTTCCTACGCGGTGCACTCGAGTGGTTCAGCTCGCACTGGTTCACGATGCTACCTGTAAATTTACAGGGCACACCACGAATGGTGCTCATGGTATCTGCACTAGTTCTACGGTGGTAATCAAACAGCACACCGTGATTTAAAAAAAAAAAAAAAGTGTGGTGCAGACGGTTACCTGGGCGCACCGTTGACCATGTCCAATTGCGGGAATGTGGTGCATTAACGAAAATTTTTTCCCTGGAGTAGGTAATTTTTGCAGCACACCATATTCCAGAAATTCGACATGGTCAACGGTGCGGCCAGGTAAATTACCGCACCATTGACTATGTATTGATGTCAGGGGGCATTGCGCTTCCTAAACTATACACCCCAGGGCATATATTTTGGTTAGCCACCGCCCTCCTAACATCACTACATAGTCAACAGTGTGGTCATTTACCTCGCCATATCATTGGCATTGTAACAATTCCAAGGGTCGGTGCGCTGAAAATTTGGAGGTGCACTGCCTCCGGTGCGCTGAAAATTTTCTGGTGCACCACCTCTGGTGCGCGACCAAAAAAAGACGCATTGTTATCGATGCATGCCTGTTTTTTGTGGCGCACTGACAGTTTTTTTCAAATATATATATATATATATATATATATATATATATATATATATATACATACTTATATTCCGAAATACATGTCTCATTTAATAAAAAATTTATATTTAATATGTTAATCATTCAACAACGTCAAAGGATAGAAGAGAGGGAACAACAAAAAAAACAAGCGGTCCAGTATAACATGGTTCGCCTATGGGAGGCACGAGAGAGGGAGAGAGATGCGTACCTTCACCCTATTACAACAGCTACCCAAGGGCTCCTAAGGAAGGTAGGCCTCCTCAAGTTTTATGAGGAGGATACATCCCTAAAGGGCCATGGTGTGTTTTTGCGACATCTTATCCGCAAGTGGAATGCCCACATACAAGATTTCCGGGTTGGTCCTAAACAGTGGTACGCACCCATTGAGGAGGACATATTTTTCATTATTTTCCTATCGAGGAGAGGGGTGGATTTTCCCTTGTTCCCAAAGGTCCCATTTGGATATGAAGTAGGGAGTCAGTTTGTGTACTCCTAGAGATACATTAGCGCGGATATACTATCTCCTTCAGGTTTCCAGGTCTCTGGAGGTCTATTACATATTGATTCAATTGGTAGAGAGGAGGTGAGGTGCCTATCACTAGTGATTTCAACCATTTCACACAACACTAGCAACTGGCAACACATTACTTGCCCGCTTCTATTTTATATTGATTCTTTAGTACAAGAGCCAAGACTTGTGAGGTGGTCTGCCATTTTTTTGCGGCAGTTATGTACAACTTTAGATAGATTTTGTGCTCATGCACAAGGGAGGGTGAAATTACCTTTTCTTCAGAGCTATTTTGTTTATTTTTTCATAGGTTTCTAGAGAGAAGGCCTAATTTTTTTCAGCATCCTCGTAGGAAAATGCTGTATGTAAAAATGCGGATGTGGGGACAGATGATGCCCAAGAGGGGCAAGTTTGAGTTTTCTGCGAGGATATCGCATGATGCACTGGAGTTTCTAGCTAGTGTTGATGAACATCCCTTCGTTATGGTCCCCTATTCATATATTGGTTTGGATTGGTGAGGGTGTGCCAACATCCTCTTCGTAGATGATGCGTCGTTGGATGATAGAGGTAACATGTTCTTTAACTTTTTTTTTATTAAAATGTTTAATGAAATTGTCTAATTATTATTGTGTACTTATATATATATTGCAGACATTGGGTCATTTGATGGCGATGAGATTCTAGCACCACCAAATGATCCAAGTATGAATATTGATGATGACCAGGATATAGAAGATGCCAAGGATCAAGACAGTGCAGACACACCTGGTCCTCATGGTGCATCATTACCACCTTTTGCTAGGCATAGGCTTGACAGTAGATTGAGGATGGAGTTGGGCGACTAACTCTGTGCATTGTTTATGGAGGTGGGGGTTAGGCCCGCCACTATGAGAGATATACAGGCTGATGCTAGGTTGGTACAAATGTGGAGAGGCATGCCACATAACATTCAACCTGAAGTGGCATGTCGTAGGAGCTACAAGCTTAGTTACACAGTTGAGGAGGGCCCTTTGACGTTATAGGTGTGGTCGAGATGTAGTATGTCAATAGTCCATGAGAAACGATGCATCATCCAATGATCACGATCATGAGAGTGATCATCAGTCACCTCATGCTATAAATGAGCAGCCTGCAACATCAACTAATAGCCATGATGGAGATCAAGCTAGACCATCAGCCACGTCGATTCAGCAGTGTGCAGCATCCAACAGTACTCATGACCATGAGCAGGCTGGACCATCAACCATGTCATGTCATCACGATGAGCAAACGACAGTTGATCTTGATCAGCATGAGGCACCAGTACTAGATCAGTATGCACGTGATGATCGACGTGTATCTAAGCTTGTCGAGGCTGCACCATTGACTGAAAAGGCCTTGACTAGTACTACTATTGATGATGCAACACCAACTTATATTTGACATTTATATTACAGTTGTATATTTTTGATATTATAGAGTTATATATATATATATATATATATATATATATATAGATAGATATGGTCCATGTATGTTATGCTCATGTTGCAGTTGTACTTAATTTACATGTTGGTGATCATCATGATGTGTATATTGTTAGGTCAAGTTAGATATGTTCATTTAATGTGCAGCTTGCATATAGATGTGTATGTGATAGCAGTGGTATGACATGAGATGTATATTTGATGTTTGTGTTGTATTGTGTTTTGTTAGATGATCATGATCACGATGATTTGATGATGTTAGCACATTTTAATGTGGTTTTAGTCTAATATAATGTTTGTATGATGGTTATCATGATCGTGATGTTTATTTAATTTAATATTAAATGATCATGATATCTGTTAAATATTATGTCGTGATTGTAATTGAAATTTTAATTTTAATTGTATTTAAAATTGTAAAATTGTATTTGTATTTGTAATTGTAATTGTATGTAAAATATTTATAAAATTTTAATTGTAATTGTAATATTTAATTTATTGTGAAATGATTGTAATTGTAATTTTAATTGTAATTGTAATTGTATGTAAAATTCTGAAATTGCAATTGTATTTGTAATTGTAATTTTAATGGTAATTGTATGTAAAACATTTGTAAGATTTTAATTGTAATTGTAATATTTAATTTATTGTGAAATGATTGTAATTGTAATTTTAATTGTAATTGTATATATGACGAATTGTAAAATTGTAATTGTAATTCTAATTGTATGTCAAATTCTAAAATTGTAATTGTAATTGTAATTGTAATTGTTAATTTATTGTGAAATTATTGTAATTGTATATATGTAAAATTCTAAAATTGTAATTGTAATGGTGTATATGTAAAATTATAAAATTGTAATTGTAATTGTAAATTTTATTTAAAATTCTAAAATTGTAATTGTAATTGCATGTAAAATTGTAAAATTGTAATTGCAATTGTAATTGTACATGAAATTGTAAAATTGTAATTCTATGTAAAATATTTGTAAATTTGTAAATTATTACTGTGAAATGATTATAATTGTAATTGTAATTGTAATTGTATGTAGGATTCTAAAATTGGAATTGTAATTTTAATTGTGATTGTATGTGAAATTGTAAAATTGTAATTGTAATTTTAATTCTAATTGTAATTCTAATGTTAAAGAATATCATGAAGACCAGAAAAATTACAACGACTTAAATAAATAATATGTGAAAGAATATTGTTCCGAATATAAACAAATCAATAAACATGTAATTTACCAGAGCAAACTCCTAATCCTGGATAATCATGGGTCGTGTAAGCACATATGCCATACAATATAAAACTCCTCTCTGTTGCAATGGGTCTTGATACATCATATAAATTTATCCCATCCCATAATTCCTTCAATTCATCTACTAGTGGTTGTAAGTAGACATCCATATTCTTCACTTGTCTTCTACCAGGGACTATGAGAGCCAGCATAAGATGTTCATTCTTCATGGACAACGATGGGGGGATATTGTTATTCATCACTACTACAGGCCAAAAAAAAATAGTTGGTGTTTTGGAGGGAATATGGCTTGACGCCATCCATGGCTATGCTGAGTCGTAGACTTTGTACTTCATCCTTGAATTTTTTGGGCCATGTATCCTCTATACACTTCATGGCTATTGAATCATTTGGGATTCGCATAACTCCAAAATCCCTTCTGTGTGAGGCATGCCATCACGACAACATAGCTAATTATTTGCAACAAAAGATCCTTTGAATCCTTGTGATTATAGGCATCTACCTCAATATCTTAAAATGAGGACCACGTGTTTACCATTATTTTTTTATTTATCATACCTTTAATGCCCACATTTCAAACATATCTCTTTGTCTACATATTCTCCTCTATTTAGAATACAATCATTTGGACATGCATGATATGATATGTACTCAACACCCAACATTTTCAACAATTTTTTTCCTCTTCGCAGCTACCGGACAAGACATTATCACTCAGAAGAACCTTATCTTTGAATAACTTGTAGTTGGTGATCATGGAAAATATTAAATGTACATTAATGTCGATATAATTATTAATGATCATAAAATTAACCATTTTTAATGTTCATTGCGTGATTATAGTTCTCGAATTTATATAAGGGAGGAATTTATGGTAACTTACCTAAAATTTCTTAGAAAAATGCATTGGAAAAGCCAAAATTTTCTTTCAAGTTGTATAGTAACATCATTTTCCCCAACTGGGTAGACTTTGACTGACAGCCAAGTCCAAAGAGAGGGGTGGTGGAAGCAAATTTAAGACTTTTGAAAAGGGTGTCAACGATATGAGCATCATCTTCTAGCTGATCATCGTTTTGGAATGTATCTAACAACATTGTCTCCATGGAAGTTGTATCCCTTAAGTAATCATCCATATCAACTGCTATTTTATTTCCTTCATTGCCAACTTGTGAAGAACTACTATTTTTGTAGTCATTCCTAATTGGTGAATCTTGAAATAGAGGGAATTGAATTGGTGGTTGATTCAACCATTCTTGGTATCATTCCTCTCTGATTTTTTCTCTTAATTCAACCTTCTGTCGATTTGAAATTGTCATGGGGTGCAACGGAAGACAAAATTTAGGTCACTTATCATCATTAGAATCCTAATAATTTCAAAAAATATATTTGAACATGATTAGTACAAAATCTATGATATCAATTAGTAAGAACATTGATAATGCATGATTAATTTGTTTGACATTGAAATAATTACATTAATATACCAAACACTTATTATTACCATCATTGTCCCTGGATTGTGGCTAGAAGACGCAATATTATAACAATTGGCAGAGTGAAGCAGCTGTCCATTTTCATCTACCAAATGCGCCTTGCAGTATGCTACTCCTGATAAGAGCTTCTGAAGTTTTAGAGTTGTTTTATTATTTTGTGCATTTGAACTCGATTCTAAATCTGCATGAACCTGCAAATTTGTATACATTATAAATTTTACTAAGCTAATTGACTTGGATAAAAACATAAATTCAATTAGATAATGAAAATATAAAGTAAATATAAAGTAAATATTACATCTCGAGATGGATAGGGAGAACTCCGCGATGGACTTTGAGAAATATTATGGAACAAGCTAGATTTTGAAGAATTGTCCATTCGATATAATTATGATATTTTCTCCCTGCATTTCAGAAAAACCAACAATAAATTATAGTGCACAAACCTAAAATTAATTTCGATGCCTTAAAAATGGACTTATTTTTACTGGTGCTTATGTATAGATAACTGCACCGGTGTTGTTTTAGTTACTGCGCATCGGTGTGGTTTTATTAACTGACACATTGATGCGGTGTTATTAATCGATGCACCAGTGACGAAAAGCCGCAAATAAAAAAAATACAAATTTATTTTTTTTAGTGAAAAAAACGAGGTAAATTGAAAAATGGGCAGAAAAATATTTTCGAAAATCTAATTTCATAAAAAAATTCTTTGAATACTAAACATTTTCCATTATTTCACTATTTTTGTAAAAAAAATCAGCCAGAGATTTGCACAATACATACCTGGAGCAAGAGAGCACGAGAGCACTATGGAGCAGTGAAATACTTTCAAACATAACTATTCAAACAATCATAATTCCAAACCTTTGGTGATTCAAACCTTGTAGCATAGAATTTCAAATGATCTCGTCATTAAATTTTATTATTATTTTTACATTTTCTGCAGTATTTTTTATGCAGTAAGTAAAAAATTTCATTTTTTTGTTCATTTCAGATACAAAAAACAAAAAAAATCCATTTTTACCCTAAACCCTTCATTCTTTTTGTTTTTTCCCTTGCTTCTTCATGTCTCTGTGATTTCAGAAGTAGGGATTTTCATTTTATATTTATAGGGTTTGTATTTCTATATATATAGGCCTATGACATCTAACCAGAAGGATGATTTGAATAGTCGGATCCCAATCCATGTCGACGCTTGCGTGAATTTAAAAAAAGTAGAATTTTTTAATCGGTGTGCCCTGCATAACCTAGCGCACCAGTGCGATGCATTATCCCAGTGCACTGTGCATGTACTGTTTGATAAAAATTTTAAAAATAATTTTTTTTAATCCGTGCGCCATATGTAAAATAGGGCACCGGTGTGCTATTTCATTATAGCGCACTACTCACGTACTGTTTGGCAAAAACACTTTTTTATTTTGTGTTTATCAGTGCACCATGTAACATATAACACACTGGGTCTCCTAGTTCACAGAGAACATCGTATGGTGGTCCCTTGTTTGCGCAGGGTGTTTATAAGAATAGGCCGCACCACCCCCTTCATGACACCATACGCTACAAAAACTAACACTAGACGATTCTTATTATTTTGTCTATGTTAATCGGTGTGGAGGTTAACATGTAATTCAACGATGCTCCTTGTTGACATAAATCACCGTACGGTGTTTTATACTATTTGGGTGGTACGTTTATAAGAACATGATGTACCAATGTTGGTGCATACATAATTTAAAAGCGCATCAGTTTCTTGATTTATTTATTTTTACCTGAAACATTGATAATTTATTTATAAAATATATTAATGAATGATATGGTATAGGTTTCATATTGATCAATAAATGGTTGACAAGAGATCAAGTAACAAAAATATTGATAACACGTCAAGAAAAGAAAAAAAGGAAAGTTCTTTGTAAATTCTTTACAAAAAATATTATTTTTGAACTATATGTAAGTTTAACTAATATTTATTGTTTACTGTGTATCATGCAGAGCCACAAAATGACGAAGCTCGATAAGATTATTTCTGATCTAGGACCAGAAGAGCGTAAAAGCTTGATGGAAAAGTTACAAAAGGATGAATCAGGTGAATGAAAAAATACTATCAATCCAATATGAGTTTATTTTTTTAATTTTAATTAATAATATACTTATAATTATTAGATAACATGTTTCAAACAATCTACTAATTCACATCTGTTTAATGTTCTACATGAACCAACAACTCAAAAAAGGAATGTTGTTCTAAGAAAAGAAAAAAATAGAACATGCAAATGAAAATGAATTTCTCCTTAGCTCATATGGAGTGGTGTTGGAGGTTAACGAAAGGGAGAAAACTTTTATAAAAGTTCAAGGGATCTAGTGGGATGAATGTATAGACGTTCTTTCCACTTACAATACAAAAATCAATCCAACGATTACAAGAACCAAATTTTATCTAAATTAGAGGAAGAGTTTCAAGAGAATTGATCAATGTGACATGTCAGACTTTTAATAGCAAAAAATGCACAACAAAAAAGAAGGAATGAAAAAGTAATATTCCTTTAAATATTTTTCTAAAATTATTTATAAATTAATGACAGAAAAATGTTTCATTTGTATGTATAGCAATACAAATGGCAATGGTTTCATCATGTACTAAAGAGAATCGCTTGGTAAAATCTATGGCACAAGCATTAGAAACCTCACGAAAAACTTTGCATAAACATTGGAAACTTCAGTTGCAAATATACGTAAATGATGAACTCGCTTGTTGGAGAGCTATTTGTAGGAAACCATACAAAGATATACTTGCAGAAAATGTAAAAAAAATAATATATGAATATTGGAAGAAAAATTTGTGCGTTTCGCCAACTGGAAAGCATGTGATGTGAAGAATAGCATGAAATCCATACTTAGATACAGTTTTTCAACAAGTTCAAAGAAGGGAATCATGAAATTCATGTCTCAATCAGTGCTTTTGTTCAAAAAAAACCATGGTATGTAAAACCTATCACCGTACGCGACACTTGTTATTGTTGTTATCATGTGGAATTTGAGTTATATTATGACACATTCCTTAATTTTGGTAGAAAATTTTGGAAAGGTTCATCTCCTTACACTATCTGTGATTTCATATCTCAAATTCTATTCGAAAGACAAAGAGATGAAATATTTTACGAAAAGAAATGTGTTGGTGGTAAAAAATGTGATGATTGTGGAAATTTGACTAAATTTAAAAACAAATATCGTACTGATATAAATGATCAATCATTGTCCACAATGAAAGTGAAATGGAAGAGATGAATATATCCATACATCGATTCAAGGTGAAAATAGTGCTAAAAGAATTGAATTACGAGAAGAAGAAATTTTTGTGATAGACTTTTTGAGAAAGTTTGAGGCAGAAATTTATTAATACACCAAGAATTCCCATAGAGCTCGATGTCAAGACTTGAAATTCAAAAAATCCCGCGAATTTTTTCCACTAGGGACCATTTTGTCAGAAATTGATTTTGCAAAAAAATACACATTTGTTCCACAAAAATAAATTTAGAGTGAATACTATCATTCTGACCAATTCTCCATGCTTGTCCATATTCTATATATACATGTTGAACAAAACATCGATCATATAGAAAGCACCAGTGAAAATCGACATGCTATTAAAGAATATCACTTTTATATAAGTAACAATCGTACACATGTTACATATTTTGTACAACATTGTTTTGGAAAGATTTATGACTCCTTTAAAAGTTGTGGAATAACATTCAATGAACATTGGATACGGTCAGATGGATGCACAGGTCAATTTAAATCTGCACGATCATTCTTTTGGTTGTGTTGTCTTCATAAGAAAACCTGCATTAAACATTGTTGGATTTCTTTGAGGTTGTCCATGGAAAAGGAGAACATGATGGTGCAGGGGCATGCATAAAACGAGCACTTCGAAGATATCAAATGAACCCCTCTGCAATCTGACTTGTGGACACTAAATAAGTTGTTCAATGGTGCGTCGTTTCTCTAAGCCATGAGACTAATCGATCAAGGGAAGTGTGAAGGTACATTCAATTCAATTTTTATTGGATATCTAATTTTAAACAGTGTACATTTATCACAATGATTATCTTTGATGGTATTTTGATATCATATTTACATTATTCTTTGAATTTTCCATCTAAAGGTTTTTTTTGGCATATTGGGATCGAAGATGTAGATATATCAATTGGAAATGACATTGAAACAATAAAAGGGACTCGAAAATTGCATTTAATTAAAACAACGTTGTCTAGAAATGTGTTTGCATTGGATAAAAGAAAATATTCTTGTTTTTGTCATGTTTGCATAGACAACACGAAATCTAATGACGTTTGTGAAAACAAAATGTATGTAAAATATTGGAAACATACAGATCTAAATACAAAGGGAAAAATGTCCATTGCAATGTTTGAAGAAATGTAATCATAGGAGACTACAATCTCATCCAATGGTGATCGATTTTCTGATCTTTTTAGAGAAGGTAAGATTTTAATTGCTTTCAAATGATAAAGATCTAGAAATAAATTTAAATACATAAGTTTGTTAAAAGTTTTTTTTATTGTGCACGAGATGTTTGTGCTATAATTGCACCTACTGACAATGATGAAAATCTGAAGTATTATTTTATGCGCTGCATTGAACGAAAAATGAAATTATTAGAAAACTATAATGATCACAAGTTTCCATATGAAAGAGGATCTATTATACTGAAAGGTTATATTTTCAGAAAAAATAATCAAAGTGTGGATTTTGTTTATTTTGAATACTATGAACCTAATGTCATAAGTTTTCAATATAGTCACTTGGTGTGTCCAGCACACATAAAGTTGATAGTGGTTCAATCAAAGAAAAAATGAAATTTAAGAAATGGAAAATGTCAAAATATGATCATGAATGGATCATTGAAGATGGAATTTGATTGGAATTTTTTGATTGAACTGCCCAACAATTTCTTCTCTTTGGATTCATGTTTTATAACTTCCAGATCTCAACGAAAAATTGAGCTACCTTGTTATGTTATATGTGCAAGTGCTTTCACATGTACAAATTGTTTTGGAACATGCACACTAGTATCAACTGAAAGTAGCTTTTCTATACATGCATTGATGAAAAATGTTGCATGTATTGGATATATATATGTTCTATAAAGCAATTAATTGTTCAAGTAGTTTTACTATGTTCATTGATGAAAAATGTTTCAAGTACTTAATATATATGTTCTAGAATGCAATTAACTGAAAGTAGTTTTTTCATGTGCATTGATGAAAAATGTTGCACGTACTGGATATATACACAAACTGAATGTGACCAGTTTTTCTCGTGGGCTTTTCTGGTAAAAAGTATCCACAATGTAAATAAATCATCCACATTATAGTTTTGTACGAAGATTCCTTTCAGACAAGAGACTCGGAGCACTTCTCCAAATTTTGGTGGGATTTGACCCACATCTCTATTCCTGATAGAAAATAGTACAAAATTTGTCTGTCCAATGGTCGGATATGTTCTATGAAATTAATTGAAAGTAGATTTTCTATGTGCATTGATGAAAAATGTTTCACGTATTGGATATATATATATATATATTCTAGAATTCAATTAATTGTTTAAGTATTTTTCCCATGTGCATTGATGAAAAATGTTTCATATATTGAATATATACATTCTAGAATGAAATTAACATAAAGTAGCTAAATTCTATTAGCATTGATGAAAAATGTTAAAGTACTGGATATATATGTTCTAGAAAGCAATTAACTATTCAAATATATTTTCTATGTGCATTGATGAAAAATGTTGCACGTACTGGATATATATGTTCTAGAATGGAATTAACTGAAAGTAGCTTTTATATACATGCACTGATGAAAAATGTTGCACGTATTGGATATATATACATTATAGATTGCATTTTTAAAAGTTTATGATTGTTTTCAACACATCTAACAAGACCTAAAATCTTATGATTGTTTAATATATATATATATATATATATATTGCTTCAGTCGTTTTAACATATATATTCAAACATGTGTAAAATCATTTCTACATGTACATATATTCATGTGCAATTTTTTTTGTTTGGAAAACGACAACTTGAATTTTAAAAACAAATATATATATATATATATATATATATATAGAGAGAGAGAGAGAGAGAGAGAGATAGAGATCAATATGTATTGTACTTCAATCGTTTTAACATATATATTCAAACATGTGTAAAATCATTTCTACATGTACATATATTCATGTGAATTTTTTTTTGTTTGGAAAACGACAACTTGAATTTTAAAAACAAAACATAATATCATAATCACATGCAAAATGTATTTCAACCATCCAAAACTTGAGTTTTAAATCTTTTTTTATTATATCACAACATTACTTCACATTTCATGCCAATTGTAGTTCAAATATCCAATAAAAACATTCAACATTATATCGAATGCCAAATTTAGATCAACCATCCAAAACTTAAGTTTTAAGTTAACAAAAAATTATAGATCACAACATTACTTCACATCCCAAATGTAGTTTAACTATCCAAAACTTAAGTTTCAAAAACAAAAGAAATTATAACACAACATTACTTCACATGCCAAATGTAGTTCAAAAGCAAAACATTAATATAGATCACAAGAAATTATTTCATGTATGCAAAATGTAGTTCAACCATCCAAAACATAGTTTTAAAAACAAAACAAATTATAACACAACATTACTTCACATGCCAAATGTAGTTCAACCATCCAAAACTTAAGTTTTAAAAACAAAACAAATTATAACACAACATTACTTCACATGCCCAATGTAGCTCAAAATCAAAACATTAACATAGATCACAACATTACTTAAATTTATAATTTATAACTTAAAAACATATATATTTAAGCAAAAATTTGAATACTTCCGCAGGTGGATTTGGCACATCTCCTAAGAGAGGCTCCAAAAGAAAATCTCCAAAAACCTAAATTTAAAAAAAAAAAAAAAATCAAAATGTCTAGATCTCAATTTATAATAAAACTTTTAAGCTTCAATTTATAACTTATAACTTAAAACACACACACACACACACACACACACACACATATTTAAGTGAAAAATTGAATACTTGTGTTGTCAGATTTGGAACATCTCCTAGGAGTGGCTCAGAAAGAGAATCTCTAAAAACTTAAAATTCAAAAAATTTAAAATAACTCAAGATATAGATGTATCTCATTTTTTAATGGAAATTTTTGAGGTGGAATATATAACTTAAAAAGATAAATTTTAAAAGTGAAAAATTGTCCATACTTGTTGTTGTGGATCTGGCACATCTCCTAAGGAAGTACACGGTACATCTCCCAAGGAAGAAGAAGGTACCACCATCCCAAAAACATCGGACGAAATCAGAATCTGTTAAAACATTTTATTATATATATGTACATGTACATGTGTGCACAATTATTTATTTTAAAAATATCACTTAAAAAACACTAACATTTGCCAGCATATCTTCATGGTGAGACCCATCTTGATTGTTTGAACCAGAGGCTCCGAACGTGATATTAAAATTTTCGTCATTCATCAAGCGTGACAACTGCAAATGGTGTTAACATATAATGATACATTTTTGTTAGATTAATGTATACAAATAAATGTATGTATCTATGTATTTATTACAAATTGTATGTATGTGTTAAAATAATTGAACCCTAACCATTAACACATACCATTCCCATGCCCTCTTCCTCATGAACAATTAGGTCATGCCAACCATTGCGAAAATTCTCTGCATATGTTTTGAGATCTTCAACACTCATGTTTTCAATCTCTTCATCTATATAATACACAAAATTAGCGTGTGCATTCTCACGTGCTTTTTGTCGATTAAGACAAATATCAACTCCACCCAATCCACTGTGAACATTGTCGATGATGGCATCCCTTGCTTCATGAATAATTTGAGAACTAACTTTCATCTCTGACTGCAAATTTTCGACACGAAAAGGTCGACTAACCAATGGTGGCTCAGGACGAGGCAACTCAGCATCACACCTAGCGCCCCTACGGTCACACAATCGACCTTTCCCAGGACCAAAAAATTCAAAGGGAAGGTCATTGTAATTGGGTTTCATTTGCAAAAATAATTTTGCAAAATAAAGAGGAACCTCATCGTTCCATGGGAGTCTTCCATAGGCCGCAAGGTGTCTATCATACAAATAGTGAGTTATATCAGGATGCTTGAAATATTGCACCTTCAACATCTTTCTTTTCAGCCCTTCTTTGAAATTAAACATAGACTTTGCCATTGTTGTTGTAACTCTTTCTTTAACAACCTCCCATTTATCGGGACCCATCACTGTTTCCTTTCTTTTTCTCATGACTTCCACAAAAGCATCAATGGTTGGCCCAAGCTTTTGGTACACATCTACTAGTTTTCCTAAAGAGTGTGTAGCTATTTCCAAGCTTTGTCGACTCTCATCAGGTAGAGTGAAAGCCACGAGATCTCTCTGCAATTTTGCATGAAGATGTTGACACCTTTATAAGGTGCATTGATGCATGTTTCTTTCCCAAGGTATATCAGAAATGTCGGATGGATAAGTTGTGGTGGGTGTACAACCTTATTCTTGAATTAAGCGTTCTTCCCTATGTCTTTTTTGACAAACATTTGGAGCATTTTCAGCCTCTGCATAAATATATAAAATTTTGTATATTATAAAAAACATATGTAAACAAATTTGTATAAATTGAATGAAAAAAATATTCAAATTGATGGCCACCTTGATGTGGTCGGCTAACATCTTGCCCACCCTGAGATTGCTGAGAACCAAAAAGACCATATTGAGAACTTACATGACCATTCGTTGATTGGCCTGGGGAATAAATATCACCACCTTCACACAACTTGCTAGTACTTATTGATGACCCTCTAAGGGGATTTGAACCACCACCAACCTCTCGAGACAAGAGAGAAGCTTCATAAACAAATATGAATTTATAATCAGTTGAAAAATACATTCATACATATAGATACATGTACATATTAATTGAATAAATTGCGCGAACCATACCACGATTATGTGAACCATGGGTATGCTCCATTGATGGAGTAGAGACCCTTCTCCTCTTAGCTCTTAAAAAATAAAAAATGAAACTTATTAACAACTAATTTAACTCACAAATTTGATAAAAAATAAATTCCATAGGTACACACATGTATGTATATGTATGGAGATTTAAAATTATATTTAAATACCATGAACATCCCTCGATCCCTGATCCCCCTCTCTCGTAGAGATATGGGATTCTGTTGATCTTCGTCATTCATCCTCCATGATATATATATATATATATATATATATATATATATATATATATATATATATATATATATATATCTACGGTGGACATTTAAAATTATTTTTTTAAATGACTAATTTAAAATAAATTCAAAATAAATTTTAGAAAATTAATGTAATTTAGTGTACACAAATTATGTAAAACACAACTTTCAAAGCACTAATTGATGTGTGAAACTCAATTTAAGAAAAAAAATTATAAAAATGTTAAGTTTGAACCAAATTGTGCTTTACATGGTGGGAGCACACTTGGTATAAAATTGAAAAAAACACATTGTGATTAAAAAAGAAGTGAAACTCCATTTAAACAAAAAATTGTTGAAGTCCTCACATTTTAATTTTATAAAAATGTGAAGTTCACCACTTGTTGCAAATGTGAAGTTCACCAAGTTGTGCTTTACATGGTGTGGTGGGAGCACACTTGGTATATAATTGAAAAAAGCACGTGGTCATTAAAAAAGACACATTTATAAGTACAAAACACACATATATCCAAGATATGTTACAATTTCCATCAATAAATTTTGAAGGAGAGCATCTCAACACTAATTCATCTTTGAGAAATGAATCTTGAATTTTTTAAGAAGAGTGTCTCAAAAATAATTTATCTCTGAGAGATGAATATTGAATTTTTGAAGAAGAGCGTCTCAAAACTAATTCATCTTTGAGAGATGAATCTTACATTGGCATTTCCCTGTATAATTATAATACATCTATTAATTCATCCTTGATAGATGAATCCTGAATTGGTATTTCCCCATGCAATAGATCAGCAAACATCTTATTCACATTTGTATAATGTCTTTTACTAGTAAATTGAAATTGGCTAACAATATTGTTTGATATTCCATGCAGTTCTTTTAGTCTCTCCTTCTTAACTTGGTACATGTCATTCACCTCATTGCACACAAGTTCATAATTGGTGAAAACTACAATTCCATTTGATCCATACTCCATAGTTGTTCCGCAGCCTTCTATCAATCCAATATAATACGCCTCGTTGTTTCTTGTTCTTCCTAGCATATTCATTTTCCTTTAGATGACTTTTCTAGTTGCAATATTGGAAAGCAGATATGTAATCACTGCTTTCCCTAGATTGGGATAGCAAGAAATATCTACGCATAATTTCCATTTTTCAACCATATTTAGTGGTTTTTTTATCCCTGAAAAAAACAAATTCAATAAAAATACATATTAAATTGACATTTATTGCAAATGCATGGGAGAAATGACACATGTACATGAGATAAATGACATGTACATGGTTTATATTAAAGTTAGAATTAAAAATTTTATGGTAGAATTGACATCTATAATTAATGGGAGGAAGTCTTTAGTTTGTGGGAGAAATGAATTGTATGCACTTACTAAAACAACTAGTTATGTCAAAAGTCACACCTTGATCAGTTTGTGGGAGAAATGAAATAGAAATGACACATGCCTTAAAGTATGCCTAAAATTTTATGGGAGAAGGGAGAAATGACACATGTACAAGGTTTGCCTTAGAGTGGTAGTGGTTTATGGATATGAAAATGAAGAACTTCTATTTAGATTTGTTACAGAGATTGACTGTAGGGGAATTTATTGGATATGTCAGCTTTGAGAAAAGATGAGATCCAGAGGCTACCTGGCCCTTTACATAATCTGCCTTTAGAACTTGTAGAAGTTAACACTGAACAGACAAACTAAAATCCTATGGAAGTTCAAAATCCTATGAGAGTTCAGCCACTTTAGGTTGAATTTTTAGGCCTTAAATTTTGAGAGAAATAACATTTACATGGTTTAAAAATTTATTTTATGTACTTACAAAAAACATGTTTTAAAGTTAATGGGAGAAAGCCAACATGAAATGTATGCTTTTAAAACTTTTCCTAAGAATTTATGAGAGAAATGACACATGTACACAGTTTTCCTTTAAGTGGTTAAGGTTTATGGATATTAAAATGAAGAAATTATATTTAGATATGTTACAGAGATTGACTGTAGGGGCATTTATTAGATATATCACCTTTGAGAAAAGATGAGATCCAGAGGCTACCTAGCCCTTTACAAACTCTGCCTTTAGAAATTGTAGAAGTTAACACTCAATAGACATACTAAAATCCTATGGAAGTTCAAAATATTATGAGAGTTCAGCCACTATAGGTTCAATTTTTAGGCCTTAAAGCTTGAGAGAAATGAAATTTACATGGTTTGCAAAATTATTTTATGCACTTAAAAAAAACATGCTTTAAAGTTAATGGGAGAAAGCCAACATGACATGTATGCTTTAAAAACTTTGCCTAAGAATTTATGGGAGAAATGACACATGTACACAGTTTTCCTTAAAGTGGTTGTGTTTTATGGATATTAAAATGAATAAATTCTATTTAGATATATTCCATAGATTGACTGTAGGGGAATTTACTGAATATGTCACTTTTAATAAAAGATGAGATCTAGATGCAACCTGGCCCTTTATAGACTCTGCCCATAGAACTTGTAGAAGTTAACACTACCTGTCCCAATTATACCCTATGAAGTGTGCAGAGGACCCGTGGAATCACTCACACTACTTTATGTAGACATAAGGGTGTATAAGAGTACTAAGTTCAAAAATATGGTCATATTATTGAATATCTTTCCTAAGAACCCAAATGTACTCCTTAAGTATATGTGGGATCTATATAACCATCTACAAAAACAAGTGATTCTTTCCAAGCTAAGGATAATGTATAAGCCATGTGTATACGCACATTATCTAGAAACCATCTAGGCCAAAATAAATGATACTTCAGTGGTTTGAAGAAAAAATAGCACCAAGAAGCTTTGAAGGAGGGGAATAAGAACTTGAAATGGGAGGATAAGAATAAAATAGCCACTACACACCCATGTAAGGGTAGTAGAAATAATTATAACCACTGCAACATTGATGGTCACATTAAGAAGAATTATTGGATGTTTGGTATGCGTTATATTATTTATGTGAATACCCCCATGCACTATATATTTTTCTAAGAATAGTGGTGGAAATAAAATGAGCCGAAAGGACCCCCACTTTAGGGTTTCATATAGATGAAATATTCCCCACACACGGGTGTTCAGGGGTAGTGCCCCAAAAAAATGTTTTTGGGAATTTTGAGATATATAAGTCCAAAATGGAATATTTGTTGGTGAACAAATACCAGTGGATCACTATGATATATATATATATATATATATATATATATGCTTCTTTAAAAGGTATTTTTCTAGAAGGATGTCTAGTAAGATGGAAAGAAGCAAAAATATCACAATTCTATGTTAATGTGCATGTGTTTTACATTGAATATTTTTCATTTTATTAAGAATCTATTTCAAAAAATTAACTATATACTTGGTTAAAACCTATGTTTTCTATCAAATCAATTTTGGTTTCAATAGGAAACTTTTATAGCTAATGTGTTTTTCTAGAAACATGATACACCCCATTAAAATGGGAGATATATCGGAATGATTCCTATGGTGTAATAAAATAGTTTCAAGTAGTTTAAAGATATAGATGCATAAATTCAATGTGCATATTTTGAGATATGCAAGTCAAAATGCAATATTTGTTGGTAAACAAATATCAGTGGTTCACTATGGATAAATCTTCTTCATTAAAAGGGATATTTGTAGAAGGATGTCCACAAATTTGGAAATAAGGGAAAATATCACAATTATATACATTAATGCATGTGTTTTACATTTAATATTTTTCATTTTATTAAGAATGTATTTGAAACAATTAATAATATAAGGCTAAAACCTATGTTTTGAATCAAATCACTTTTGGTTTCAATGGGAAACTCTTATGTCTAATGTGTTTTTCTATAAAAGTGATAGACCCCATTAAAATGGGAGATATATCGAAATGATTCCTATGGTGAAATAGAATAGTTGAGTAGTTTAAAGATATAGATGCATAAATTCAATGATCATTGTTTTGAGATAAGTCCAAAATGGAAGAGTTGTTGGTGAAAAAATATTAGTGGATCAATATGGATATATCTACTTCATTAAAAGATATTTTTCTGGAAGTATGTCCACTAAGTTGGAAAGAAGGGAAAATATCACAATTATATGTTAATGTGCATGTATTTTACATTGAATATTTTTCATTTTTATTAAGAAACTATTTGAAACAATTAACTATATAAGGTTAAAACCTATGTTTTGTATCAAATTACTTTTGGTTTCAATGCGAAATTTTATGGCTAATGTGGTTTTCTCAAAATGTGATACACCCCATTAAAATGGGAGAAATATTGAAATGATTCCCTATGGTGTAAGAAAATAGTTTCAAGTAGTTTAAAAATATAGATTCATAAATTCAATGAGCATAGTTTTCAGCTATAAAAGTCCAAAATGGAATAGTTGTTTGTGAAAAAATATCAGTGGATCACTATGGATATATCTGCTTCATTAAAAGGGATTTTTCTAGAAGGATGTCCAGTAAGTTGGAAAGAAGGGAAAATATAACAATTATATGTTAATGCATGTGTTTTACATTGAATATTTTTCATTTTATTAAGAATCTATTCGAAACAATTAACTATATACTTCGTTAAAACCTATTATTTGTATCAAATCACTTTTGGTTTCAATGGGAAACTTTTATGGCTAATGTGTTTTTTCTTTTTGTATCAAACTACTTTTGGTTTCAATGGGAAACTTTTATGGCTAATGTGTTTTTCTCAAAATGTGATAAACCCCATTAAAATGGGAGATATATTGAAATGATTCCTATGGTGTAATAAAATATTTTCAAGTAGTTTAAAAATATAGATTCATAAATTCAATGAGCATAGCTTTGAGATATAAAAGTCCAAAATGGAATAGTTGTTTGTGAACAAATATCAGTGGATCACTATGGATATATATGCTTCATTAAAAGGGAGGGGTTTTTCTAGAAGGATGTCCACTAAGTTGGAAAGAAGGGAAAATATCACAATTATATGTTAATGCATGTGTTTTACATTGAATATTTTTCATTTTATTAAGAATCTATTTGAAACAATTACCTATATAACGTTAAAACCTATGTTTTGTATCAAATCACTTTTGGTTTCAATGGGAAACTTTTATGGCTAATGTGTTTTTTCTTGAAATGTGATAGACCCCATTAAAATGGGACATATATCGAAATGATTCCTATGGTTTAATAAAAAATTTGAGTAGTTTAAAGGTATAGATGCATAAATTCAATGAGCATAGTTTTGAGATATACAAGTCCGAAATGCAATAGTTGTTGGTGAAAAAATATCAATGGATCACTATGGATATATCTGCTTCATTAAAAGGGATTTTTTCTAGAAGGATGTCCACTAAGTTGGAAAGAAGGGAAAGTATCACAATTATATGTTAATGCATGTGTTTTACATTGAATATTTTTCATTTTATTAAGAATCTATTTGAAACAATTAACTATATAAGGTTAAAACATATGTTTTGTATCAAATCACTTTTGGTTTCAATGGGAGACTTTTATGGCTAATGTGCTTTTCTCGAAATGTGATACATCCCATTAAAATGGGAGATATATCGAAATTCTTACTATGGTGTATTAAAATAGTTGAGTAGTTTAAAGATATAGATGCATAAATTTAATGAGCATAGTTTTGAGATATATAAGTCCAAAATGGAATAGTTTTTGGTGAACAAATATCAGTGGATCACTATGGATGTATATGCTTGATTAAAAGGGATTTTTCTAGAAGGATGGACTAAGTTGGAAAGAAGGGAAAATATCACAATTATAAGTTAATGCATGTGTTTTACATTGAATATAAAAGTTTTTTTATCTCTCTCATTGTTTCAATCCTGATCTTATAAAAGGTTTCCACTAAGTCCATTCCCTATTACTTTTCATGTGAACCACATTCCTAAACCCAACCATCTATGTACCTAAGACTTTTTTCATGCTCTGCAAATATCAAAACATATGCCTGTCATCTTAAAGAGTCCTCTGATGCATCTTGGAGTCTTACAGTTGGTCATATTGAAACAAAACTGCTACAGGGTTTAGGTAAGATTTTTATGTCTTCTCTTGGGGATGATGTGCTTTCAACATCTAACACACTTGGAGTAAATCACCAATCCATGATTGGAATAAATTACCAACCTCGGCATAAATAGTTCTTATCGGATTTTCCTGGGCTAATTCATACTAACAGTTTTCATAGGTTGAACACTAACAAACAATGTTCAGAAATTTTCTTTCCTGGCATTGGAAATATTTCTGCTATTCCTGCAGATAGTGATAAGCTTGGTGGTAATGGTGACTTTGATAACTACAATTCAGAATAACAGAGTTCATAGGTTGAACACTGACAAAGAATGTTCAGAAAGTTTCTTGCCTGGCATCATCAAGATTTCTGCTATTCCTGTAGATAGTGATAAGCCTGGTGGTAATGGTGACTCTCATAACTGCAATTTAGACTAACAATGTTCATAGGTTGAACACTGACAAAGAATGTTCAAAAATTTTCTTTCTTGGCATCGTTAAGGTTTCTGCTATTCCTGCAGATAGTGACAAGCCTGGTGGTAATGGTGACTCTGATAACTGCAGAAATTGACCCTCTAAAGATGCTTTTTTTTTACAGGAACAGGAAGGAAGGAAATCTATAAGCAAGCGGATGTCATAGTGAAATGGACTGTGCAGGGATAGTAAAATATATGTTTTTTTCTGTCATTTTTTTTTTTTGATCCATTTTCGAAAGTACAATTGAAAGAAGATTCACAGCATATTAATGTAAAGTTCCATAATACTGTAAGAAAATCAGTTTCTTGATTTTGAATTAACAAGTGAAAATGTAAGTGAAACTTTTCTAAGTACTTTGACTCCTATAAGTGAATGGTGACTCTGATAACTACAGTAATTGGCCCTCTAAAGATGCAGGTTTTTTACAGGAACAGGAAGGAAGGAAATCTATAAGCAAGCGGATGTCATAGTGAAATGGGCTATGCAGGGATAGTAAAATATATGTTTTTTTCCTGTCAATTTTTGTTATTTTGATCCACTTTGGAAAGTACAATTGAAAGAGGATTCACAGCATATTAATGTAAAGGTCCAGAATACTGTAAGAAAATCAGTTTTTTGAGTTTGAATTAACAAGTGAAAATGTAAGTGAAACTTTTGTAATTACTTTGACTACTATAAGTGACTTGCCCTGGTACATTATATAAACCAGAAGTTATTTTCTTGCTGAAAAAACAAATAAGCAAAGATAGATAGATACATACCTCGAAATTTGCAGATGAAACAGCAATGAGGACGAAGCCGCAATGAGGACGAAAGCTGGCAATCCCTGAATACATCGTTGAAGATGCAAACCAAAATTCCCTACCAACAAAATTAAATTAAATTAAAATCAAAAAAACAAAATTAAAAAAATAAGAAGAAGAGAAAGTCAACACAAATTACATTCAGAGAGCACAACAGAGAAACAGAAAAAGTCACAGAGTGCAACAGAGCAACAACAAAAGTCACAGAGTGCAACAGAGCAACAGCAACAAGATGCACGAGACAAATGTGAACATAGAAACAACAACTAGATGCGCGAGACAAACGTGAACAAGAAGCTTGTGAAATTTTGCAGGTGATATATTTATAAAATATGAGTTCAGCCAAACTATTTTAAAAGTTCAACCGAGCTAATACTCCGACCAAACTAAAAGTTCGGCCTAAATTTTGTTGTCAGTTTTCCCATCTCCAACCAAAAATTTGTTTTCCCACACCGTCAGTATGCCGTCAATGTAAATGGAAAAACAATTTCGTCCGAGCTAATTCAGAAAGTTCGGCCGAAATCTCTAATAGTTCGGCCGAACTATTGAGAAAAAAAAAATTTCCGCCCCTGATTCTCACAAAAGTGTAACCCAAATTCACATTTTTACCCAAATATCATTTATAAATATCACTTTTGTTATATTTACTTTCATATATCAATATAAAAATTAAATAGTTTATTGTCATGTTAGATTTTTAGGAATATTATGAAAATATAAAAAGATGAACGAGCTGATATCAGAAATATGCTAGTAGGAATGTCCAAAAAGGTGTACAAGGAGATGGTCAAAGAAATGGACAAAATTGGATCGCAAAAGGAGCCATCTCAACAAAAACGTGCTTCAAATTTAATATGTAATCATTAAATTTTTCAATCATTAGGTACAATAAATAAAAAATTTACCATTAAATATTAATTTTCAAGTATTTTCTTGCAGAAATGAAAATAAAATGAAACACATTCAGCACATAAAACACAACAATAAGGAAGAAAAGGGTTGATATCTATGTTTTTGAGTTATTTTTACTTCCTTATAACAACTTAAAAATATTTCATTTTTGTATATTTTAAGTTTTTTTATAAAAATATTCATTGAATGTCTTTAAACAAGTGCTAACATACAAAGAAGAACCATGAAACGAATTGATTAACATTGGGTTAAATATTGGTTGTGAGTATATGTTGGCATATCAGAAATTAATTGTGGAATTTGCAAGCATCTATCACTACAAGAAAAAAGGACATTGGTGAGGGGCAAAAAATGTCACCATAAGCTCATTGGTTAGGGTTAAAAGAGCCTTCTTCACCAAAAAATGAATGTCACCAAAGGTGGCATCGCCGAAAGTAAAGGTGTTGTGGTGAAATTCAAGGTCTGTCACCATTAATTGTTTATAATGATGGATAGTGACCGTCACCATTTCATATGAACAATGGAGATGGACAATAGCCTTCGTCACCAAAAACCCGAACATCACCAAAGGTGGCATCACCGAAAGTATGTGTTGTGGCGACATTCAAGGTCTGTCACGAATATTGATTGTAATGATGAATAATGACCATCACCATTTCATATGAACAACAACGATTTTTGGTGATGGACCTTTCATGGTCATCACTATTGGTGCATATATATGGCAACGTTCGTTGACCGTCAACATTTCATATTTTTTAAGGGACAAAAGTTGTCATGATAAGCTCATTGGTGACATCAAGGTCTGTCACGAATAATGACTATAATGAAAAAAAGTGACCCTCACCATTTCATATCAACAACAAAGATTTATGGTGACGGACCTTTTATGGTCATCACTATTGATGCATATATATGGTGGTGTTCGTTGACTGTCACCATTTCATATTTTGGTGAGGGTCGAAAAATATCACCATAAGCTCATTGGTGATGGTCAAAAGAGCATCTATCACCAAAAAATGATCGTCGTCACTCCCTATGAATATTAGGGCATGATGGAATCGAACCACCAACCTCCTGCTTGTAAAGCAGGTGCTCTTCCATTGAGCTAGCACCCTTTATAGAAGATACAGTACAAAAGTTATTAGTGAACCACTAACGTAAATAGAGCTAAGAAATATTGATTTGTAAAAGAGATATTCATGGTAAAATTAACAAGAAAGTGACCTTTTAGCATCATTGCATTAGTGTTTCTATTACAATATTTGGCTAAACAATAAACAAAAAAAAACCTTTTCAATTTCGTAGGAGCATGCTGGGCAAATAATCTCACAAGAACACCTAGCATTCAACATTCTGACACACTAAATCACTTTTACATCCTTTTGAAGTACTTCCATCTATTGAACAAGCATTTTAAGCTTGCCTCTATTGTATGATATGAACATTTGTCCTTCAGACACAGTTATGAGACACATAACCACTTTCACCCTTAAGAAAAAATGTGGTTGTAAATGCATGGTAAACTCTCTTAAGCATAAATATGCTCTTAGTATGATATTGGATTCTCATACTAGTGTCAGGTTTAAGGGTGCCAAAGACTTTAGATTTTAGCTATGATATGGTGCACGCTAGGCTTCAGGACAACATATTCTTTAGGAATTTCATGTTGGGAAACCTCCAAATTTGTGTCCAGGAAAACTCAAGTTAAATGGAAATATTTTTTTATAATGGTTGTGAGTCATATGGATGCACATTAATATACATGTTTTTTCCTAATTGAATAATTTATATATTTTTTGGTCAACCAATTTTTTAATCTAGTTTTTATCTAGTTCCGATTCGATTCACATTTTTCAGGTTAACCATTTCGATCACTGTTCCAGTTCATGCAATTAAATAGATCATAAAAGATAAGGTGCTATTTGTGTGTTCACGAGAGTGTTGCCTGCATAGGTAATATGGGAGTTACAAAAATATTCACCTATGCCCATTTGGAAAATTGGAGTGCCCAAGAGAATATCCTAAATTTAGAAATAAGAATCTTGTGATGTGTCATTCGGGAAAAAAGGTTTCAATTACCTGGAAATATCTTTTTACACCACAAGGAAACCTTGCATAGTAAGAGAAAGAATTCACACGACAGATACATTTAATTATGAAGTAGAAGGTTATAGACTTCAAGTGAAAAAGCGTTGGACAACTCACTATAAATAACATCAACCACTTCAAGCACAAAATGGTATAGCATAGGATGTCTCAATACATCAAGAAAATAAAATACATATGCATTACCACATCTTATTTCAAAGAAAATATTTAAATCTCCCACCATTCAATAATTTCAGTAGTTACCAATTCAAGCCATAAAAATTAAAGACAAAATAGCCATCTTGAAAAGAGAGAGCTCAACTAACTCCCTTAAACTTGGACTCTTCATAAGGAATCAAAATAACAACATAAAAGTTGTGTAATTGTGAATATAAATAGCTAAACACTCTAAAGCTACTAAAGAAAGCTAGATCAATGCAACAGAAAGAACAAGCAGGTAATAAGCAGTGAAATTTAGCTCAAGGAATAAAAAGTAGAAGAAAATTTCTCAAAAGTATGGCATGTAAAGTAAGCTCTAAGAGACTAGAATAACATAGACAGCAAGAGAATCGAAGGAAACTAAAAATATCAAGCAATAAAAACTACTCACAAAAAAATGTCAATTATTGAATAAGCAATATATGATGTCTCAACCCTAAAGAATACATCCACAAAACTAAACAACTTTCATACTTCCCAAAGGTTACAAAAACTTGGCTAAAAAATACATATGCATTATAAAAAGTAGAGAACAATGTTAAATGCCATAAAAAGGTCAGAAATGATTACTATTTTTCACTCACCTTTACACGTTTTCCATAAAGGACTGAATGGAGGTCTTTAATGGTGTTGTTACCTCTGCTCCTCATGGAAAATTTATACATCACTACATAATCAAGAAAGTTGTATTGTTGTCAATATTCATAAGCAAAGATTCTAATACAAGGATGCAATTGAAAATTATCTGAAATGCTACAATGCATAGTCAAGAAAGTCTTAATGTTGACAATATGCTTTCTTAAGTGACAATTCGAAAGCAGAGAATCTAATACAAGGATACAATTGAAAATTATCAAAAATGGATTCGGATCCTAAATGCTTGGTAAGATTGCCTCATCATGAATAGGATATAGAATATAGAAATTAATCCTGTACAGAAATTATCTGCAAACGAATCTTAAAGATAGAAAATAAACAGTAGCGAGAGCATAAAACATAAAACAGATAAACACAGAGATATTCCCCTGGATCGCAAATCGGGACGACAAGCTTGATTTTTCATTATATTCCTTTTAGTGTTACAACACATATATATACATGATGACGCATACATAAACCCCAATCCATTAACCCTGGATTAGAACATAACCATATTTCCCTTGATCGGATCTATAAAATACGAGGGGCCGAAAACCATCATACCCCAAAACCATGTGCAAACCCATGCACAAAACCATGGGTGGATCTGCCCACCGGAAAATAAGGACCAAAATTTTTTTTTGGGGCCCTGCCCTAGACCCCGACAAGCGGGCTATCGCCCCCCTGTGACCCCCCCACGCCCGTGGAAAGAATATAACACATACCCAACATTCTCCCACTTGTTGTTTTCTTTCTGCAGGGGGGCAGAGGAGAGCTTAGTCATTAGCCCACCTCTGCAACACCCATTGTTTCTCTACACCAAAATAACTTCTAAGTGCTTACAGACTTCATCAATGCATCTACAACATTCTTCAAAGTGTCCACCTTTGCTGGAAACACCCTTTTAGCCTCAACCATATCTCTCACAAAGTGATATTGAACATCAATATGCTCTGTCTTTGAATGATAAGCAAGATTCTTAGCCAAGAAAATTGTACTTTGGCTATCACAATCTATCCTTATAGCTTGCTTCACCAACCCCATACTTGAACACACTCTTTGCAACCAAACTGATTCCTTGCTTGCATGAGTGGCTACTATTTATTCAGCCTCTGTAGTTGAAAGAGCCACTACAGACTGTCTTTTAATCATCCAACTGATTTCACCTCCAAATAGGCGAAACACATACCCACTTGTAGATCTTCTTTGGTCCATATCTCCAGCCCAGTCTGCATCAACAAAACCATGAATGTCCAACTCTCCTTCCAATCCTAGTCTTCCTTGGTAGCACAAGCCATAATCACTAGCGCCACGTAAATATCTGAAAACCCTCTTCACTGTTGTCCAATTTTCCTTCCCTGGGTTTGACATAAACATGCTCAATACTCCCACTGCATGTGCAATGTCTGGTCTAGTATATACCATTGCATACATTAGGCTACTCACTACACTTGCATATGGAACATCGGACATATCATCCTCTTCCTCTTGTGTCTTGGGACATTGTTCAGCAGACAACATTGTACCTACAGGAATCGGAATATTCATGGGTTTACTATCCTTCATATTGACCTCTACAATATAGTCTCGACATACTTCCTCTGGTTTAACTATAGCTTCCTCTTTTCCTGATCTTTCTTAATTTCCATGACCAAAATATAGTTTGCAGAACTGAGATCCTTCATGTCGAATTTGGAGAACAGCTGGGTCTTCAAATATTGGATAATTTCTTTGTCATTTCCAATCAACAACATATCATCCACATAAAAGACCAAATAAATAACACAGTCACCAATTAATTTAAAATAAACACAGTGATCCTCCTTGCTTCTGGTGAAGCCAAGTACTCGTATATAGGTATCAAATTTCTGATACCACATCCTTGGTGACTGTTTTAACCCATACATTGACTTATTTAACCTGCATACTAGCTCTTTATTCCGCTTCACCATAGAGCCTTCAGGTTGTTTCATGTAGATCTCCTCATCCATATCCCCGTGAAGAAATGTTATCTTCACATCCATCTGTTCTACCTCAAAATAAAATGCAGCAGCAATAGATAAAAGTAATCTAATAGAAATAATTTTGGCAACAGGAGAAAAAATATCACCAAATCAATTCTTTGACACTTAGAATAAGCTCATTGGTATAAACAAGATTTTTAACTTTCTCACCTTGCAGTATTCACATACCATCTTTTTCTTCCAAAGCACCCATAACTCTGCAAATGGGCTTCCTTCTAGCCGACAACTCCACCAGATCCCATGCCTCATTTTTGTGCAAGGATGCCATTTCACCAACCATGGCCTCCTTCCAGATTTTTCCATCCTCTGAATTTACTGCTTCCCTGACAGTTCTGGGATCATCATCAATTATAGTTAAGGCAAAACCTGAACATAAAGAAGATGGACTATACCTTTCTGGTTGCCTTCTTTCCCGAGTTGATCTTCTCACAGCTGGAGTTTGTGGCTCTTCCCCTTCTGAGTCTTCTTCTGTTGTAGAGTCTGATTCATCCTCCTTTAGCTCAACTCTGTCTTCCTCAGTTAACCCAGTGGGACTTTATGTTCACTGCTTTATCTTTCACCTCTAGCTTCCATCTAGGTTGTATAGCTTCTATTGCACATGGGTTCCAAGCTTATGACACTTTAAATCATCCCTTCCTACCCCAATAAAATTTTATTAAATTTGTATATCAACTTGGTCCTTTCTCCTTCAAGACATGTACATACTACATATGCATCACATCCAAATACCATCAGATGTGAAAGGGAGGGTTTCTTACAAATCCATACCTCATGTGGAGTCTTATCCTCCAACACTGATGAAGGTGATCTGTTAACCAAGTAACATGCAGTATCCATTGCCTCTGCTCAGAATTCTTGTCCTAACCCCGTACCACTAAGCACGCTTCTTGCCTTTTCCATCAGCGTTCTATTCATTATTTCTGCAACTCCGTTTTGGTAAGGTGTGTGTGCAGTAGTCTTCTCCCGTGCTATACCACACTTCTTAGAGAACTCTTCAAATTCCTTCTTGTAGAACTCCCCACCATTATCTATCCTGAGAACCTTGATCTTCTTCTCCGTCTGGTTTTCCACCAGAGCCTTAAATTCTTTAAATTTGTCAAAGACCTCAAATTTCTTTCTCAAGAAATATATCCATGTATTCCTTGAGAATTCATCTATGAATGAAACATAGTAAATAGACTTACACATTGATGGAACCGACACAACTCCAAACACATCATTATGCACAAGCTCTAATATCTTGTTCACCCTCTTAGCACCAGAAGGAAAACTCACCCGATTCTGCTTCCCATATACACAATGTTTACAGAAATCAAAATCCAAAGAGCTATTAGACATACCTTCTACCATACCATTTCCATGCAGTATCTGAAGGCCCTTCTCTCCAATATGTCCAAGCCTTTGATGCCATAGCATGGTCTTTTCTGCAGAGACTACTAGGCTTTTTGCTCCACTTTCAGGAACCATAGAACTGTTGCACCCAACAATAACAGTGCTACCCTGAAGCTTGTATAGTGTTCCAATCCGAACTCCATGCATTAATACCAGTGCTCCCTGAACCGTCTTATAGGTATCTTTCTCAAACACTGTTTTTACACTTGCATCATCCATCTTGCTTACAGAAATTAGATTTCTAGCCAATGCAGGAATGTGCAGAACACCATGAAGTGTTCTAATCCTTCCACCTTGCAGCTTTAGCTTGAATTTTCCACGTCTGACGATTATAACCTTCCTATCATCACCTAAGAAGACATCACCGCCATCATATTTCTTATACTCGTATAACCACTCCCTATGGGGAGTGAAGTGAAAGGCTGCACCTGAGTCAATCAACCATGGCTCATGTTCTACATGTGTATTTGAAGAAGAAGCCAAATACACATCCCCACCTTCATCTGAGGTGGTTTTTGCCTCTGCAAAAGTAGTATCATCAAATCCCTTTCCTTTCTCAGGAGCTTTAGATATGCAGTCCTTTTTGTAGTGCCCTTCCTTTCCGCATTTCTAGCACACATTTACAAACTTTCCAAGAGATTTAGATCTCCCACTCAAAATCTTATTCTTATTTCTGTTCTGGGACATTCCTCGTATAGATAATGCATCTCGATTATGACCCTCCATATTTCTCCGTCTTATTTCCTTCGACAACAAGGCTGAGACAATGTCATCAAAATTCAAGGTAGTTGTATTGCTACCTATTGCAATAACCAGGATGTTCCATGAATCTGGTAGAGAACACAAAAATCTGATGCACTTATCTTCATCTGAGATTTTAATATCAACATATGACAACTGACTTACCACAATATTGAACGCGTTCAGATGCTCTGTCACTGTGTCTCCATCCTTCATCCTCAGGTTATACATCTTTTTCCGTAGGAACAATTTATTCACTAGAGACTTAGATTGGCACAAAGTCCCTATCTTGTCCCACAAGGTCTTCGTCGTAGCTTCCACAAATACATTCAACAATACTGAATCTGAGACACACAACCGTATTGTGCTCTTTTCCTTCCGATCCAGCTTCTTCCAGTCTTCATATGAAATTGTTGTTGGTTTAGTACTTGTATATACCATGATCCACTGATCTTTATCCACCAGAAAATCCTTCATCTTGAGCTTCCACAACTCAAAACTTTGACCATTAAATTTCTCGATCTCAATCTTCCCACTGCTCGCCATCTTCTTTCACTGTAATAATTGATCTTGTGGATCTCCCACTGAACAGGGTCTACCTTAGGCCCAAGAAAAATAACCCTTAGCAGCAAAGGTGTCCCCTTGAAGCCGAAACTGCTCTGATACCAAATGTAGGTTTTAACTCTGTACAGAAATTATCTGCAAATGAATCTTAATGACAGAAAATAAACAGTAGCAAGAGCATAAAACATAAAATAGATAAACACAGATATATTCCCCTCGATCCCAAATCGGGATGACTAGCTTGATTTTTCATTATATTCCCTTTAGTGTTACAACACACACACACACACACACACACACACATATATATATACATACTGAAGAATACATAAACCCTAATCCATTAACCCTAAATTAGAACATAACCGTAGTTCCCTTGACCAGATCTACAAAATACCGAGGGCCAAAAACCATCATACCCAAAAACCATGTGCAAACCCATGAACAAAACCATGGGCAGATCTGCCCACTAGAAAATAGGGGCCAAAAAAATTTTCCAGGACGCTGCCCCTGTGACCCCCCGGACGTTGCGCCCAACGTAATGTATAGGGGGGCTATCGCCCCCCCTATGAACCCCCCACACGTGATTAGTTGTGGAAAGAATATAACACATACCCAACATCTTGAATACCACACACCATTATTGTCATTTCCATAAATCAAATACACACACACCAATCTCCATGACAGCTAGGCCTGTTAGAGTGGCAACACTCTATAAGTATTGTTCAGGAGTCATTAATACTTTGCCACATTTTATTTTTAATATGTGGCCAATGTAATCTTAGATGTTGTAGTTAGGGCAGTAATTAGTGGTCAGGAGTCATTAATACATTATTTCATTTTATTTCTAATATACAACCAAATTAATGTTAGATGTTGTAGTTAGGGGCTATGTGGTAAAACCTCCTAACCAATATGAAATTTCATAAATTTGATATATATTGTTTTATATTTTGTGAGGAGAATATATGCTTGCAATGTGAATAATAAACTAAATATTCATTCTCACACACCAACATTTTGTGTGGAGGAGGTTTGCACCCTAATGTCTTATAAGACTTTTGGGCTTTGAGTTGTTTCCAAAGACACATTTATGTTTGTATAATTCCATTTAGTACTTATTTCCTTAGGATGAAAAGAAGTGATAGATACTTGATTGTCTTCCAACTATTGGTTTTTTATCACAAAATGAGATGAAGTCATTAACATAGGCTTTCAGCTTTCTTTACAAGAGCACTTCCAAGAAATGATTGCCTACTTTCCTTCCCTTCTCAAAATACCTCGAAGTATAACCGCTATGGTAGCACTATTATTAGACTAGTCATATGTTTTATGTAAAGTTGAATAGTGAACTGAAGTTAAGTCATGGATGCTGGCAATGATCTCCCTTTAGTAGAAGATTCATACTTTTTTCCACGGCATATGAACAAGTAAACTAAAATTAAGTAGACAGTTAGTGATGAAACACTATATTTTCACTGTGCATTGTGCACTTGAAGATTGTATTTCTGGTTCTTTTCAAATAAAAAATAAAATAAAATAAAAATCATTTCTCCATGGAAAAAAAATAATCCTAGAAGAAACTTTGGACATTCCTTGCAAATCATTACATTCCTTCCACTATTTTAATAATTTCATAATTAAATCTTGTAAAAAATAAATCATCACAACATGCACTACTATTATTGAATTCGGGAATTGATCTGCATGAATTCACTTAGCTATTCATTTGTTTTTATCATCTACACAACTATTCTCCCCCTTCCTGACAATTCAAAAAATAAATAACTCCCATTTTTGCTTCTTTAAGTTGTTGTTAGACAACCATTTCACACATATTTATTCACTGGGTAACATTGCATTTGTCCAATTTTAACATTTTCAAATTTTCAAATAGCAATGAAGAAAGTCTAAATAGACAACCATAGACTCCTTCAAATTCCATGTTTTTGGATGGAAGACATTCATCCAATCAGAGTTTAAAAGATAAAGACAATCTACAAAATGCAAGACAGGAATTTGTGTGACTTATTAAGACTTGAAAGGAAAAGATGATGGAGGATGCCTTCTTGAGTTGCAGTGTTGCTCAGGATTTCTCAAGTTGGATCATAGTTGAATACTCAATGTTGTTTTGGGTCCAATTTGTAGTATGGACCCACTAAGATCTCCTTCGCGTACATGGTTCATTCATATTCTCAATGAACCCCACCCAAATGTATAGGAAACTTCAGGAAGGCCTATCACACCGCCTAGAGTTTACAACCAACATAATCCACTCATAGAGAATTCAACTGAAAAATGGCCCATAATCTATTAGAGGTTGTGTCACTCACGTTAGGAGGGAGCTATATATATGGCATTAGATACACATACTAAGAAACCAGTGCAGACTTAAGCTTTCTCTAGCTATGTGGGGTGTCTACTCCCTATTGTATTTGCACTTAGAAACACATGACAAATATTAATCGAAGGAAACCCTAAGATTGCATAATCTATTTATTGACATCATGCATTGCCTCCAGTTATACACTAGGCTTTCTTAATATGCCATGATGGTCAAATCACTTTGTCAATATGATAGGAAGCAGCTATGATATACAAGATTGAACTCTGAAGAACATAACCTATTGAATCAATGCTTCTAGCATTCCCTTGTAGTTTAAATCCAACTTCTAATATGTTAGGAAATTGAAAGCTAGAACAAACTAGAAAATTTGATTCCAACTTCTATGTTGGCCATCTATTTAAACCCACATTTTCAACTAGTTGTTTGTTGCACTCAAATATAAGAAACAACATTCCAAGGAACTTACAGAAACTGAAATCCTGCTAAATTTTTCTCTTATTTTTATTCCAGAATCCAAACTCTCTGAGATAGTTACAACCCTGGATTATGTGCTTTAGAGGATGGTTCAAATTTTCTATCCATATCACAATAAATTTTAGGCTCTACATTACCCCTTGTCAAAGCTCTGACATGTGTCTACACACTAAGAATCAAGAATACACCATTCAATCCTAACCTATGTAAAAACCCAGGAACAGGGGAAAAAGGAACCTCTCACAAATGATATTAATAACTTTTTACATTCAAATAGTAAGAAAAGTATAATATATAAAATTTTAAAGGTAAATATAGTGACCTCATTAACCAAGACTAGATCTTGTGGACTTATAATAATTCACCTTTTTTTGTAGGAAGGAAATACTTCCAAACATCACCAACTACAATAAATTATATAAAAATGTGGTTGCAGTGTTATATAGTATAAAGGAAGTCCAGTTTCAATTAATAAAGCACACTATTCATAGGCAACGAGGGCATGGTGATGGACAACTTTAGATTCCATGCCATTTTTTAATTGCCATGATAACACCCCTATTTTTGTGTGCTGAAATGTTTAAGCAATCTGACAGCCATGCATGTCTTGAAAACTACCTAGTTAAACAAGTTTTAATCCAAATTACAAATGCTTAGAAGGAAATACTCCCACATTTCACCAACTGAAATATAACATACAAACTCAAAATAGTAGCAATGCCTCCACTTAGAATTCAACTAGGAACAATGCATATACCAATCATGTTTTTGAAGTATGTTAGTTATGGGGAAATTAGCTTGTTAATGAGCTTGCTCCAATTCATCAAATACCAACTGAATATTTTCAGGTTAGCCATAAAATTAAGTATTGTTTATTGTTGAAAGCGCAGGGTCTGATGTAAAACACATGCAAGCTAATAAGAAGGGAAACTAAGTTCAACATTATATTTTGTGGTTACTCTATTAACGTTGGTTTAAATAATTTGTTTTCCTGTTTCAGTCTCTTTTGTTGGCAAGAATGGTTGTTCTGTTTGGTATGCAAGTAACACTGTTATTCTATGTTTTGGGCATCATAGAAAAATCAACATCTTGGTATTTTGGTTGGAAATCATAGAATAGGTCCCTGTTTGTTTTAGACTTGGCAATAACCTTGTTGGAGTTGAAAGAGCAGTGTTTAAGTTGTCCAGATGAATCAATACACATATTGTGTAGTCTAACTTTTATGTCCAACAAAGCTCCATCCTACCCAATATATGATACAAAGTATTTTTTTTTTAACAAAATTTTACAAATTCTAGCCAAATGTAAATGCATCTCTATTTGATTTAATTAGGGAGGATAAAGCTTACTAGGCATCCAAAAATTGATGTGCAATATATTGATATTGAACTAGAAACATGTACAAATGGTTTTTCTTATACCCTTCCTCTATTACCAAACCCAAAAGAAACCTTATTTCCTAATAAACCTTCAAGTATTCAATTTTGATGTCTCAGACCCTTGTAATGATCCTCTTTTAAGTGGAGAAGTGAGAAGGGCTTTTATTTTTATATGTCGCAAATAGAAGTGAGTCACCCCGCATGGATTACACGACCCTGCAAGTAACCACGTTCTGTAGAACACATCATGGTCAAGTGGTGCATTCACATGGAAAGACAAGACTTGGAAATCCTAAGTGAAGATAAAGTTCAGGTAATTGAGACTAGAAGGTGGGGCCAAGGTAATGGATATTTTACAAGGCCCTGCTCAAGGACTCAATACGATCAGTTTATCTCCATATATAGCTATAGGGGATAGGTAAGCAGTTTTCAGTGTCTTAGTGGCCAACTCTAGGGAATTTGACCTTCTAGAGCAAATATCCTAAGCCAAAATTTCTAAAAATATGGAGAGAACCCACAAAGAAAGATTATGTCATACTATTTAGCATCTTTGAGAAGATGAGGTGGAGCTCCTCCATAAGGAGTTACAATATGTGCATAGCTGCATGTAATGTACATGTGCATATGGGGTCATCATCAGGCTAGTGCAATTGCATAACAAGCCCGAGTGTTGCTATTACACTTTTCATTTAAAGTCACTTCATGAATAAAGAGAACCTTGCAATGTATCGAAGTTAATGCTTCAAATATATCTATGAGAACCTAGAATGGGAAATGATATCTACAACGAACCTAATGTAAAATATAAGTGTTTCATGTTTCTGGTTCAGCAAACCCTTTCATATTTTGGGATGTGATGATTTGTCTCAATGCCAGACTAATGAGAGCAAACCTGAAGCTGGCTCAGGTATGATTTTAGTCCAAAAGACAAATTGATATGACCCAAATCGTAAATAGCCTATTTCTATCTTTAGATATATGTAAAAATAATGCATATATTTTCCTTGCGAAGTTACATGAAGATCTACCCAAGCAACTCTAAATAGGTAGATTAAATGGTGGTTATGGCTGCTTCCTTTGTTGAGAAATAATATAAAACACCCACAGAATGACAGAAATAGGGAAACGACGATCTTTGAAACACTAAAGTCTTTTGGAAACAGCTGAATCAAATTCTTAAGGAACGCAAAATTAGTTCAAGAGGGAAGCAAATATCTAGAAGAAACAGAACTCCGCATCTTCAACGCTTACATCTTTCAAAATTTTGTAGAGCCAATCAACTTCAAGGAATTGTAGCTGCCTTTTTTATTTAAAAGTGTTAAAATTGGAAACTACATAAAAATTCCATTTTTTGATAGATCCAATTCGGAAGATAATTGCTGCATTGAACTCCTCTACTCAAGAGGACCATAACCGATATAAATTTTGTCTCATTTGGACAAACAGAAGTGGTTTTTTATTTTATCCTCTCGCGTAATTTTTTAAGCTAAGCCCCTCACCTTATTTTGACTCAATTAGCCCAAGAGACACATCTATTCATCTTCCATCATATTATATAAATAGGGGAGCCTTCTCCCTCATTTGGACACATGATAATGGCTTGATGTATGGCTGAGGCAGTGGTGGTCTTCAAGGAGGACAAAGGAAGGTCTGTTGCTGGCTTGACTTTTGTCCTAGGCCGAGTCTTCCACATATGGTTATCCACAGTTAAGGATTATCTTGTTTGGGTTATCTCTCCATTGTTGGCTCATACTCTGCTATGCCGAGTTAAGTTTTGGGCTCTTCTTTGAAGGAGGAACTCTCTCCTCACAAGGCCGCATCACTATCCTATTATTTCTATTAGGGCTACTGCATATATCTCAAGGAATGGAGGACGTGATTCCTATCATCGTTATAATCTCATTCTAATCAAATCTCCTTATATCTTAAGGTAAGCCACACTCAAGAGGATGAATTTTGGATGGTTATAAATGATCCTTGTGCAGCCCTAACTAGTCTCAGGTGGATGACTATATTCAACCCTAAAAAGACTTATCCTTCTTGGCTATCTACAGTTCATGCATAGATTACTGTTGTGAGTAGATCACTGTTTTGTATATTCTTAATGGATGTCATGATCAGCTCTTCAGATTGACAAGTCAGCATTGATTTTGAACCATTGTGTTTTCCTCTCTCTCTATTAAACATTTAATGATTAATAATAAGAAGATTTGAACAAGGGTTGATCTAGATTTATGCAGGAATGCAATAGAATACAGATATAAACATAAGCACAAAGATGCAGTAGAAATAATGCTTCATTTCATTAATATCATATAACATAAATATGCTTATAGACATAATGGAAATAAAATAGCTAGGGTGTTGGTAGAGAATCTTCGAGAAGAGATGTGGTGGCTAGATACTTTTGAACGTGTTACAGTGAGGCTCAAGGGCCTATTTATTATTGAGAAACAATGGAAAAAAACTGAAACGTCCAAAAACCTAACCCTAAGAGATGAAGCACCAAAACTGTGGGTCTCGTTTGGGTAAATTGGTGTTTCAACTTCCCATGGTCGTAAATTTGGCATCCAATCTCCATTTGACGCACTCAATAGCTTGTTAAAAAGGTTTATCTGAGGAGTACAACTTTTTTTTTCAGCAACATCGGTCTATGGACCCATGTTGCTCCCGGTTTTCCCAAAAAACATTGTTTAGGGCCTCAAAATGGCTCCAGAAATTCAGGACCCGAAAAAATGCTAAAAATGGTAAGTTGTGCTGCAACTTAAAAACTGAAAGAACTAATGGTGGGGGTTTAAATGGAATAGGTGGGCGGCCACCAACATCCACCTGGATCATTAAGGCCCCAAAACAGCTCCAGAAGTGCAAGACCCAAAAACTGGCTAAAAATAGTAAGTTGTGTTCAAAATGAAAAGTTGTAAGAATTGATGGTGCGGGTCCACATGGAATAGGTGAGTGGCCATCGATATCCACCTGGATCATTCCTCCCTCCTTAAGAAGAAATGGTCCCCATTGTGTTGAGATCCTCCATGAGATGAGGCAAACTCTGTTGAATTAGGTATTAGATTTGTTGAAGATGTCATGGACCTACAAGTGGACATGTTGGATGTGTTTAGTAAATTTGGTTTCTTTATCAGCCTTAGACAGTACATGTTTGGATTCTATATTTGTAGTTGCAAGATGTATGGCAACATGAGGCGGTGGTCCATTGGGAGTCAAATCAATGGAGTGCTTGTCCTGACAGTCTAGAGGAACCTTTGTGAGTGAGGATAAAATGTCCTCGTATTCCTCCATGACTTTGTTCATCTGCTGCATCCATGCAAGGGAGCCCTGTTTCGAGGTTGTGACCACAACATTCTTCTTTCCCTATGAGCGAGTTGTAAGGAAAATAAATTTCCTAGTTTGGGAAACAATCTTACTGCGTTGTTTTGCAGTAGTAAAAGAGATGACAGGGAGTGTTACTATCTCCGGTATCCTGTACAAGTTATTTCCCAAAGTAATAACAATAGCACGAGGCCTAGACTCATACACATCCTGTCACCTCCACAAGTATGGTTGGCCCAATAATACATCAGCCACATCAAGAGCAGAAACATCACACAATACCTCATCCGTGAATGGCTTGATACTATATGAAAGGCGGCACTACTGGCGGATGCGGAGATATCTCCCTGGGTGAAGCCACCCAATGGTATAAGGTTGTGTGTGTGCCTTGGTCTGTAGGTGGAGCCACTTCATGACCTCTGTTGAAATGAGGTTCTTTTGGCTTCTGCTATCGATAAGAAATTGCAGTGGAAAACCCTTCACCCACATCTGTCAATGGAAGAGGCACTCCCCCTCCTCTGGATCCTCTGGATCCTCCCTCTAGATCTTGGTGGTGGCAATAATGGCACTGGGATCTGCATCAATGATATGCTTCCCTTTGTTATTTCCTTTGTCTAGTTCTAACTCAGGATCAGAAAATGCATTTGATTCAGCTACCTTTAGTTTGGCCACCAATGTCTATTTGGCCTGACACTCATTTGTGCTATGAGTGGGGCTGTTAGGAAATTCACACCACTTCCCTATGTCCTTATTTGGCTTTTTGGTGTTGTTCTGATTCACACCGCTTTGGAATTACCCCTTGTTCTCTGGTTCGGGGGCACCTTTCAAATTCGCAGATCCAAAGTCTTGTTTCTTCTCCTTAAATTTATGCTCGATCTTGGCGGCATACCGATATGTCGTGCTAAGTGATGTAATGTTGAGGAACTCCATTTCCTCCTGAATGTGTTTGTGCAGACAACCATGGTACTTGAGCACCAAATATCTCTTTGAATATTTAATACCCAACTTTATGCATAGGGTATGGAAGAGATTCATCAGTTCGTGCACATCTTGATCCCTTTGTTGCCGCAATGTGGTCCATTTGATTTATTTGTCCTCTTAGCTCCCCACGGGGTAATATTGTTCCTTGATGCCATCTCAGAATGAATTCCAAGTGGGTGTGGCTAAGAATAGAGAGGGTTCCCCTTTGTCCTCTCACTCACAGTAGGTTTCCCACCAGTCTTTGACATGGGAGTGGCTTTGAGGAGTGTAAAAATAATCTTCTCTTGGTCAGAGAAATCATGGACTGAGAAATACCCTTCCAAAAAATTTAACCATCTATCTATAGCGTCTGCATCTATTTGGCCTTCAAATATAGGAATTTTAAATTTTACCTGTACCTTGAAGGGAGTGGTGCCTCCAGAGTGGCTGTTGAATGCATATGCGTCGTAGGTGGGCAGTCGTTGAAGGATCTAAGAAAAATTATCCATCATCGCATTCCTTTGTTTCTCGAGGGCCTCCTCGATCAATATTTTGATAGGATCTCCTGCTCCCTTGTCTTTCTTTTCTTCCACCATGGGAGTTCGTTGGGGTTTGCGAGGTTGATCTTGTAAGGGTTCAACCAAATCGAGCCCTAACTCCTTATACCCTGACCGCATTGGGGACATGCAAAGAAAAACAGAGAAAGAGAAAACCCGCTATGATACCACTAATCCGGATTTATGCAGTAACACAACAGAATACAGATATAAACATAAACACAGAGATGTAGCAGAAATAATGCTTCATTTCATGAATATCATATAACAAAAATATGTTTATAGACATAATGGAAATAAAATAGCTAGGGTGTTGGTAGCGAATCTCTGAGAAGAGATGTGGTGGCTATAGACCTCTGGACTATGTTAAAATGAGGCTCGAGGGCATATTTATTATTGAGAAACAATGGAAAAAAACTGAACCGTCCAAAAGCCTAACCCTAGGAGATGAGACGCCAAAATTGTGGGTCACGTTTGGGTAAATTGGTGTTTCAACTTCCCAGGGACGTAACTTTGGCATCCAATCTCCGTTTGACGTGCTCAACAGCTCATTAGAAATATCTATCAGAGGAGTAAAAATTTCGGTGTGACCAACATCAATCCATGGACCCATGTTGCTCCCAGTTTTCCCAAAAAACGTCATTCAGGGCCTCAAAACGGCTCTGGAAGTTCAAGACCCAAAAAATTGCTAAAAATAGTAAGTTGTGCTGCAACTTAAAAACTGAAAGAAATAATGGTGGGGGTTCAAATGGAATAGGTGGGTGGCCACCAATTTCCACCTAGATCATTAAGGCCCCAAAACGGCTTCGAGAGTCCAGGACCCGAAAACCTACTAAAAATCGTAAGTTGTGCTAAATGGAAAGTTGCGGGAATTGATGCTGCGGGTCCACATGGAATAGTTGGGTGGCCACTGATATCCACCTAGATCAATGGTCTTTCCCTAGCTTGTGCCATATTCTTGTGTCTTTATATATTGGCTTGTCTTTAGCATCTATCATTTATGTTCTTTCGTTAGTTACTATCATATAATGTTTTAAGTGATTCCTAACGAAATAATGGACATTTGGTTCAATGAAGTATCTAACCTATGCAAAGAACATGTTTACTAAAATTAACATGATTTCAGAACTAGGTTGAGGACAAGCCCAAGAAAATTTGATAAATTAGTAAAGAGATGTAGACAAATCTCCATGGTCCCTTCCTCCTCCAAGACCAGCCAACATTGAATTATGAAGATTTCCAATTTCTGGATCTTATGGATTTGCTGGAATTTATGCTATTGCAGATGGGAAAGGCTTGAAAGTTGATGAAACAGCTAATCCAGGCCTCATTTGGGAATTTTCTTTCAAGAAGCTCTTAGGATTGCAGTTTTATGAATCTCCCTGCCCTAAAAATTCCAGGGTTTAGGGCACCATTCTTGAAGCTCAAGAAGATTAGCGAAGAGCTCAAAATAAGAGATAATTTTCTCAGAAAACATATAAGCAAGATCACAATCCATTACATTAATTGATTTGTTGTTCTTTGGTTCATTGCATGGCTTATTGTTGATTTCTATAAAAATTAGAAAGGTTTGAAACTTATCAGTTGCATCAGTATTTTTCCACTGTTGGTTCTCTCTTTCTAGCATGCTAAATTCAAATAAAAAGGAGACACGGACTTTGGGACTGATTTAACACTAAATTGCATCATAAGAAATGCAGTGAAACACAAAGTAGTCTATTTTTTTCCCACACCACGTCATTGTATTGTTGAAATATTAGAACATATCTAAGGCTTGAGTTTATTTTCATTGTTTTCTTGCTTCAATCTAACCTTTAAAGGAGTGGTGATTTTAGGTCTGTTTTGAGCACTTGGAAAAAGATTTTTCCTTTACTGTTGTCATGAAATTATTTGTTGCTACTTTATCATTTGCTTATTTCTGTTCCAACTGCTCATAATTGGCTTTAAGTGTTTTCAGTACCTCAAAAGGATGTGAAAAGTTCTAGACTTGTTTGGAATTAATTTTGCATTTGAAATAATGACACTGACATCTTTCTATCCCAATCACCTTCTTCACTAAAATTTCTTATAATAGTCACGACGAAAAATAAATTTTGACACCTTGGATGCAGCCTATCACAATGAGTCCTAGACCATCTTGAAGAGAATTTTTTCCTCTTTCTAAATAGCCCTTACTTACCCCCAAATTCCCACTCGTTGATGATAAATTGATTTTTTAAGTTGAAAATATATATATTTAATTGCTAGACGACCTACACTCTCATACAGGCCTCACTCCAAAATAATGTGGTGCTTCATTTCAATTCGAATTCATAAAAATAGAAGAGCTTACTATCACTTTTACGAACTTATTTCAGTCAATAATTCCAGATTTTATATAGTGAGGCTTATTTCGGTCAAGGATTTATTTCGCTCCAGAATTTCAGAGTTTATATATTGACATGATGATAAAGGAGGCTGAGAATGATATATTTGGGAAAAAAACTCTGCTTGATACCTTAAATTTGGATTACAACAGAGATCAGTTCTTTGTAGGCTCAGACCTACATTTTTAAAATCATGCAGCAAATTTTTAGAACATATATTACGTAATTGTGGTGCCATCTTCAGAACTCGGATTTCAGAGGTAAATTTTCAAAAGACAAAACTTCCAATTGCAGTCTCAAGCTACAACAGCTCTAACTTGTATATGAGTCATAAATCATCGTTTTTTGTGAAAGGCTCAAAGCTTTGGAGCACTATACCTCAGGAACGAACATGGAGAATAGAAGATCATACATGTAGCTTCATCACATCTGTAATAGCATCACTGAAACTCTCGGATCTGTATATTTCCTCAGAATCATTGACAGACAAGTCTTGGACCTAATTTTTTAGCAAAATTCAGGGCTGTTGCATTTGAAAAGGAGCTCATATATGTGGTAACAATCTGCTGCATATTTTGCAGGCCTATGTTTGAGGCTACAGTGTTGTAGCATCTTCCAGGTTGTTTTCTTCAACACCACACCCAATGCCATTTGTTGGATGCGGTGTTTTGCCCCTTCTGATTCTACAAATTTGGAGATGTGTTAAGATCACAGAAGGATACAGAGAGAGAAATATCATCGGCAGTGGTGCCTAAAGCTGTATAGAAAGGGAAGCTTGTTAATGGGATGAAATTGGTAATCAAGAAGCTCAAAGATGAATTAGAAGCAGAGGCCCAAAGTTTTTTTATGGCAGAGTGCAAGACACTGGGTAAAATCAAGTATCGGAACCTTGTGAAAATTGTGGGTGTAATTTCCAATTGGGATGTCAAAATCCTTACCAATCACCCTCATAGAGAAATTGTTTGAAAGTCAAAATTGAGTAATCAAAATCATTTGAAAACCTTTTCTCATAATTCCTGTGACCCTTAAAAAAACAAAAAAACAAAATATTGATGTAAATGAAACCCTCACCCTTATTTGGTCTTTAGAGCAGCTTCGTCCGTGAAATTTTAATTTTTTTATTTATCTAGATAAATCAAAATTATTTCCTACCCCGATCCGGCCATTGATGAATCTAGCAGCATCCTTTCAAAAAATATAGCATTCACCGAAAAGAAGATGGTCGTAATAGCAAGACCATATATAATCTGCCCAATAACCATTTTTTTTGCAGTGCTGATGAGATCCCTCTTTGGAATTGTATTTAACAAAAAGTTTAACCATAAATGAAATGTTTAGCTAGAAAGGATGAGTCCATATCCATCCATTCATAGGGTCCTTAATTTATCAAATTCTATTTTGTCTGAAACCGCTGAAACATCTGATGCAGCAAAAGTAAATACCTGGGAAGTGAGGTCGGCAGAGGTGTAACTTGTCGTGGTTGTAATACTCTTTTTGAGTATGGGATAAATATCAATCATTTCCAAATAGCATATCAGAAATCCATTAGTTGATGGAGAACTGCTACTAACGGTAGACGAATTCTGAGGTCCCTTGGAGCTTCTCAATGAGCAGGAATGCATAAATGACCTGCAATTATTCTTTACAGAGTTCATAAAAATACTCAAGCCACCCAGTGTTGGTCCATGGGGTTTGGCAATTAATCCTCCATTAAAGCGGCTGGATACCACCAAATTGCAAGTAGTTGAAGCAATATTTTTTGAAATATTTTGCATTGAAACCAGTTCTCGTTATATTGGTGATGCGCTGCCAGATCTGGAAGCCAAAATTCGCATCATTTGATCAAAAATTCTAGTCCTGAATTCTTGGAGCAGCGGGACCAAGCGAGAAAGGTACTTTATTTTGTCTATCCAATTCATGCCCAATGGTAGTTTAGACATGCATTTACATGGGGACTCTACTCAGCTCAATTGGGCGACAATGCTCAGAATTGCTATCGGCGTTGTAGAGGCACAAGTGTATTGACACAAAGAATGTGGAATCTGGGAGATTGTCCACTGTGATATTAAGCCCAACAATATTCTTCTTGATGAACAGTTTAAGGCATACATCAATGATTTTTAAATTTCACAGTTAATCGATCTATAGCTTCATGGTAGCATGCTTTGATGTGATGTCTGCTAATGCTTTCAACTTCAACTTCATTATTTATTTGAGGGTTTCATCGACTTGTCAAAAAATAGGCTAAGTTGTATACTTCATTCATAGTTTGGGTTGCCCAAAGGCCTCAGGAGTTTAATTATGGTGTCAAGACCAAAAAAAAATCTAAGATAGGTCAGAGACCACTGCAAACGCAACATGCAACTCATATTCAAGACATCGAAATCAAACAAGCTCAATAAATTCCCTTGCAAGGCATTAAAATATAGGGTTTTGACGAGCTAAACAAAATTAGAAAATAGCATTTCCGAAGGTTCATTTTATAAATAACCAGTGGGTAGGTTGTGGACTAAGGTGAGAAACATCTTGAGCTTACTTCCCCTCAAAAGCCAATCCGGTGTGAGGCCAATCGAGCTTGCATCTCCAGAGTTATGGCATCAACCAGCTACCTCAAATGATACAAAGATATAGAGCATCCCTCTTCGAAATCCGACAGAATGCTCACCATAGGGTTCCACTTGCTCCTGCTATTAAATGGTGTGTGGATTTTGTTTTTTTCGAGGCGGGAATAAAACATTATCAAAAAATTAAAAATAGAATCATTCGGTTCAACTGTATTTTAACAGCAATTTTTGGCTCGTGAACTTCATTCAATTGTTGCTCACCCAGGTCAGAATTTCTTTGGAGATGGGAATTGCAATTAATTTAAAATTAAAAGTTAAATGTCAATAATAATATTTAAATATATATATATATATATATATATATATATATATATATATATATATAGATATAGTACTAAATTAAAAATTTAGTATAAATAAATAAGATATTAAGATGCATATAAATTATTTAATATATAAAACTTATAAACATAATTAAGTATTAGTAGGTCATATTTAAATTAAAAGACTCAAAATTAAATTTGTGGTTTTTTCTTATTTTAATTTAGACATAGAAATATATGATAAAATGTCCTCTCTAAAGGTTTGATAGTTATTATTTTTTTTGGACTAAGCTTTCACCTATCATAATGAAGCTAATTTCCCAGATTTAGCATTATGAGAGTGTTTTTTTGGCTCCCCTTATGTTGACCATACTAGGGTTTGGGAGAAACCCTAATTTTGCAAGAAAGTGACCCCCTTTCTGTTTTTAACCTATGCCTCTGAGAGCATAGTCCCATCAACATTGCATGACACCACGGTAGGATTTATTGCATAGCATGTTGCCCTAGGACCTTGACTGGTCATATGCCTCAACATGTGCATTAGGGTTTGAGAGAATTATATATTTTCCTTGACATTCTTGAAACTTTAGGCGTTGGTGATTGAAGTGCCAACCTTGCCGTGAATTAATCATTACTCTTGAGGGTGCTTATCATCTTCACCTTCTCATCTTATCTCGAAACTAGATCACTCATATGCATCAGGGTTTACAAGGTACCTCATATAGCATTAGTCCTCATTCCCTCTCATTTCATTAGGGTTTGTGCACGTAGTTTTTTTCCGGAGTTATCTTGTCATCAACCTGAATTTGCAAGGGTGTTTTTCCATTTTTCATATTTCACATGTGCCCTTATGCTCTCCATTAATTTATGTTTTGGATTATCATGGTATTCTCCATATGCTATAAAATCCTAAGTTATCATAGCCATGAATCAAAGGTTAAAACCTTTTTCTCTTGAATTTCACTTTGGTGTGTATTACTCAACTTGCATTCCACCAAGTTTTAAGGAATCATATCCATCATATCCATGAGCATAGGAATTATGTGTGAGAGAGTAAGCATCCAAATCTTTCCATTTTTCTTCATATTTTAATATTAGAAGAAATTTTTGAACATTCAAGTCATAATGGTTTACAAAATCACCTAGAAAGTCTCTAGTGTAATCATCACAAGATATACTTAAGTTGAGGATAACCTTATCATGCTCGCTGAAGTCCTTACTTAATGCATGCCTAAAATTTTTTTAGTTGGTTGATATCCACATCTTTATATTGTAAATTTGAAACAACTTTGGATAGTGATACCCTAGAGCCATAAAGGGACTTACAATTCGTATTAGTATTCGTATTTTTTTATGGTGTGGCTTGTGCCTTCTTGTAATGTGGCTTTGCAATTATTTTCTTAAACCATTAAGGGGGGACCACCAATTCAAAAGGAATAAATACATGGTGGTCTACATACAAGAGGGCTCTTGATCATATGTGTATTTAGTCACTTCTTCTCATGAGGTTTCCATGTGTGCACATGGATAAACCAACATAGATTTTTGCTAAAAGCATTGCCCAACACCAAGACGTTGGACAATGAGAAAGCATTGGGTAAGGGTGAACATGCGAGACTGTGAGAAACAAAACACTTGGGTCTTCCAGTCTTTTAATACGGTTGCAGAAGAAACAACTAAAGCAGAGGAAAATGCATCAGTCATTTATGTACCAACCCTATTTTTTGTTGCAACTATTTTTGAAGCAATTAATTCCAAATTAGACTTGGTTTTCTGCATTAATGAGGGTTTTCCCCGACATGGTATGGTACGTGTAAAGAAAACTTTAAGACAAGTGGCTCATTCTTGGAGTTTTGGTTTTATTGGCTGATCATGTGAGGATCATCGCAATTGCATCCAAAGGTCACATGCAAAGAACTAATGGTAAATGGAGTTATTTAGTTCTAATAATTACAAGAGAGAGGGAGGACAAGTTGTTCTTTTCTTTTGGGTGATATGAAAATTTATATACAAGCTAGATGCCATGGGAATATGACACGTATGTATGTATATTATTAACATCCCATAACAAGGACCTTTTAATGATGTTAATGTGTTATTAGGGTGCAAGCGAAGCCATATAATGGTGCGACCATACAACCTCTTTAGTTGTGGATGCACCCAATGTATTGGAGAATGCGAGTCGTAGGAAATGACTTTATGATAGCACACCAGCTTTTCGGGCCTGAATATGAATCAAATTATCTAAGCTTAATGCAAGCAGTGTTGAAGTGGTCACAATGGGTTTTGGAAACGTGAATAGTAGTTATCTTTTTCCACACGTTGAAATTGTATTTCAGATGAGGCATGTTCTACTACATTAATTCCCATGATGCTATGTGTCCTGCGATGGGGGGGTTATACTCCAAGTTATAAGGTTTTTTTTGCGACTGTGTTGACAGGATTATCGAGTTACTTTCTTTCAGATTACTAGAGAACGTTGAGTTTATCTCTGAAGGTGGTCTTTGACGAGCTATTGTATATTTGCAAAATGTTGCTTGCATGTGTTGATGACCCATTTCTAGCACCGATCTCATCATAATTCCAAGGATAGTACGAAAGGAGGTTATCCAGTCACTATTTCAAGAATTTTGAATTAGCCAAGTGAATTTGGTGCATAAGGATGCCTCACACATTATAGTTGAAACCAGTTGAGACTCGCATCGATGGAATTAAAATCATGTCCAAGGCTACAGATCAATCGTTGATTCGTAGCCTCAAGTAACAGCTGGGAGTTGCGACCTCTGGCCAGTTGTGACCAATTGTTGAGTCATAGTCTCAAGAAGCAGGGGTCGATGCAACCTACCCGACCTGGTGACCAATGCGACCTCCACTAGTTGCACTATAGAATCACATATGGATGCCCCAGAAAACGAGACCAATGTGGCTAGTGCGACTCTCCCTTTGTTTTGACGTTGCATGGAGGCCATCAGTATTGATTACATGAATCAGAGTGAATTGATCAATATTGCAAGTGACATACACAATATCAAGAGACATAATTCATATATGCCTCTTGTCTATGGTTGTTGGAACCTTGGTGAGGCTCTAAGAAGGATTGTTGAAGGAGTTGTTTTGATCAAGGCCAAAGGAGAAGCTGATACTTGGAATGTATTGAAGCAGTAGGACATGCAAGGTCTGTGTTGGGTAATATATGTAAGATATAGAGCTTGGATGATGATACATCTCTACGTTCGCTAAAAAAATTGTTTCTCCCTCTTAGCTTGGGAGGCAAACCCAAACAACGAGAAATTTTGCATGTTGTAAGTTTTACAACAAGAGGCATCCCTACACATGTTAATGTTTCCTTGGTGGTGTAGTCGGCCTGTGATAGTGTTTTTGTAGATTCGGGCATGTTCCACAGTGCGGATCTAGCTCGTTGGGCTCGACGAACTGTACAGGTTGTAGCTCACTATAATGACTCTGCAAAGGGACTAATATTGAAGTTGTTGGATACTTCCCGGTGTTCATTCATGCCCCCACAACTAGTTAAATTACACAGTTGTGGAGCTGCAGTCAACACCCAGTCAACTGTAAGCCCACAGGAAAAATATTGGTTGAAGAGACATAGGGGAACTATAAAATCCGATCTCTCTGACAATGCTATGGCACAACAATTGACCACACAAGGGTCTAAATTGATTTTTTGTTAATATCATTCTTTCAATTATTTCAATGTGCTTACATTATCTTTATTTGATTATAAATACATATGACCCATCTAGGGTGTCATCTAGCGAGCAAGGTGGTTCCTTAGAAAGCTCCAGGAACCTCACAATAAACTCAAAGGTACCTATCAATTGCATTATTTCAGCAATTGGGAAACAAATGTTCTAGTGTTTCCAAGAACCCTCAACATCCTCCTCTTCTCACTCATCGTAATGCGAGCATCGCTCACCAATATCTCAAAAGTTATGATAATATTGATTTGAGCATGTAACGGTCAATAGGCATGAGAGAGAAGTGAGGAAGTTGAAGAGTCATCAGGGGAGTTCAAGGGTCAGTTGATGCTAGGACTAGATAACTGGCTTGTGCTTCAGAGCTAGAGGCACTCAACACTTGGTAACTAGTAGAGGGAGTTGCAGTTAGGCTAGGGCTTTGGCTTGGGAAGCATGCTAATATGTACTAAGTGCCAAGGTGTGATCATGCGTGTTAAGGTGTGTTATTGATTTCTAGGGAAACATAAGGGAGAACTAGATCAAAATGCATGGAAATGAAAGAATTATAAGAGTGTGTGACAGGTAGTCTCAACGAGTTCTAGGTGTGTTAAGGAGGGAGTGGAATGGTATGTTAGGCAGTGCTAAGGCATGCTTGAGTGCCAGGGAAGCATGAAAATAAGATTTTCCAGGTGCCATGGTGTGCCAACACGTGCTAGGAAGTGTTACAAATTTCTAGGGAAATAGAAGGGAGCAATAGGTAAAAATAATGCATGGAAATGAATGAATAATATTTTGTGACGGGAAGTGTTAGTGAGTTCGAGGTGTGTTAAGGAGGGAGTGAGAATATCTTATAGGGAGTGTTACGACATGATAGAGGCCAAGGAATCACGCCAAGATGTCCTAGGTGCTAGGGTGTGCCATTGCACGCTAGGGAGTGTTAGGCAGTGCCACAGAAACATAAGCGAGAACTAGTTTCAAATGCATGGAAATGAATGAATAAAAGTGTGGCAAGGAGTGTCAGTGATTTCTAGATGTGTTAATGATGGAGTGACAAGGTATGCTAGGTAGTGCCAAGGAATGCTAAACTTCAAGGGCAACATGCCAAGATGTGCCATGTGCCAGGTTGTGCCAATGCATGCCAGGGAGTGTTAGGGAGTGCCATGGAAACACAAGGAGGAAATAGTTCAAAATGCATGGAAATGAAGTTCGAATAAGATTGAGTGATAAGGAGTATCAGTGATTTCGAGGTGTGTTAAGGAGGGAGAGAGAAGGTTATATGTTAGGCAGTGCGAAGGCATGCTAGAGTTCCATGACATGCCAGGGAGTGCTAGGGTGTGCTAGGGAGTGCCAAAGCATGCCAAGGAATGCAGGGGGTGCTAACACATGCCACATAGTTCCAAGGGATTATTATACATTCCAAGTTTTATGGCATGTCAAGATGTAAAATATGCTTCTCTGTTGTTTTATGCCCACAGTTGGACATGAGCCTTGACTTGGTAACTTGTAACTTGTTAAGCGGGTTAAGTTGAAATTGTACATGAGTAGCCTAAGATGAGTTATATTCAATTATTAGGTGAAAAAGGCATAGTCTAGTTGTAGTAACCGTGCCTTGGAAAAGTCGTTGTAGTCGAGATAAGATTTGGTTGGGTTCCCAAGTCCCAAAAACATTAAGGGTAGTTGTGAGGACATAATAGCTAGGGTGTTTCAGGGTGTGAAAAGGAATGAAAAGGCATGCTAACACATGCTATAACTTTTCAATGCATGTTGAAGAGTGTTAGGGAGTGCTAGTGAATCACAAGGGAGAACTAGGTGAAAATGCATGCAAATGAACAAATAAGAGTGTGTACCAAGGAGTGTCAACGAATTCCAGGTGTCTCAAGGACAAAGTGTGTTAGGATAAGGTCATAATAGAACTTGTAGGAGGAAAACCTATGGTTAGAATAAGGGTTTGGTCAAAGTGGTTTCAAATAAAGTGACTCTTTGGGTTGGGCAAAACATTTTTTTCCCAATGACTTGGTTGGGTTCCCAAGTCGCAAAAAAAGTAAGGCTATCTATGAGGGAATGACAACTAAGAGTGCTAAGGTGTGCCAGAGAATGCCAGGAAGTACTAACACATTGTTGGACTAGAGATCCCTAACTTGCGTTTTTGTATAAATTTTGTACTAGTTGGTCTTGCGTAGGGGTTTTGGGGTGGGTCAAAGCCCCTAATGTTTTGTAATGGGTTAAAGGGTAGCTCTAGGGTCCGCAAAACTTGATTTGCAGACCATAGGATAACAAAGGCTAAGATATTATAAATAGATAGATATATGGGTCTAGTAAGTAGGAAGTGATAAGATTGATGCTACGTGCAAATTGTTAGATCCGTTTGGGTTGTTTTGGGTAAGGATTCCTGCTGGCTGTGTGCATGGAGATCCTAAGTCCTACTATGTGCGGACCCAGGTAGGCTGTGTGCACGGGTTGTGTTTGGGTTATAAGTGGATCCTTGATATTAATGAATGTGTAATATAGTTGAAGTATCTCTATGTTATCTAAATCGATTATGTTTACTGCTTAAGCGCATCTGTGATATTGATTTAATCTACGAATGTATTTGTGCTCTGGAATTGGCATGAGTATATCTAGGATCTGAAATTAGCTGTGATTCTAATGCTCTGTGATGGTATTTGGTAATGTGCACGTGGATGCGAATGTACTAACTAGATCTGATAGGTTTTCTATGGTTATGTGTTGGTTACACTGTTAAAAGAGCTATGAATAAATTCATTATTTATGAACCAAATAAGCTGCAACCTATATCTTCCTTGTATTACATACTCTCTCCCAGGATGTGGAAACCTGGTTCCAACACCCTCCCATACTACTTCAAGTGAGACCTTGGCCTGCACGAGTAGGTCATTTCCGAAAGGGCCAATAGTATATGGATTTGTTGGAAAACCTTAACCTCCCAACCTGGGTTAGGACCCCTCAAGCCAACACACATGTTAGACAATTCCAAGGCATGTTAGGCATGCCAAGACAAGGAAACTATTAAGGCATGCCAAGATGTGTCAGGTGCTAACGTGTGGTGTGAATGCATGCTAGGGTGTGTTAGGTCCAAGTGCTAGGGAAACATAAGGGAGAAATAGTTTCAAATGCATGGAAATGAAGTGTCGACGAGTTTCAGGTGTGCTAAGGAGGGAGTGACAAGGTATGTAATGAAGTTCCAAGGCATGCTAGAGTCTTAGAGAAGCATACCAAGATGTGTCAAGTGCCAGGGTGTGCCAATGCATGCTAATGAGTGTTAGGGAGTGATAGGGAAACATAAGGGAGTACTAGGTTAAAATGAATGGAAATGAATGAATAAGAGTGTGATATGGAGTGCTAGCGAGTTCCAGGTGTGCTATGGAGAGAGTGGAAAGTTGTGCTAGGCAATTCTAAGTCATTCTAGAGTGCTAGGGTAGCATGCGACCAAGATGTGTTAGGTGCCAGGGTGTGCCAACATGTGCTACAAATTGTTAGGGAGTGTTATGGAAACACAAGGGAGCACTAGGTAAAATTAGTGCATGGAAATGAAAAAATAATATTTTGTGATAGGAAGTTTTAGTGAGTTCCAGGTGTGCAAAGGAGGGAATGACAAGGTATGCTAAAGGTTAAGGAAACATGCCAATATGTGCCAGGTTATATGGTGTGCCAATGCATGTCTAGGAGTGTTATGGAGTGACAAGGAAATTCAAGGGAGCACTAGCTTCAAATGAATGGAAATGAATACGAGTGTGTGACAGGGAGTGTCATTAAGTTATAGGTGTGCTAAGGAGGGAGTGACAAGGTATGCTACGTAGTTCCAAGGAATGTAAACTATGGCATTTCAAGATGTAAACTATGTTTCTTAGGTGTTTTATGACCACATTTGGATGTGATGAGCCTTGTTTTGAGAAATTTTTAAGTGGGATAAATTGAGATTGGACATGAGTTGTCTAAGATGAGTTACATGTAATTCTTAGGTGAATAAGGCATATGTTGAATTTCCAAGACACATGAGAATTTGGGTTTGGTCTTAGAATATTTGATGCAAACACACTCAAGTTCCATAGCACATCTTTTCACAACGAAATCGACACACATCAGGGAATCAACTAGTGCACATGAAAATTTTTAACTTTTTCAAACCGTTCTTCATTAAATTGAAAACTATAATAGAATAGGCTAGAGCTCTCATACTAGGGATGATGGCCCTTTGCAATCACACTGATACAAGGAATACAAATAGCGCTTGGTGTTATTCCTTTGACAACCAACATACCTTGAACAAGACAACACATGACACATTATTTGATGGTGGCCACACATAGCCATTTCAATCCACATGTCTTGAACACATTTGGTTGGTTCTATTGCCTCCCATTATGCAACTCCTCAATATTCCTCTATCATTGAACTCAAATTCTTTATATTAATGAGCTCAGCTCAAAAAAAAATTCCTTCTATCTACCTCTTTTTTCCTTTAAGGTCTGCAACACTTAAGGTTTTTGATCAGTTGTTCACAACTCCATTGTGAAAACTCTTTGGTCTGCCAACTTTTTCCATACTACTTTTCCAAGATAACAAGTCTAGGGATATGGAGGTTTCCCTTCTTTTCAATGATGCAATCCTCTATAATATAATTAACTATGGCTAGTTGGCTAGCCCACTTGACTATTACTTTAGTCCTTCAAAGTCTGCATGTCCTTAGGCCCAATACACATACCCTTCTACTAGTCTTGTTTTCCTTCACAAGTACAGGACTTAGAGCTCTTCTTTGACATTCTCATAACAACCCTTCAATTGTACTTGGACTGCCATCAATTTTCCCAACCACAGTAAATTATTTTACTGATCTAGTTCCCACAACACTGCCCTCATCTAGGGCTCTTCAAATATGCCACCTAATAGTGATTCGAGTCCTCTCAAAATCACTATTATTGTGTCTGAATTTCTTTATTGTCCAATCTATGAAAAAATCTGAACTACTCATCTTATCATCCTTCTAAGAATTTGTAGATGACTGAACTAGGGTCACAAATCCTCCATTAACAGTCCATTGATTAACTATTTATAGGATACTTTAGATCTCTGTCCAAAACTCTATGGACAGTCTAACAAATCAACTCCTCTTCATGTCAATCCATTCCTCATATGGCACATTTCTTCTGCTCCATCTTCTACTCAGGTTCCACCTTCCTTTGTATCTTCTATCTCTACACATTCTTCTACAAATCATCTTCCAAATTTGTGGTATATATTGCAGACATAAACCTCTCTCTAAGGGTCACAACCCATCTTCTTCTATGCATATTTGTCACAGTCTTAATGGCATACCTTATGGATTGAACATGCTAGGAAACCGCCCTAAATAGGGAATTATACTTCTATTATAATTTTTTTACAACAAACCATATCCACCGAGATAAAAAACAACAACTCTTTCGTCCATTAGAGAGTCGGCCTAACTCATATGGATCCATAGATTTTTTTCATTTCTTTGACTAAATATTGACCTAAACTTTAAATCTCTACGAACCTCAAACTACGGTTACCTCAGTAAATGTTACACTTGTGACTACTTCTATTCTCACCCTAAATTCTAGTGCATACCCTCCTCCATTTGTGTTGGTATTTATCACAAACCTTGAAACCTAGTGACCACCACAAAGTAGGGTCTCAACCCTCTCTACTATATCAAAATTTGATGCGGCCTTCACATAGAAACACCACTAAAATAACATGCCCAAATTCTCATGAGTCACCTCTCTTGAGCTTGACCTGCCATAATAGAACCAATAATATGCCATCCCACTTCCTATATACAACCCATTAAGCTATGTGAAATTCTTGTGAACCCTCACATAATGATCTAACTCTTGTTGGATGATCATGGCCTCCCTTTAGCAATGCTTACTTAGCCCTTCAACTTGTTGTACTTTAGGAATACATCTCTCCTGGGCTCCTTGATCAAATGAGCTCCTTATCACTTGATGTTCTTGCCTTCATACTAAGGCCTTCTTAAATAGCTTTTCCTATCTAGGCCTCTTAATAATTCTCTAGAACTTACGAATGTCAAGTGAAAAGTGTTAGTTCATTCTAAGTGCCAAATCATCCTCTGTTACTTCTCCTCTACTTTCCAATAATTGATCTCATATAAATTTAATATTAAACCATGCCAAAGCATACTGAGGCATCTTAATGAATGCTAGACATGCTAATGATCATCACCTCTTTAGGACTACATCTCTCTTCGCCTCCTCAATAAAATGAGATCCTTATCACTTGATGTTATTTCCTTCATCCTAAGGACTCCTTAAATAATTTTTCCTAGACCTCTTAGGAACCATCTAGAACTTACAAGTTTTATCCACTTAGACCTTAGGAAATATTAATTTAATTTTCTTTTAAATTTTAAACCCCATCTTGGGTCCAAAATCCCTTTGCTTGGCTTCTTTTCCCACAAATCCTTTTGCATCCAATCTCAAACAAACCCATCTCACTAGGATTGTGGAGTGCCTCCAAAGCTACACAATTCAACAATTTGTAGTAACTGCAATGTGGTCAAGCTCTTATAGTCAAGCGAGGGCTTGGTTGGGTTCCCAAGTTGCAAATTAAGTCAGGGTAGTTGTGAGGGCATGATAACTAGGGAGGGTCAGGGCATGAAAAGTAATGAAAAGGCATGATAACACATGTTGAACAATGTCAATGCATGTTGAACTAGAGTGTTAGGGAGTGTTGGGGCATATTAAGGGATAACTAGGTCAAAATGCATGGAAAGGAACAAATAAGAGTGTGTGTCAGGGAGTGTTTGCAAATTGAAGTGTGCGAAGGACAAAGTGCATTAGGAGAAGTTTAGAATAGGATTTACAGGAGGCAATCCTACGGTTGTTATATGTGGCTCGACATAGAAGTTTTAGAAAAAGGGATGTCACTTTATACTAGGGACAACATTCTTTTGCCTTTAGATATTTTTTTTAATGAGATGTGGCACAGTTTGGCTACATGCTCATGTTTTAAACTATTGTAGATAATTTCATATTGTACATTTCTGTGTATAAGTTTTGGGGCACTCGGCTTGTGTCAGCTTATATCTTGTGTGCCTTGTGCATATTGTGGTTCTTGAAAACTCTTAGCTAATGTTCTATTGTTTATATGAATTGAACATACATGTGAAATATTTCCTTTGTAAGCTATATTTCTTAGTTTTTTATGGCCATGGCTAGATCATGTGATCCTTGCCTTGGTAAATAGTTAAGTGGGACAAGTTGAGCTTGGGAATGAGTGGCATAATATGAGTTATAGGCAGCTCTTAGGTGAACAAGGCACAATCTAATTGTAGTAGGTGCAATTGGTCAAGTTATTGTAGTTGAAGCAGGTCGATGTTGTGACGTGAAATGCAGTAACCAAGGACTTGATTAGGTTCCCAAGTTGTGAAAAAATGTAAAAGCTAGCTATGAGGACATGAGAGCCAAGGTGTGACAAGGAATGCTAATATGTGCCAGATAGTGCGAAACCATGTCAAACATGCTAAGATGTGCTAAGTGATAAGGCATGCCTAGATGTGCAAGGGTGTGTCAATGTGTGCTAGGGACTGTCAAGGAAACAAAAGGGAGAAACAATTTAAGCTACAAGGAAATGAACACATAAAAGGGTTCATAAGTCATCAATTTACCTTTTCCAAGAGGGGCATGCTAGGCACACCAACACTAGGTGCCAATAGGTGCTAATTACAAAGTCTTAGTGCATTCTAAGTCCAAGTCTTCCTTTGTTGCTTCTGATCTACTTTCCAACAATTGATCTCAAATAAATTTAATATTAAACCATGCCAAATCATACCAAGGAATCTCAACGTATTCCATACATGCTAAGACTTTCCAAGTGCCAACACGTGCTAAGCACCAATATTTTTTAGGGAGTGTTATGCATGCTATGAAGTGGAAGGAATGTTGAAGAGTGCTAAGGTGTGCTAGAGAGTGCTAATGCATGTTGAGGAGTGTTAAGGAGTACTAGGAAAAAACATTAATGGAGCACTAGGTCAAAATTCATGGAATTTAATGAATATGAGGAATGTGTGCCAGGGACTAGAGTTAATGAGTGTGAGCTGTCATGCCAAGGGGAGAGTGACAAGGTATATTCAAGCGAGGGCTTGGTTGGGTTCCCAAGTTGAAAATTAAGTAAGGGTAGTTGTGAGGTCATGATAGCTAGGAAGGGTTAGGGCATGAAAAGGAATGGAAAGGCATGCTAACACATGTCCAATGCCAATGCATGTTGAACTAGAGTGTTAGGGAGTGTCAGGGCATATCAAGGGATAACTAGGTCAAAACACATGGAAAGGAAAAAATAAGAGGGTGTGCCAAGGAGGTTAGCGAATTCAAGTGTGTTAAGGATGAAGTGTGTTAGGAGAAGTTTAGAATAGGATTTACAAGAGGCAAGCCTACGATTTTTATAAGGGGCTCGACATAACAATTTTAGACAAAGAGAGATAACTTTGTGCTAGGCACAACATTGTTTTGCCTTTAGTTATATTTTTTTTATATGAGATGTGGCACATTTTGGCTACATAATCATGTTTTAAACTATTATAGATAATTGCATATTGTACATTTTTGTGTATAATTTTTGGGCACTTAGCTTGTGTCAGCTTATATCTTTTGTGCCTTGTGAAACTTGTGGTTCTTGCAAACTCTTAGTTAATGTCCTATTGTTTATGTGAACTGAACATACATTTGAAATATTGCCCGTGTAAGCTATGTTGCTTAGTATATTTATGGCCATGGATAGATCATGTGATCCTTGTCTTGGTATATATTTAAGTGGGAAAAGTTGAGCTTGGACATGAGTGGCATAAGATGAGTTATAGGTAGCTCTTAGGTGAACAAGTCACAATCTACTTGTAGTCGGTGCATTTGGTCAGGTTGTTACGGTTGGATTAGGCCAATGTTTTCACATGAACTACAGTAGTGAAGGACCTGATTGGGTTCCTAGACGTGAAAAAATGTAAAGGCTAGCTGTGAGGACATGAGTGCTAAGGTGTGCTACAAAATGCTAAGATGTGCTAGATAATGCGAAGGCATGTCAAACATGATAAGATATTCCAAGTGATAAGGCATGATGAGATGTACAAGGGTGTGTTAATGCATGGCAAGGACTGTCAAGGCAAAAAATTGGAGAAAAAATTAAAAATACAAGGAAATGAACACATAAGAGGGTTAATGAGTCATTAATTTACCTTTTCTAAGAGGGGCATGCTAGGCACACGAACAATGGGCACCAATAGGTGCCAAGTGAAAAGTATTAGTGCATTCTAAGTGCCAAGTCTTCCTTTGTTACTTCTCGTCTACTTTCCAAAAATTGATCTCAAATAAGTTTAATATTAAACCATGCCAAATCATACCAAGGCATCTCAACATGTTTCATACATGTCAAGACTTTCCAAGCGCCAATATGTGTCAGAGAGTGTTATGCATGCTATGAAGTGGAATGGCATGTTGAAGAGAGCTAAGGTGTGCTAGAGAGTGCTAATGCATGTTGAGGAGTGTTAAGGAGTACTAGGACAAAACATTAAGGGATCACTAGGTCAAAATTCATGGAAGTTAATCAATATGAGGAACGTGTGCCAGGGACTAGTGTTAATGAGTGCTAGTTTTCATGCCAAGGAGGGAGTGACAAGGTATGCTAAGAATTGGTAAGGCATGCTAGGGAATATCAAGGCATGTAAGGAAGTGCCAAAATTTGATAGGGAGTTCCAGGGTGTGCTAATTATATGTGCCAAATAGTGCCAAGATATGCCAATACATGCCAGGTGCTAAGGATGTGCAGAGTGCCAGGGTATGTCAATATGTGTCAATAAGTGTCAAGGCAACAAAAGGAAGAACCAAGATAAAATGTAATTTAATGAACACATAAGAGGGTTAATAAGTCGGGACTTTATCTTTTTCAAAAGGGGCATGCTAGTCACACTAATAATAAAATACATGTCAAGTGGCATTGTGTGCCAAATGCTAATGTGTGTCAATGCATTCAACCAAGGTGTTCCAGGGCATGCTAGGGACTACATGCATGCCAACACATGCTTGGAGAGTTCCATGTTGTGCTAGCGCATGCCACCATGTGCTTTGGCATCATTTTCATGACAAGATGTTCTAGGTACAACAATGTTCCAAGACATGCGAGGTGCTAAGAAATGTTAGCATGTGACAAAGCATTAATTTAAGGTGTGCTTGGATTGTTGAGGAGTGTTAGGTATTTCTCATTAACATAATTGTCATAGATTGATTATGTATTAAATAATATATTTCCTACACACACTAGTGGAACTTTATCTAAAGGGAATTTGATGGATTATAAACTTAATAGATATGAATCATGTGTTGACTCATAGGAAAACTCTATTCGACTAATGATTACTTGAGGGAAATCATACACACTAATTAATTCTTAAAAAATTGACTGATTCTAACCACTATCACCTTGGAAATATCATAAAAAATACTCCACAATAATGGCCTTAAATCGTTACCTTTTGAAAAAAATATATTGACATGCATATAGCGTCATGAAAAACTCATTGGAATGATCAATGGTGATGAAAATTTTTTGACCGTCACCAAAATTAACAAAAAGAGCATTGGTGAGGGTCATTAAAATTTCGTCACTAGAAGTGTCACCAAAGAGAGAATTAGTGATGGGCCTTTAACTACCCTCACCAAAATTGTCATTGAAAATGGCTTTGGTTACGAACCTGAAAGGACCATCACTATATACACTTACAATGATGCTTTTTTAAGGATCGTCACCATATGTGACATTGGTGACGGACCTTAAAGGTTTGTCACAAGCATGACCCTAACCAATGTCATTTTTTCTTGTAGTGTATATCGATATTGTTTTACTTAGCTCCGCCTATAATTAATAGAACAAAAAAAAATTTATATTAAATATATGATTTGTTATGGGGTATAAAAATTGCAGGAAACAAAGTATGAAACTGCGCCAAGAGATGAAATCTTGAAATATGGCATAGTACATGGTTTTGAAAGAATGTGTATAGTTCATGAGTCAATTGTTGCTATGGTATGTCATTTCTTTTCGATTTACATTGATGTATAGTATTTAATATTGCAATTTTCATTATTCTCACCAATGTATATACACTCATTACAGTTTATTTTTATGTTTGTAGATGGAAGGTGAAGAAGAAGAAAATAATCAACACCATGAACAAAACATTCCTAAAAATAACCCTATTCATGGAAGTAGCTTGAGCAGTGACAATAGTTCAAGTGAAGAATGATGATCATTATGTTTGGATATCAAAGCAAGGTGTTGTATTTTTTGAAATATCTGTCTGTGAAATCAGACATTTTGTTTAATGTAATGGACATAGTGTCTCAATTGAAAGAAAAAGGGATACTGTTAACTCTCTCATTTTGTATGACGAAGACTGTCTTATTCATATATATATAATAAAATATTTTTTAATTTATTCTATAGTGTTCTACATTGTCTCTATGAAATGTAACACCACTGATCAAATTTATGGATGATTAAATATTATAATGAAGATATGTGAAATATGATGATTTGATATAACAAATTAATCCAAACATCGCATTCAAATGCACTAATAAAAATTTAATTGATATGAATAAGATATGTGTCGTCTTTTGATGAATAATAAATTTTAAAAAATAACAATAATTTTGATATCATATAACAAATTAATCCAAACATCACATTCAAATGCATTAATAAAAATTTAATTAATATGAATATTGTTATAAGATGTGTCGACTTTTGATGAATATTGAATTTTAAAAAATCACAGTAATTGCACTGTCATAGGTCGATGTTTCTTTTCAATACAAAATGAACACCGGTGCGTGTCAGTTACTATACACTGATGCGTTTGTATGACACAGCGTATCAGTGTGTTTCTACGACCTATGGGCATCGCACAAATACCAATACCAATTATAAATATCAGTGCATTTGTGAGATACTGTGCACTTGTGCGTTTATGTGAGACTACACACCGGTGTGTTTGTACGACCTATGGGCACTGCACAAATACCAATAAGAATTACAACAATTGGTGTGTTTATACGATATTGTGCACCAATGCATTTCTATAAGACTACATACCGATGGGTTGATATGACCTATGGGCACCGCACAAATCCCAATACTAATTAGAATGGCCCCGTGCGTTGTATCACCTACAATGTGCTCGATGTGGTTTTAGACCTTTATGGCCCAGTGCATGCACCTTCAACCGCCCCAGGCCGATGGTCTAGATGACACACACTGATGTGTTGACACCTTAGTAGTGCACCAATGAAAAAAACATCCGTAATAACCTCTGGTCGCCGAGTTTTTTTTATTTGTGTTGAAATTCCACTAAAAGCTCCGCCTAAACCTCCGTTACCAAAAACGGATGTTGTAGAAAATGTTTTTTTTGACAATTTTGGCCAATTTTATAACACTAAAAACCTCCTTTATAACCTCCGATAGAGGGTCTTTTCTTTTTAGTGTCCACTAACTCCCATGTGCCATTCTTTTTTATTGCTCCTATTTCTTCATCCATTGCCACAACCCATTTCTCTTCTTTGACTGCATCTTCAAAGTGTATTGGGTCATCTATATGACAAAATAATGCAAATAAATAATTCAGACTAGCATTGCTATCAACTTCATCTTGCTCATAAATTTCATTTAAATTTCTGAATTATGGTCTTCTTATGCTTGTTGAAGATTGGCATGGTGTTGGGCTTCAAGTGGATGGAGTTGTGGATATTTGTGGTGTGCTTGGAGAAGCACTTTCTAGGTTGCGCAACACTGTCGTATTATTTGCTTGCAGTGTCACATGTTGACTGGTTTGTTGATATTTTGTAGGTGGAGGAGGAGTCACGGTTGAGGAACTACTTGTTGCGGTCAATTCCTCTTTATCTTCATGTGACATACATGGCTTCACATTGTCTGTCTTCTCTAAAATTCCATCCCATGCTTCCTCTTCTATGAACTAAAATTCTCTGCTGATTATGATTTTTTTGGTTGATGGATTGTAGAGCTTTTATCCCTTGGATTCATCACTATATCCAACAAATATTTCTCCCCCTTGTTGTCCAACTTCTTCCTCAACTCATCCGGGACATGTGCATACGCCACACACACAAAAACTATCATGTGAGTGACATATTGCTTTCTTCCACTCCATGCCTCTTGAGGAACAATATTCATAACCCTTTTGGTTTGACACCTATTAATAATATACATTGCATAAGTGATAGCTTCAACCCAATAATAATTTTGAAAATTATTTGCCTTCAACATACTCCTTGCCATTTCCATGATGGTTCTATTCTTTCTTTCTACGACACCATTTTTCTAAGGTGTATACCTTGTTGTAAATTTCTTGTGAATTCCATGCTCCCTGCAAAAACGTAGGAAGTCACTTGAGATATATACTCCACCTCTTTCAGTCCTCAAAAATTTTATGTAGTGTTTACTTTGGTTCTCAACAAGAGATTTGTAGTGGCAGAAGAGGTCAAACACTTCACTTTTTTTTTAAGAAGTAGACCCATGTCTTCCTTGTGTAGTCGTATATGAAAGTCGAGATATAGTGGCTGCCACCAATTGATGGTGTTTGCATTAGTCCACATAAATCTGAGTGGATAATTTCCAAAGGTGCCTTTGCCCTTATTGACTTTCCTGTTGGAAATGATTCTCTATGTTGTTTTCCCAAGATGCATCCTTCACATAGGTTGTCTCATTTTTCTATGAGTGGAAATCCCTTCACCATGCATTTTCTATACAACAAATTCAAAATTCCAAAGTTGAGATGACCAAATCTCAAATGCCATAACCAATTTTCATTTTTAATTTCTTATTGAAATTTTTCTTGTGTGACAGCTACTACAGTACCTTCTTCCTTCAAATCTGATCTTAGCTTGAGAGGAAACATTCTATTGTTTGTCATATGAACTTTTGCAATCAGTTGTCTACTTGGATGCTTATCCAAGATTGTGCATACATCATTCTTGAAAAATACATTGTAGCCCTTTTGCATGAGTTGTCTAATGCTTATGAGGTTATTTTTCAAACCATGAACAAAGTAAACATTTGACATGAGCTTCTTCTCTCCTTTCTTTGTTAGAATGTCGACTCTACCTTTTCCCATGACAGAGACTTTTTTATCAGTCCCTAATGTTACTTCAGATTTTACACTTTCATCTAGATTGGAAAACATTTCTATGTTTCAATTCATGTGGTTGCTACACCTTGAATCTAAGAACCACACATCCCCTTGTTTTTCTTGTACTACATTACAAGCTAAAAATAGGCTATCATCGTTTTGATTTTCCTTTATGAAATTCTCACTTGGTTTGCTACTTATGTCATATTGCTTCTTTCTACATTCATTTTCACAAAAGTCATACTATTATAATAATGACACTGAACTTGAGATTTATCATACCTCTGACGTTGTGCTTTATTTTGGCTTGGGCCTTGACTTGGATTTTGATTGCTGCCCCTTCCACTTGAGATTGAAGGGCTGCTTCGTCCACCTCTGTGTGGGCTTCTTCCTCTTCCTCTATAATTTGATATTCCTCAACCTCTACCTTGACCAAATGAAACTTGTGTTTTGAATGCATGCTCCAATGAGGAGTTCGTTCCTCTGTTCAACCTATTCTCATGAGACATCAGTGATGCATGAACCTCATCCACTGAAAACTGTGAGAGATCCTTTGTCTCTTCTATGGCCACAGCTATTGCATCAAATCTTGCTAGAAGACTTCTTAAAACTTCCTCAACAATTCTCCTTTCCTCAAATGTCTGACCATGAGACCTAATTTGGGTAACCAACTCAATTACATGTGTAAAAAATGAGTCTACATTCTCAGACTCTTTCATAAAAACTGTCTCAAAATCTCTTCTCAACATTTGTAGTTTTGATGTCTTCACCTTTGCCATGCCTTGGTAAGTTGTCTGTAGGGTATCACATGTTTGTTTGGACTTCGTTGTTGATGCAATCCTTGGTAAGATACTTTCATGCACTACTTGAAAAATATAGAAGAGGGCTTTTGAGTCCTTCTTCCTGTTATCCCTCAACAAATAATTTTATGCTTCTGTCAAAACATTGTATGCCTTCATTGTAATAGCCCAATATTGATAATTTTTGCCATTAAACTGTGGTGTTTGTGGGTTAGTCATGCTTATGCTTGTTGCTACCATTTTCATTGTGTAAACAAACTTTCTTACTGTGTAAAAAATTTCTCACTGCTCGAGAATATGTTTTACAAAAAAAAATCCAGAACTCCTTTTAACTCCTCACTAAAAACACTACCTTTCACTGAGATTTTAAATCGGCTCTAATACCATGTCAAAAATATTTGAGAGGCAAAGGAAATTTTTTTCCTCAACACAAGGAGTTCACATAGAGTTGTAGAAATGACTTTAATCAAGACAACACAGTTACGGATGTTTACACAGAGCTGTAGAATTGACTTGATCCAGACCATACAGTTGTGGAAATCAAATTATGAAGGTCTTCCTTTTAATACAGAGTGGTGGAGATTAAAATCGTAACTATAGAGGAGCAAATAAAATCAAATTATTTTACTCAAGGTGAAACAAAGTAAAACAAAGTTGTTGCGGTAAAACTCATACGTGAAATTTTCACAAGGAGCAAATAAAATCAAATAATTTTACTCAAGGTGAAACAAAGTAAAATAAAGTTGTTGCGGTAAAACTCATATGTGAAATTTTTACAACCAAATTGTAACTAACCAAACTTTAGATCATAATTCAAAAACACAACCTATACATTCATATGGAGGTTGAGGCTCCTTCACCAGTAAAACACCATGGGTTGTGTAGTAACACATAGTAAAACCTGTAATTTTTGTTTTCGCGTGCCCACCAAAACTTGCTCCACAATTTTCTCCTTCTTGTCTTTCCAAACTTACATCCGCCACATTACATACATCTACACTATGCTTGTTAATTCAAAATTTATATATCTAAAACATTTAATTCATGAAAGAACAAATTTAATACATAGCATCGGTGGACATCATTTTCTGAACATTGAGGATCAGTAAATCAGTGTATTTAACACAGTGGTTGAGATTGATTCTACAACAATCCATACTGCATCACAAACATTTCTTAATAGTAGTGAAATTCCTGTAGGTAATTTTGAAGGTAGATAGTGTCATCGACCAAACCTGAAGTGTGACGCTACAAGAAAGGAATAGATGTACAACAGTTTCAATATCAAAATCGAATAAGGTGCAACACCCTGAGTCCACAACAGTTACAATATCAGCATCGAATAAGGTGCAACGCCCTGAGTCCTAAAATCCATGTTTATACAAGTTATCCCATATTAAAATCTTGTTCTTCCACACCAACCAACAGAACAAAATGATTTTAAAAAGGGCATGCAATTTCCATATGGCTATAAACCACAACGATGTAGTATATTCTTGTGTATGATACATAATATGTTTGTAATCATGGGCTACAACCACAACTCCTTTCCGAAGAGGCCCATCCCATGAAAGAGAATCACCATTATCATTTCTGCAAAGACCAACACTTTTAATGCTTTAACATAATTATTCCAATCTACAACCTTATGCCCAATTAGTCTGATATGTGTCGCCCCAATCCAAGTCGGATGGACTCCGTTGAAGGGATTGATAGCCTGATCTAGAAAAATAATGCCTCTCTGGTGAAGTGTCTGAATTGTTTTATCAGAAATTATAAAGGAGATTGAAACTCCAGCAATCCTGTCCTACCCAATAATCAACAAATTTCCTTTCCCAAATGTCCATTTCACCCGACACAAGAACCATATCTTGATATTTTGGAAGCTCTTCTAGATGTACGATCCCCTCTTGATTTTGATCTCGTCCATCTTGATCTAGTGCATGTTGGCCCTTCGCATCTAACATTTTGCAGAAATTATATGCCCCCAAATGCAACCACTGAATAGTGCCCGCCAGAGAGACTTCATTAACACAGACCAACCAAATACTTGCGTGTTCGAGTTTCTTAAATTGGAGATAGAACTCCACACGGTTAGATAATATTTTCATTCCTTACAAGCTCCAGGCCACAAGAAATGTGTCAAACGATATCGTATTTGAGAAATAATATGGACCAATATAGCAAAAAGGTGCATCCAATAAATTGTCATTTGTTGAAGAAGAACAAATTGTATCGAAGTGTATCTTCCACCCAATAAGAGCCACCGATTTGTCTGAACCATAACCTTCTTATGAAATTTTGAGAGAAGTCAGGTGGAGTCCTCCCAAGGATAGCTTGTAAGCTTCAATCTAAATCCCTAGTAGGAAAAGTCATTCTTTAGTTGCTCTATGCCTACGCCAAATAACTCTTCTATGTAATGGAGTTGTCTTTAGTGCGACTTTTTGGAGTTTTAGGTGTCGGAATCAGAGGAAAAATTTGAGGTAAAATTTTGGTTTTTGTTACTTAAACTGATTTTTTGACTCTATATATGAATTCAGCACCCTCAAAAACCCTAGGACACTTTGATTTGCAAAAACAATCAAACTTTTCTTTCAATACATTCTTACAAAATTTTAGAAAAATTAAACCTAAAAAACCTACCATAAAAACTTTAAGAAAATCACACTTAAAACTATTCTCTATATAATTGATATCACACTCCTAAATGACTGTGCTGAACATTGGAACTCGCGATGATATTGCATATTTCTATTACGGCAAGGTCAACGAATAGAAGAAGTGGCTTTGATAACACGACACAAAAATAGAGAGCGATTTCGAAATGGAAACTTGGGAAAAATGGTTGAGAGTGATTTCGAAATGGAAACTTGTTAAAACATGTGCCAGTCACCTTTTTTTGACCACCCTTAAATCGTTGAAATATGTGAAACTCTTTTTTAAAACATTTAATAATAGCAAAGAAGAAGTTGACAAGATATGAGGACGGGATTTCGCTGTCTGCAATTTTGGAATGTGGGTCATCCTTTGATTTTGACGGTCTCAATTATTCATACATGTGCTCATCAAACACAATGGCTCTATCCATCCATCACATCACAAGTTGCAAATTATAGATAATATACGTCCAACCTGGGAGGCGTTTGTAATTCCAATACCATACCATACCATACACCTAGGAAGTGGGAAGGGAAGCTACGTTGCCAAATATTTCACTCCTCATATACGTCTCCAACGTGCATCCTCCCATATATTAAAAACAAAATTGCGACATGGAATCCTGTACCTTCTCCTACTTTCCTAATTATATATCTATTCTTCTCTCTCCCCACCACTGGAATCTTCTGCATTTCTCTCGGCTGTCTTCCAATACTCGTGACCTCCAGACTTTCTGTTCTCTTCACGTGTCCCTCCACCTCCACACATACCCTGTAACAACATACATTTTATTTGGTGTACCTTGTATCTCTACCTTGTATAAAAATATAGTATTTCATTTAATTTATGAGATGGAAAGTTATGTTTTATTAATAGTATTTGGTTTAAAGTATAATATTGAAATTATATTTTAATAAAAATAATGAGCTAATTGTATTTTTTAAATTATTATAAAAAATATTGTTTTTTTAATATTATTTAAGTTAAAATATTTTTAAAATCTTAAAGTAATATTTAAATTTAGATTTATATTGAGGTGACATGAGAGAGAATAATTCTTATTAATTCCAAAGGAATCATTGAAGACAAAATTGCATAGACCTTTTAAGTTTATAGATTGTTAATTGGGCTTTCCTTAGCTCAAAAAAATGGAATAAAAGACATGTATATCTTAGGGGACTCCCTAATTATTATAAAGCATATGAATTACAAAACATCAGCTCAAAACTACAAACTGAATCAAATTATCAAGAGAATCCAGGGAATGAGGATCATCTTTGGTCAATTATTGTTTTATCATATTATTAGAGGACAAAATAAGGAGGCAGATTGGCAAGTCAATCTCGCCTGCAAAATGACAGAAGAGAATAGAAATGTGAATGAAAATGGAGCAATGGTTACAATACCATATTGGTTGATATGAAAAAACAAGCCAATAAAAGAATGGTTGAGGTTAGTAAGAATAAGAGAAATTTGCGAAATAATAAGGCTTCCCCATTCAGTTTCCCCCTTTCCCACTTGTTCCCCCTCCTTCCATCCCCCAATTGTCTCCTATCCTCCCCTTACACTTGGCCTCCTCTTTTCCGCCTCTCCCTTGTATTTCTTCCCCTCCCTCTATTATATGCTCCCCTGCCCTCTCCCTTCCTTCCATTCGACATTTCATCTCATTGATTCCTATTGGGCATTCATTTCTCCCTGTTCCCGACCATCCTCGACCCTATCCCATCAACCCCTGTTCCATCAACCCCATTCTCCACACCCATTTCCCCTGCCTCGTGGAGACTTGCTTCAGTGGGAATACTTTGGGCATCTAAGGTGTCTTTGTCTTGTGCCTATGAACACAATGAGCCATGAGTCAGAGGAAGGCAAATATGTTTGAAGCTCTTGAGGACGTTGGTCTTTGGTTTTGTGTGACCTTTCAAGTGTGGCGACTCTCGGTTGCAAAATACTCTGAGCTTCTGAGGTGTCCTTGTCTTGTGCATGTGAACATAATGAGCCACTCAGAGGAAGGCAGATCTTTCTCAAGCTCTTGAAGCCGTCGCAGGCCCCAAACTGGCAGAATTTCGAGGAGAATGGGAAAATATTGTGGCCGACTCCTTGCGGATTTCTCTCATTGTGAAAAATATCATGAAGAAATTAGAGACATTATGGAAACAATTCAAAGATATCTGCATCACCAACAGAAGGACACACTGGAAATTTAGGAGTAGCAACTGAAGAAAAATGAAAGAATTCTCCAATTAGAGGACGAGGTCGATGCACTGCGGAGTGAAATGGAAGATATTCAGTTCAAATTGAAGGATCAAAGCATGAATCTAGAGGAGGAAGAAACATGAATGGATCTCAACGTTTTGGTAGCTATGGAGGAGTGACTGGTTCATTGGGTCCATTTTTTGTGTTTTTTGGCTAGTTTTTTGTTATGTTACACTGAAAATGTAAATTGTTGTTGCAATAGTTTCTTTAGTATGTACAATAGTAGATATGTAGGGAAGAATAATTTTGTAGTTTTGGGAAAGATAAGTCGGGATGGGATGATAAAAAAGCATATTTTGTTGCACATAGATGGCCATGAACTTATACTGTAAATATCTTGGGTTTTTGCCATGTTTAGGTGCGGATTAATACAATACTTAAAAAAAAAAAAAAAAAGTGGATTTATGGAAATAATTTAAAGGTTCAAGACTCAAAAGTATTGGATTAAACTCTCAGTTTGTTGCTTTGGGACCACATGTACCCTTGAATTATTTCAATTAAATTGGTTTTCTTTCAGTACAAATAATGGGTTAGTAGAAATTGATGAATAACACTGAATAATATTTGATAAATAAATAGTAACATATTTATGAAGGACTATTTATACATGTTAGTTATTTCAAATAAAAGTGACAAGTCAATAGACATTATGAATAACCATTAATAACAATTGATAAATAACATTCATAAATAATAATTACTAATAATTGATAAATAAATAACCATAACTAATAATAAATAAATAACTAAATAATATATGATATAATTAATGAATAAAAACTTATATTATTTCAAATGAGTTGAAATGTGTTTTATTTATTTATTTATTCAATTAAGTTACTATTCTCATTTTGTTATCATTAAATATAGTATTTTGTCTTCCAAGGCTAGCTTTCATCTCTGGAACATATTACTTCAAATTCCAAGTGAAATGATTTAGGTGATTGCACTAATTTATCTATAAATCTTAATGTGGGAATTTTCAAGCAAAATAGTGCTCGATTTGCATGAGCCTGGTCCGCCCACGTGATGTGCCACAAAAGCTGACCCCCACCTCCAGCTGCTCATTTTGTCCTTTCTGCCAAAAAAGAGGAAGAGAGATCTGACCGTTTATATACTTATTCTCTGCGCACTGGATTGGGAACATCTTTGTCTCATGATTTGGAAAACCGAATCACATCAATTCACCTCACATGGCCTACCCATTTCTTTATTCTTTATTTTTTATTTTTCCTTCTCCCGACACAACACAACCACCACTATCCCTATCCCATGTCTTTCTTCATCCAAGCTGCCCTTAGTCCAACATAATAAAAAGATTATAAGTATATCTGAGTGACAACATTATTTGTTAGAAAATTTTTATATTTATAAAATATATTTTTTACTTATTTATAGAAAATTTAAATATAAAAAATTGGAAAATAGAAAAACAAAACTATTATATTTATATTTATTTAAATATTTAAAATTAATAAAGTGATATATTAGACTTAATAAAGATATAGTTATACCAAATTTAAAAATAAAAATAAAAATATTTTACTATTATATGAAACAAAAACATTCACTTTTATGTAAAAATTTGAATAAGTTATATTTTTTAATAAATTTAATAACAAAATAAATACTCTTTCACCAATAATCTAAAAAAGAAAACACTCACAACATTGTATTTAAAATATTTCTAAAAACATAAAATATTTCATATCATATATTTTAGATATTAATGAAATGAACCTGAAACTAAAAATAGTCTATGACACTATGAGTAACATAGACAATGCCAAGAAAAGAAAGTAACATATTCTCATAACTTTCTCTGATGTCTTTGAATGCATCACATTCGAAAATGAAATGTTTTTCCAACTCTACTACATGCAAAATGTACACACTCATTATTCCCAAACTTCTTTAAATCTTTTTCACTATCCTGTTTCACACCAAAAATAATATGATAAAAATCTTAGTTATTATAAGTGTACTGAAAAAATTTATGCCCCAAATTTGAAGTCTCGAGGTTAAACAACTTGTACTGCTTTGTAATGTTACCGTGGTATCAAGATGTGAGGTTGAGGTTGAGCGCTCAATCATTGAGACCCGACCCAACACACACCCCAAACAGCTGTCTAGGTTTTGCAAGATTCCCAAATCAAGGTAGGCTATTGATTATATGCCACTCATTCATATGAATATCTTGTTTAGGATGATTGATTTGGAGTGAGATACATTCATGGATATAGGTACATTGTAACTCCAAGAAGCTACGTCAGCCAAGCGTGGTCACTGTGCACATGAAACTTTATGGGAAAGGTGTGGTCACAGGTTCTTGGATCGAGAGGATCACCACAGTTTTCCATGCCAAATGAGTTGAATGGGATGGGATGGACATCTATGTGGTAGTAGACTACTACTTGGTTAGATCGGGCAGGGCATCAGAGAGGACTCATATATAGTATAGTGTAGTAGAAGAGGAGGTAGTGAATCCATGGGATCAAACAATATTACTGCAATTTTTCTCAAAGGCTTCCATCTTGGTGTAGGAGTGATGATTCTGCATATTGCAGGATTGTTGTTGTTGGTGCCCAACATCAGTCCTGCTGCAACATCATTAGCACCCAAAAAGAAGAAGAGAGAAGGCCATCATCATCATCATGTATTTTCTTCATGGTCGTTCAAGTTCAAAAAATTAGTGACGTGCATGTTTGATGGCGGTAAGGAGGCTAAGGAGCCCCTTAATCGAACTCTAGTGATCTCCAAGGCGTCGTTTAATGAGAGAATTAGATCATCATGGATAGACTCATGTTCTGGGTCAGGGTTGTGCAATGTGAGAGATCATGTGGCCCATGGGAACACCAGGGTTATCCATAGATCTGATCAACCAGAAATTATATCATCAGTAGTACATGGCGCAGATTTAGAGTGTGGCATCTGCAGCCACACCCAGCTGGCCGATATTGATGAGCTGGCAGCTAGTAGTGTAGCTGGAGGATCATCATCATCGTCATTCCGGTTCAGCCGGAGAATGCATTTGACGAGATGGTCTGGGTGCTACGAATGCCGCATGATCGTCAACCCCTGCAATATTCAACCTGCCTTCTCCACCTTCCCTGCAGCTGCAACTATATTTGCCTGCTCCTCCTGTGGACAAATATTTAGCAACTCCGACGCTCTTGAACAACATCAAGCGATCAAACATGCAGGTCAGATCATATTCATTTCTAGCAACCTTTTCAGTTTTTACAATTATTATTAATATTTCCCTTTTCATTTCTTTTGGGCTTTCCAAGTGGGTTGTCTATTATGAGGTTCATTTTCTCAGTTTGAGTAGGAAGTTTGAGTTTGTGTAGGTCAAGAAATTTATTTATGAAATATGGCTTGTGATGTGATGATAAACAGTTTCGGAGGTGGGTGAAGAAGATTCGGCCCGCAGCGTGGTGGAGATCATATTCCAATCAAGCTGGTTGAAAAAGGAAAATTGCAAAATCGAGAGAATACTGAAGATCCACAACAACCAAAAGAGCATAAACAAATTCGAGGAGTACAGGGAGATGGTGAAAGCAAAAGCCAACAAAGTGACGAAGAAGCATCCACGATCCATAGCTGATGGCAACGAGCTCCTGCGCTTTCACTGTACAACGCTTGCTTGTTCCTTGGGAATGAACGGGTGCTGTAGCTTATGTAGCTTACCTTCCTGCACCATCTGCAATGTCATTACAAACGGTTTCTCTTCTCCAAAGTTAGCGGAGAATGTATTGGAGGGAAAGGGAAAGGGCAAGGACAAGTTAGCCGAGAATGTATTGGAGGGAGAGGGAAAGGGCAAAGCGCCCGGGATTTTCAGCAGTGCAAGCAGTGGGAAAGCTCATGACCACATGATACAGTTGTTATTAATGGAAGAAGAAGAAGAGTTGTTGGCAGAGGGGAAGAGAAAGAGAGCAATGTTGGTTTGTAGAGTGATTGCAGGACGTGTACAGAAATGGCAAGATCCAGACGACTTCATCGCAGGTGGTGAATATGATTCCATTAATGCAGGCGAGCCAGGACTCTACTCCAATCTGGAAGAGCTCTTTGTGTACAATCCCAGGGCAGTCCTCCCCTGCTTTGTTGTTATTTACCACACACACTAATTCAATTCAGCTCAATCGTCTCATCTCATCTCTGCTGCACCCACATGATCTCACACAGACTCCCACTCCACAGCCTATATTTTAATATCTTCTTCAAACGAAAATAACATTCACGTGCCTCAACTTGCACTGCATAGATGTATGTACATCCAACAATTGCCTCAACTTGTACTGCAATGCATTGCTATGTATGTACATACAACAAGGGCGAATCTCTTCTCATTATCTGCAATAATAATAATAATAATAATTATTATTATCATACTATTCATTGTCTTCTGCCCAATATGCATATGGAATGCACGGAATTCGTATTTATTTTCGGTTGGATTGAAGGATGGTTAAACATATATATATATAATTAATCAGCTGTTTCTGCAACAAACTGTGCGTGAAATGAGAGGCAGAGTTCCTTGGTACGCTACCGCCACATTTATTATTTTTAAGAATGTGTACATCTTCATCTCAGATTTGTGTAAGATAATGATTTTATTTAAAATGTTTTCGCTTCACTTTCACTCAAGTTTTATCGTTTTATGGATCATGAGTGAGACAGATGTCAGACGGTTACTTGGTATATCATGTGGCACGTTACGGCCGTCAATTATTAAGAATATGTATGTACATTGTCATGTCCCATGTTCTGTACCGTAACCAAATATGTCCTGCTCTAACCAAATATTTCCGGCTATGATCTAGGTTTAAGGAGTAAACCTCTCCCTTTCTTAAAGTTTGGTTAAATCATAAGATTCGGTAACTTTTATTTTTCGACAGTTTTTAAACTTGTTAAATCATCAGTATAGATTTATTTTTAAGTGCAGATTTGATATGAGTTTAGAGATTAAATTTTTTTATTCATTTTAAGTATAGATTGAATATAAGTCAGACCTATCAAATTTTTTCATATGAAAAGTTTTGAAAATGTAAAAATACAATGTCTAATTTTACATTGTATTTTTGAATGAATTATATTTAGTATGATGGTTTGCATATTGTTGAATATACTTTTAATGTTATAAGACATTCATGAAGTTTGATTAAATTTCTTCATGTGAAAATTCTTTTAGAGTGTAAAATACAATGTGTAATTTTACATTGTATTTTTGAATGAGCTATATTTAGTATAATGGTTTGCATATTGTTGAATATACTTTTGATATTATAAGACATTTATGAAGTTTGATCCTGGTCTTAGCCTAAATTAATCTAAAGAAATACTGATTTACCATAATTTATATATATTACCAATATCACATAAATGTAAAAATTATTTAAGTTATTATTCAATAAAAATTAGTGTGTTTAGTAGTAACTCACTAATTTTTTATGATTTTTGAATAGTAGACTTAGCACTCATTGCATCAAGTGATGCTTACAGAGGTAAAGAAGTGGGATTGAAACTGGTGAAATGAATTACATAGCATCAATCATCACTTTCAGGCTTACACCCAGTGACTTCTATAGAACCTCTTGCTTTATCTCATATTATGTCTCTCCTTGAAATTTTATCATGGTATCATAATTTGAGGGAGAAGTTGTTGAGTCAGTTTGTTAGTCCATCGAGAAAGTGGTGAGTGATTTGTGTTAGTTAATCAGGTTGTGCTAAAGTCGTGAGGATTGTTGAAGGCCATTTTATGGAAGCCGTGATCGCTGGAGTGTGTGAGGAGTGAAACTAGCATATTGAACCTGCATCGCTTGTTTGGATAGTGAGACTACAGTGAAGGCAGCAGATCGAATTTGAGTTGTTGCTCCTGCTGCGTAAGGAGTACTGAGAGGCAGAATTTGGATGCTAGGTGATCGAGCCTCCGGTGATGTGCTTACTAACTTTGCAAACGTGATTCATTACAACATAAAGGGGGGTTTTAGGACAATATTTAAGACAATTTTTGGATAAATTGTCTTAATTTGAGACAAAAGAAAACTTGTGTATTGTCTTAAATATTGTCTTTAAGCGGGTGTCTTAAATTAAATCGTCTTAAAATTAAATTGTCTTAAAATATTGTCTCTATAAAGACAATATATAACACAAGAATTTTTGTCTTTCCAAAGACAATTTCATTTTTGTCTCTCTAGAGACAGTTTCATTTATTGTCTCTCCAAAGACAATAGTTGGAATTAAAGACATATTGTCTTTATGGAGACAATGTTTTTAATCCTATATATTGTCTCTCTGGAGACTATATAAAACAGTGAATCCAGAAAAATATCTCACCATTAAAATAAATCAATATAAAATATTTAATTAAAAAAATCTACAATATCATTGAATAATTTATGTTAGGGTACAGTGGAATCGAACCACCAACCTCCTGCATAGCAGGTGCTCTTCCATTGAGCTAGAACCCTTCAAAAAATTATGTGAGGAGTTATGGGAGTCTTTGAAATTGTATAACAGGCATTGATTTTTTAAAAATGTTCAACACATAATGCCATAATCATTGGAAAATATATAATCATGCAAGCCCCTATTTTTAACTTAATAAAAAATTAATTCCATGGAGTTAGCTTGTGACACCCTTGTAGCTTGACTTGCACAAAAAACTAATAATAAATAATAATCTAGAAACAAATTAAGCCATATAAAGAAAATTAACTATAATCAGCACACGCAATACAACCACAACCCAAAGAGACACCAGCTTGCTAGTAGGCACTGATCAACATGTACGATCTACAACCAGCTTCAAATTTCAGACCTTCATAGTCTTGAGTCCATCGAGACACCTGCATGAATTAAGACAACATAGACAGAAACAAATAATACTAATTAACACCGTAAGTAAAACTTTCAACAAATAACAGTAAGTAATAGCTTCACTATTTCTTGACAACTAACTTATGATAGGCATTGTCAGATTTTAGAAAAAGATGAAGGGTCAGATTATAACATGAATCTTAATATAGCAACTTACTTCTATTCATTTGTTGCATTGCTTGCATCTGTCCCGAGATACTAAAGCACCTCCATTATCTGTTTACATGGAAAACTTCCCATCACTTCCTATTTTTCATTTCATGAAGCAATATTTACAAAAAAATTATATCAAAGGGCAAGCTACATAAATAATTTGTTCTCGCTAACCAGCTGTTGAAAGATGGTGGCTCAATTTGAAGATTTGATCTTGTTGAGGTGTAGAAGTATATTTCCTCTTAAATGACAATGGCACCATGATTACCTCCTCTTGAAATTCATGACTGTGTTCATACTTGATAAAGGATAATGATCTCTCCAGTGAATGTCGTCTGTTGTCTTATGGTCAAGAGAATTAATGACCATTTTAATAAAGGAAGTGGCCCAGTAAGTTCTACCTATGGTTTTGCTATGATCTACCTACTCTTAGCATGGTTGATATAACTATTCAGATTGCAAGAGGGAATGGTGTTGAAAATGGCAACAAGAAATAGTGAAGGAGGCCTCCTGAAACATCTTTCCTAATCCTAGTTGGAAAGTGATCACCTAAACTAGGTGGGGACCACACATGTGATTTTTGTCGAAAAGTCTATTTTTAGACTATGTCTATTTTTAGACATATGGATCATGGACCAGGAGCTACAGTATGCTATTCTTGGATGATTGGTCATGTTGGTAAAAATAGATGGACCTCTATTTTTAGACATTCAGGTGGTTTCTATTTTTATTTAACGAGAGCTATTATCACTTTTGGTTAACGCATTAGGCGAGCCCGACGACGAAGGATTTGAACTTTTGTGACTGGTTTCGGATTAGCTAGTTTTGTGTTCAGCATATGAGATAGTACTGAGTACTTGTGAGGAGTATTGTATTATGTATTGCTGAATGTTTCTCATCCATTATATGATACATATAGCTGGGGGTTTTCAGCTATAAGCTTTCCCCGTACATGTTGCGTTCTATGTGTGTGATTTAATGTTCTGTCGCTTTGTTTTATTTTCCGCATGTGACGATTAATGGTAGAAGCGATTATGTGTTATGCATGCAATTTGAATTGATGTATGATCAAGTTAATCGCATCGAATAAACTTCATTATTCAGCAAATTTCTACATGGTATCGGAGCAAAATTAATCGTCGAGATCTATTACGGTGATTGTTTATTATTTCCTCGGACAGAGCCTGCATGCGGGCCAGGTAGCCTTCGGAATATTCATCCTTCTTTGTAAGGTGAAAGATCTGGTGAATGCCCATGCAGTCAATCTCTGGTTTGGAAATAATTAGCTCTCAAGTGTAGATCGGAAGCGACTGAGTTATCAACTGGTGGTGAAATTCGAATTTGCAGATTTGTGTTCTTGGTGCCGAGGCGAAAATGTCTTTCAACGGTTTGCGAATCGAATATGCTCTTGATGGCAGTTCGAATTATGTTGCATGGAAGGACCGCATGGAGGTTGTATTGGATGATAATGGGCTATTGGAATTCGTGGAGAAAGAGATTCCAAAGCCTACTTCTAGTGATGCAGCTATTGTGGAAGCATGGCAAAAGAAACAAGCAAAATGTTGAAGGATCCTGTTGGAGGGTGTAAAGGATCACATTGTATCCAGTTTACACGGGAAGGCCTTTCCATATTTGATGTGGAAAGCCTTGATGGATCTGTACCAAAGCAAGAGCGATCAGAGGAAGCTGGCGCTCAAATATAGACTCAGGAACATCAAGTGTGAGAAGAGGGAAAGTATGCCGAAGTACCTCACGAGGTTCACCCAATGTCGGGATGAGCTGGGAAGTGTTGGTGTGACGGTGGAGGGTGAGGATCTGGTGAGTTTGGCGCTTCTTGGTTTGCCGAAGAGTTGGCATGCATATCAAGATAGTGTCAATGGTCGGGAAAAGTTGCCGGGATGGGAAAGACTGTGGTCTGATCTCGTGCAAGAGGAGATCTGGCGAAATACCAGAGATGGTTCTTCGTCAAAGGGAGCTGATGAAGAAGACTACGCTTTTGTTGCCAAAGCAAGGAAGGGGAAGGGCAAGGAGAAGGCTTCTCAATCCGGTGCGGATGGTAAAGAGCGTGACATGTCCAAGGTCAAGTGCTTTCATTGCCATGATCATGGACATTACGCCACGAATTGCCCCAAGAAGAAGAAGAACAAGCATGCTGCTGGATCTGCAGCTGGTGAGGCTCTTGCCTCACAATTTGAGCTGGACTTCTCATTGATCGCATGCATGTTGTCTAGTGCATTGGGATCGGGGTGGTATATTGATAGTGGCGCTTCCTTTCACATGACGGGAGATGCAAATATTTTCGGTGACTTGGTGGAGAAAGGTCTCCAGATGCATGTTGAGTTGGGCGACGGTGGACGATACAATGCGACCGGCATTGGTACCATAACCTTTCAGAGGGAGTCAGGTAAACTCATTCTTTTACAAGATGTATTGCATGTACCAGGTCTAACAAAGAATATGATCTCAGTCGCAATGTTAGAGGATAAAGGGTATGAAGTTGTCTTTAGAGAAGGAAAAGTTTTCCTTCGGCACAAGGCAACGGGACAAGTCAAGAAGGTTGGGATTCGAGCAAAGAATTTCTACAGACTTGAAGTAGATGGGATGTCTACGGAGCTTCCTATTGTTGGGAAGCGGGAGAAAGACATGCAACTGAAGCTTGAGAGGGAGCAAGTGTTGCATGCAGGCGAGAAAGACATGCAATTGAAGCTTGAGAGGGAGCAAGTTTTGCATGCAAGTGAAAGTGAACCTCAGGGTGTGGAGCAGCCACAAGAGGATCATGGAGTGGAAGAAACCACTCATGCAGGGAAATTTCGCGCTAGACGGGCAGAGGGAGTGCATGCAGCTATACCACCAGGTGAGAGGTGGGGTGACATGCATGATTAATCCCAAGGGGAGATTTCTGGGCAGGAATCATGAGATGGTGTGGATCTCATGAGTTGAACCTGGCTACGAGGTGCCCATAGCGCAACAGTAGCAAAATCAGTTGGAGTGATGCAAGCAGATCAAAGTGACAGTGTCGGATACTGGAGCGCGGATCAGAGTTGACAGCAAGTGCAAGAGTGCATGGGTGCAAAGAGTTCAACAGCGCAGTGGTTCCTGATGACATGTGCAATTGGCCAAGCAGAAGTCGAAGACTTTGATGATAGATGCTAGATGCATCAAGACTGATTGAGTTGTTTGGAGCCTATTCAGTTTCAGAGGAGTTGCAGAGCAGATGCATGAGATTGCATGGTGCATGCAAAGGGTGCATGGCATATGCATGGAGTTGCATGGTGCATGCATGAGTTTGCATGCCGCATGCAAAGGGTGCATGGCGAATGCATGGAGTTGCATGTCGCATGCATGGAGTTGCATGGCGCTTGTGAAGGTTGCAGGGCGAATGCATGGAATTGCATGTCGCATGCAAAGACAGTTCTTTCTTGTTGAGAGGGAGTGTTGAAAATGGCAACAAGAAATAGTGAAGGAGGCCTCCTGAAACATCTTTCCTGATCCTAGTTGGAAAGTGATCACCTGAACTAGGTGGGGACCACACATGTGATTTTTGTCGAAAAGTCTATTTTTAGACTATGTCTATTTTTAGACATATGGATCACTGAATAGGAGCACGGTATCTTGTTCTTGGATGATTGGTCATGTTGGTAAAAATAGATGGACCTCTTATTTTTAGAAATTCGGAGTGGTTTCTATTTTTTGAAACTGTGCATTAAAAATAGAGCAGGTCAAATATTTACCCATATGTGTTAGACTCTAAACTTCGATTTACTCTCTTGGAGCACTTCGGTTGACCGGAGGCAGGGCATGCGAACGACATAAAAATTTGAATTTCCTATGGGTTAGTTGAGCTATTAATGGGTTGACTTGATTAAACTCATGTCGCGAGTTTTGGTGGAGTTGATTGAGGAATTAATAGGTGTGTTCGGTTTAACTTAGTTGAACTAGTTGAGATTAGTTTAACTAGCTAATCAACTAGTAATGAGTGGAGTGAATTAAATATTATTTAATTCACTGATTATTAACTCATTATTCAACTAAAGAACACATCAGTTAACTCAGTGCATGGACAGTTCAGTGAAAGACCAGTGGAAGAGGTAGATGAAAGGGTGAGACTGACAGCAGTTGTACATTAGTTGTGCATGAGATTTGCACAATCAGTGGGATGATGATGCCAATGATGATTGCATTGTACCAACTAAGTGAATTCGAATTCCATTCAGCTATATTCACTTTTTGGATTGCGCAGTAGAGGCAGGAAAAGCAGCGGGAAGATTTGACCTTGTGACTAGTTTCAGATCTAGCTAGTTTTGTGTTCAGCATGTGAGATAGTACTGGGTACTTGTGAGGAGTATTGTATTATGTATTGCTGAATGTTTCTCATCCATTATATGATACATATAGCTGGGGGTTTTCAGCTATAAGCTTTCCCCGTACATGCTGCGTTCTATGTGTGTGATTTAATGTTCTGTCGCTTTGTTTTATTTTCCGCATGTGACGATTAATGGTAGAAGCGATTATGTGTTATGCATGCAATTAGAATTGATGTATGATCAAGTTAATCGCAGCGAATAAACTTAATTATTCAGCAAATTTCTACAAATGGAACATAGACCATTATGAAATCATGGACCTATCAGTCAAGGACATATCCCTGTATATATGTCATCAGCCCTTTCTATGTGTGATTTCATCTTATGTATAATTGTCTACTCAACAGTCCAGTGGCTATTGTGATATGATTGTAACCTCTGTAAATTGATAGTCTTGTTCACAATTAAGGATGTAAACAAGATAGATGTAAAATCTGGTTATCCGATCTTTTCAAAGGTTCCACAACACTTTGTCTCTGTCAAAGGATACTTCACCCCTGAAGTCTAAAAATATTCAGCCAACCAGTTTAAAGAAGAACCTCATAGATTCTTTAGATTCCTAGAAGTATGTTGCTCACTGTAATAAAGATAATCATGTCACTCATGTCATCAAAAGGACGTACACAATTCTCGACAGAAGACCTAATGAATCTATTAAGAAAGGTTCAGATATATCCTTGCTATTTGGAAGGATGCATGGAAGCTGCATGATCATGAGCTTGGTTATATTCTAGCAAGGTCACTCCTTTTATATATCCAACAGGAGCTACTGTCAAGGCATACAATTGCAGCAATAATGACCCCCTCATCTATCAAAGTAAGAGGGAGTTGACCCAGCCTTGTTGAAATAGACTTTAAGACTTGATTTGGTTTTTCATGGACAATTCAATATTAACTAAGCTGGAAATCAGAAGACTGGAAGAGCACCTTCTGGGATCCACCATGAAAGGATCATTGCCTAAAGGCAGTTACTCTAAGAAACATGGCTTATTATGAAGACTCTTAGTGAGTCACTACCATTAAATATTGCAGAAGAAGTATTTCACCTATTTCTGTATATGGTTGAACATAGGGCACTCCAACTTTATGGCATGAATAAATGGATAGATCTCATGTTGAATAGCTTTCCTGGTGAGCACTTAGCTAAGACAAGCATAGGAAAACACAGAACAGCGAGGTGAGGAGGACATAAAGAGTTGTTTGTTTGGGTTATTCCTTCTCAAAATTGAACAACAAATTATTTTGGCAGCCATCTGTGGCAATAAAGACCTCCGACCTACAGTAATCTCTTCAGATCTGTGTGGCTCGGAATTGCAAAACCATGGAGGATTGTTTAAGGGCCAAGAGGCCTAGTATAAGGCCCTCTCTTCTAGCCGCAGAGGCAGCACTATGTGAAGCAGTTTGAAGTTTGAACTGTGCAGAATCTTGAATTACAGTCACCTTGAAGGCTACCCTCGGACCTGTGGACTTTGTGGCGACTCTTGTGCTGAGATTTTAGAGGCTTGGACATACGACTAAAATCATTTATGCACTTTGTTATACATTAATTTGTCATAGTCTTGCAATCCCCATCTAGCCCATTGGAGGGTCTGCTTCTACGTGACCAATAGCGAGTGTCATGCCTTGCAAATACCATCATTGCATCCCTTTCCATGAGGACAACATTTCTTCTGTTGATCATTTCCTGAGCAAACCCCTAAAAACACCTGTTTTTGCCTTGGCGCTGGTAGCCCGTTATGTAATCGTGCCAATGGGGGGAAATTAACACTAAGCCCGCGCCAATTGGTGCTCTGTCCCAGTGTTGCACCCGTGCCACTCTGTTTATGGAAAGTTTTTTAAAAAGGGAGGCGAAGTTTCGATTACAACAACTTCGTGGATGAGTCATCAGGAGTGGTTTCGCCTGAATAGCCACATCCTTCCTCCTTTGGCCTCTTGTTTCCACCTTATGGGGAACCTCCCAAGGGATAAGGCATCCTTTCCACTATTGTAGGGATCCCAACCTCCTCCTCTCCTTTATAAATATAGCCTTCATCCATTGATGAAGGGGCTGAAAGGCTGATAATCTTGAAGTGCCTAAGCTTTGAATCTCCAAATTCCCAAGAGCCTTTGTGCTGTAAGAGCCCTCTTTCTTCCCTTAAGGCCGACTCAAGTAAGGAGACTATCGTCGAGAGACTCTAGAGAGGTTTGCCCTTTCCCTGGAAAGCTTTGCGAGACATGAACGACTAGAGACCCATCCGAAGGAGACCGCGACGTCAGAACATTGGTTGTACTCTCTTTCGATTGTTATTTAATGAATGATTACGGTTATGGTTCCACTTTGTTTTCCCTTATGTTAATATGATTTATATCCTTTCTGACTGATATATAGTTGCGTATTCTGGATTTTATGCTTGTATTCGTGTTGTTTCTTACATGTGCAGGTGTCCATTCACGGAGATCGTGGGGATCGTGATCTGCCGAGGCTGAGAAACGGGAACACTGTCTCTTCTACGGATCATGGCATTGGACTCCAGGTAGGCCTCCATCTTTGGTCTTTTTATTCGCAACTAGGAACTTGCGCTGTAACATTTGATGATTGTTGCTAGACCCCTGTTGGGCTAGTAGGGATCGCCTCTGTCCGCAGAGGGGATTTACCTCCATAACACACTTTCTTCAAGGTACCTCTGTTTTCATGCTCATAAGGATTGTTACAAGGAACTGAGCAGGCAGTATGGAGAAAAAATAGCAAAAGCTATGATGGATGTTCAGGATCAAGTTTTACAGTAAAAAAAAATGCTACATTGGCATAGTAGAAATGCATCAAAATGTTTTAAGAAACTGAAGATTGTCCACTCAGTAAACTTGAACTCGAAGCAAGTGAGGTGCCAACTATGCTGAGTATGGAATCTGAAACAATCTATTGGGAATGGTATTTGTAATGGAGATAACCATGCAACAGGCAATGTCCACACATACAGAACTAGTACCAAGAAACAAGGGAAAGAAAGAAATCTCATATCTTACATTAAGATGTGGTGTAGAAATTTTACTTTTGATTAAGTACATTAAGGTGTTTCAAGTAGAAATTATTGGAGATAAACTGAATGCATTAGAAAAATTGAAAACATGATTGAGGACTATGGATCAATTTTATACAGTACACTCAAGGATCAATAGGTGTGTACTCCTAGAAAATATACAAGGGTGGTTACAGCTATCATCTCCATCATTAAGACTGTTAAAATCTCTTTATTGTTCCTAGCTTAACAGCAAGCATCTTGGATCAAACTGTTAAAAGCATTCCCTTTAATCAAAGAAAATCAAGCTATATGGATGTGAATCTAGTTAATGATATCTAATAAATATTTCATGTATTTTACTTTCCAAATCTGCCTCATTTAATCCAATTCGAAATGTGGTTAGATAGATAGGCCGGCTCAAAAACCCAGTTCTGGTTTTAAAAACTATGGGTGCAACATATCATCCAATAGGATGCAACAACCTCATCATAGGGGTGCCGCAGCACTTTGACATTCTCCAATGACACAGAATTTTAAAGAAAACAAAAGGGCAATGCATAGATGAATCTCATTATCAAAAACCAACAAAAGTATTGACTTCATCTAGCCTAATTAACTTGGAAGAAACAAAATCACCTAGCTCATTTACATGTTCATCTTGTTGCTCATGTAGCACCTTGAAAAAGAGAAGCAAATTTAAATGAAAGAAATACTTGTCTGTCATAACAGGAGATGGGGTTGAACTTTGTTGGTGCCTATCCACAATCCATCTTGATTTCAGAACATCAAGAGCAATATAGTTATTGTTCTCCTCATTAATTGTTTCCAGACCTAATATATTCGTGATAGCCAAATTTGTGGCCTCTTTATTCTCAGGAGAACTTCTACTTACACTGCCACCTGGACTGACTGGAGAACCAAACGATCTGCTTCTCAAGGATGTGATTGTCCTCTTAGCATGATAATTTCCAGCAAACAGTGCTAACTGAAATGAATGTCTTGGAATATGTCATGAAACCAAACCACGAACATAATTCAATAAGTTAACAAGACCTCCTGAAGAAAATGCTGCAGATGTTGAGGTTGGAGAAGATGAATTGATAGATGCAGTCGATGCTACATGTTGATTGTTTGCAGACTGCACCCATGGAGAAGCCTTCTTTTTGGTAACGGCATTGCACTCAGCAATTAGATTCACACAAAACAAATCAATCTGCTCTAGGGTCTCTATCCTAGGTATATTCCTGCATCAACCATCAAATATTTGGGGAAAAGAATCAAATGTGTGAAACAGCCAGAGGAAATTTTGCAAATGCAATTGGGTCTATATTAACTATTGAAAATGACACACTGAAAAAACAATCTTTTGTTTTATAACTATTTTGGCAATGTATGTTCAGAAGAATCAAATTTTGAAACAACAAGAGGAAATTTTGCAAATATATTTGGATCAGCATCCCCAATTGAAAATGACAGAGGATAACGATCCTTTATTTTATATTATTTTGGCAATGTATGTTCAGAAGAAATTAAAAAATGGACACAAACCCACACACAAAGCATACCTACAGTATTTTCACATATGACAACCATATGACAACAAATTGTATATACATCTTGAATATCTATATTTAATATATGTATCATCAAAACTGAAGTGTTTGATAACACAATAAAGACAATTGTCTATCATTTCATCTTTTTTACAAGTCAAAAAATCTGTTAATGGTATCTACCTAAAGCAATAGAATATTTTCATATAAACTTGAGTCGTAATGTAAAAAGAAAAAGGAACCAATTATTTCATATCTCTACTATAGAAAAAGAACTATACGAAACACTACTAGAATAAACTCACCTAAAGAGATATCGCTTGAGAAGTGCTACACACTTTGCAACAACTGGAGGGTTGTTCAGTCCAAATAAATAAAATGTATTAGTATTTTCTTAGGAAATGAAAACAATAGACAAATTTTATATTGAATACTACGAAAAGCAAACCAAAATAGAAGATGAGACACAGCTATACTGGCAATCCATTAATCAATACACAAGACTTCTAATGAAGATATCAACAATAGGCAATATTATATATCAAGGTACAATACTCCCAATCATAGTTTTAATACTTGTAACTGGTCTTTGAACTGGACACCTATCAAACCAGACTCAATGGACTCACTTTTAAAAAACATATAAAAATAATTGAAATTTTAATGGAAAAAATACTTTTAAGATTCCAATTCACTAGAGACAAAATCTGCAAAGTTTGTTCATCTTTATACCATGTCAGGGTGAATATGTAAAAATGGCACCAAGTACAATACATACCAGCAACATAACACATAAATGATATGTCTCTGAATGGCCTTTAGAGTCCAAAAACCAAACTGCAAGCTACTAGGCCACTCATCAAACTTGTCCCAATATCTACCAACAACTTGTGGTCGAGTATCTTTACCTCAGACAATAGCAACCAATCACTTGTACTCAAATATTCTCAACATATGTTGCTTCCATGTACTGTAGTTCTTACCAAGAAATATTTGGGTAAATTACAACGTGATGTTAAGTCAATAGGTGATCCTTACACAAAAGAATATAAAACAAAGAACAAATATGTAACAACCCTCTATCAATTTTTATTTTTGTTTTTATTTTTGGTATTCTGTCGGTAGGGAATCAGAGATGTACATGTATGCAGAAGCAAGACAATCTCAAGTCTTGGTAATTTGAGAGAGACTAGAGGAGCCATAAAAGATAGGCTCTTTGGAATCCATTTTAAATAGTGATTGGATAATATTGTAACCTCTGTAAATTGATAGTATTGCTCACAATTAAGGATGTAAACAAGACAAATGTAAAATATGGTTATCTGATATTTTCAAAGGTTCCACAGCACTCTGTCTCTGTCAAAGGATACTTAACCCCTGAAGTCTAAAAATATTCAGCCAATTAGTTTAAAGAAGAACCTCATCGATTCTTTAGCTTCCTAGAAGTATGTTGCTCACTATAAGCTAGATAATCACGTGACTCATGTCATCAAAAGAATGTACACAATTCTCGATAGAAGACCTAATGAATTTATTAAGAAAGGCTCAGATATATCCTTGCTATTTGAAAGGATGCATGGAAGCTGCATGATCATGACCTTGGCTATATTCTAGTAAGGTCACTCCTTTTATATATCCAATAGGAGCTATTGTCAAGGCATACAATTGCAGCTATAATGACCCCCTCATCAATCGAAGTAAGAGGGAGTTGACCCAGCCTTGTTGAAATACACTTTAAGACCTGATTTGATTTGTCATGGACCATTCAATATTAACTGAGCTGGAAATCAGAAGACTGGAAGAGCACCTTTTGGGATCCACCATGGAAGGATCATTGCCTAAAGGCAGTTACTCTAAGAAACATGGCTTATTATGAAGACTCTTAGTGAGTCACTACCATTAAATATTGCAACAGAAGTATTTCACCTATTTCTGTATATGGTTCAACAGAGGGCACTCCTAATTTATGGCATGAATGAATGGATAGATCTCATGTTGAATAGGTTTCCTGGTGAGCACTTAGCTAAGACAAGCATAGGAAAACATAGAACAGTGAGGTGAGGAGGACATAAGAGTTATTTGTTTGGGTTATTCCTTCTCAAAATTGGACAACAAATTATTTTGGCAGCCATCTGTGGTAATAAAGACCTCCGACCTACAGTAATCTCTTCAGATCTGTGTGGCTCGGAATTGCAGAACCATGGAGGATTGTTTAAGGGCCAAGAGGCCTAGTATAAGGCCCTCTCTTCTAGCTGCAGAGGCAGCACTATGTGAAGCAGTTTGAAGTTTGAACTGTGCAGAATCTTGAACTACAGTCACCTTGAAGGCTACCCTCGAACCTGTGGCAGCTCTTATGTGAAGTTTTAGAGGCTTGGACCATGCAACTAAAATCTGTTATGCACTTTCTTCAAGGTACCTCTGTTTTCATGCTCATAAGGACTTTTACAAGGAACTGAGCAGGCAGTATGGAGAACAAATAGCAAAAGCTATGATGGATGTTCAGGATCAAGTTTTACAGTAAAAAAAAAATGCTACATTGGTGTAGTAGAAATGCATCAAAATGTTTTAAGAAACTGAAGATTGTCCACTCAGTAAACTTGAACTCGAAGCAAGTGAGGTGCCAAATATGCTGAGTATGGAATCTGAAATAGTCTACTAGGAATGGTATTTGTAATGGAGATAACCATGCAACAGGAAATGTCCACACATACAGAACTGGTACCAAGAAAAAAGGGAAAGAAAGCAATCTAATATGTTACATTAAGATGTGGTGTAGAAATTTTACTTCTGATGCAGTACATTAAGGTGTTTCAAGTAGAAATTATTGGAGATAAACTGAATGCATTAGAAAAATTGAAAACATGATTGAGGACTGTGGATCAATTTTATACAATACACTCAAGGATCAATAGGTGTGTACTGCTGGACAATAGACAAGGGTGGTTACAACTATCATCTCCATCATTAAGACTGTTAAAATCTCTTTATTGTTCCCAGCTTAACAGCAAGAATCTTGAATCAAACTGTTAAAAGCATTCCCTTTAATCAAAGAAAATCAAGCTATATGGATGTGAAGCCAGTTAATGATATCTAATAAATATTTAATGTATTTTACTTTACAAATCTGCCTCATTTAATCCAATTCGAAACCTGGTTAGATAGATGGGCCGGTTCAAAAACCCAGTTCTGGTTTTTAAAACTATGGGTGCAACATATCGTCCAATAGGATGCAACAACCTCATCATATGGGTGCCGCAGCACTTTGACATTCTCCAATGACACATAATATTAAGGAAAACAAAAGGGCAAAGCATAGATGAATCTCATTATCAAAAACCAACAAAAGTATTGACTTCATCTAGCCCAATTAACTTGGAAGCATCAAAATCACCTATCTCGTTTACATGTTCATCTTGTTGCTCATGTAGGACCTGAATAAAGAGAAGCAAATCTAAATGAAAGAAATACCTATCTGTCATAACAGGAGATGGGGTCCAACTTTGCTGGTGCCTATCCAAAATCCATCTTGATTTCAGAACATCAAGAGCAATATAATTGTTGTTCTCCTCATTAATTGTTTCTAGACCTAATATATTCATGATAGCCAAATTTGTGGCCTCTTTATTCTCAAGAGAACTTCTGCTTACACTGCCACCTGGACTGACTGGAGAAACATCTTCATTTATTATTTTCTACAAATGGAACATAGACCATTATGAAATCATGGACCTATCAGTCAAGGACATATCCCTGTATATATGTCATCAGCCCTTTCTATGTGTGATTTCATCTTATGTATAATTGTCTACTCAACAGTCCAGTGGCTATGGTGATATGATTGTAACCTCTGTAAATTGATAGTCTTGTTCACAATTAAGGATGTAAAAAAGATAGATGTAAAATCTGGTTATTCGATCTTTTCAAAGGTTCCACAGCACTCTGTCTCTGTCAAAGGATACTTCACCCCTGAAGTCTAAAAATATTCAGCCAACCAGTTTAAAGAAGAACCTCATCGATTCTTTAGCTTCCTAGAAGTATGTTTCTCACTGTAAGAAAGATAATCATGTCACTCATGTCATCAAAAGGACGTACACAATTCTCGACAGAAGACCTAATGAATCTATTAAGAAAGGTTCAGATATATCCTTGCTATTTGGAAGGATGCATGGAAGCTGCATGATCATGACCTTGGTTATATTCTAGCAAGGTCACTCCTTTTATATATCCAACAGGAGCTACTGTCAAGGCATACAATTGCAGCTATAATGACCCCCTCATATATCAAAGTAAGAGGGAGTTGACCCAGCCTTGTTGAAATAGACTTTAAGACTTGATTTGGTTTTTCATGGACCATTCAATATTAACTGAGCTGGAAATCAGAAGACTGGAAGAGCACCTTCTGGGATCCACCATGAAAGGATCATTTCCTAAAGGCAGTTACTCTAAGAAACATGGCTTATTATGAAGACTCTTAGTGAGTCACTACCATTAAATATTGCAGAAGAAGTATTTCACCTATTTCTGTATATGGTTGAACATAGGGCACTCCAACTTTATGGCATGAATAAATGGATAGATCTCATGTTGAATAGGTTTCCTGGTGAGCACTTAGCTAAGACAAGCATAGGAAAACACAAAACAGCGAGGTGAGGAGGACATAAAGAGTTATTTGTTTGGGTTATTCCTTCTCAAAATTGAACAACAAATTATTTTGGCAGCCATCGACAGAGCCTGGGACCCTCAGTGTATCTCTTGGATCCTTGTGGCTGGAATTAGCTCGTGAGGGGATTGTTTAAGGATTGCAAGGGCTAGTATAAGGCCCTCTCTTCTGGCCGTAGAGGCACTATGTGAAACGATTTGAGTTTGGTAGTACGGAATCTTGGATCAGTCTGTAGAAGGGGCTACCCTGGACTGTGTAATCTTGAGAAAATTTTAGAAGACTTGGACAATATACAACTAAATACGGTATGCACTTTGTTACGATGGTGTCACACACCAGTCCTGCAATCCCCATCTCGCCCATTAGAGGGTCGTTTCTATGACCAATAAGCAGTGTCATGCCTTGCAAATACCATCATTGCATCCCTTTCCATGAGGAAAACATTTCTTCTGTTGATCATTTCCTGAGCAGACCCCTAAAAACACCTATTTTTGCCTTGGCGCTGGTAGCCCGTTATGTACTCGCGCCAATAGGGGAAAATTAACACTGAGCCCGCGCCAATTGGTGCTCTGTCCCAGTGTTGCACCCGCGCCACTCTGTTTATGGAAAGTTTTTTAAAAAGGGAGGCGAAGTTTCGATTACAACAACTTCGTGGATGAGTCATCAGGAGTGGTTTCGCCTGAATAACCACGACCTTTCTCCTTTGGCCTCTTGTTTCCACCTTATGGGGAACCTCCCAAGGGATAAGGCATCCTTTCCACTATTGTAGGGATCCCAACCTCCTCCTCTCCTCTATAAATATAGCCTTCATCCATTGATGAAGGGGCTGAAAGGCTGATAATCTTGAAGTGCCTAAGCTTTGAATCTCCAAATTCCCAAGAGCCTTTGTGCTGTAAGAGCCCTCTTTCTTCCCTTAAGTGACTCATTCAGGAACCACTGATCGGGAGACTCTAGAGAGGGGTTTTCCTTTTCTTGGCCGGAGCTTTGCGGAGACATGGCTGTTCCGAGACCCATACGAAGAGGAGACAGCGACGTCGAGCAAGCCAGTTAGCCTACTTTCTCACTAGTTATTCACCCAAACAGTGATTAAATTTATGGTTCCACTCTGTTTTTCACTTATGTTAATGATGAGTTATATCCTTTCTGACTGATATATAGTTGCGTATTCTGGATTTTATGCTTGTATTCGTGTTGTTTCTTGCATGTGTAGGTGTCCATTCACGGAGATCGTGGGGATCGTGATCTGCCGAGGCTGAGGAACGGGAACGTTGTCTCTTCTACGAATCATAGCACTGGACTCCAGGTAGGCCTCCATCGTTGGTCTGTTTATCCGCAATTAGGAACTTGCGCTGTAGCATTTGATGATTGTTACTAGACCCGTTTTGGGCTAGTAGGGATCATCTCTGTCCATGGAGATTTACCTCTAACCCCTTTCTTTAAAGGTACCTCTGTTTTCATGCTCATAAGGATTGTTACAAGGAACTGAGTAGGCAGTATAGAGAACAAATAGAAAAAGCTATGATGGATGTTCAGGATCAAGTTTTAGAGTAAAAAAAAATGCTACATTGGCGTAGTAGAAATGCATCAAAATGTTTTAAGAAATTGAAGATTTTCCACTCATTAAACTTGAACTCGAAGCAAGTGAGGTGCCAACTATGCTGAGTATGGAATCTGAAACAGTCTACTGGGAATGGTATTTGTAATGGAGATAACCATGCAACAGGCAATGTCCACACATATAGAACTGGTACCAAGAAACAAGGGAAAGAAAGAAATCTCATATCTTACATTAAGATGTGGTGTAGAAATTTTACTTCTAATTCAATACATTAAGGTGTTTCAAGTAGAAATTATTGGAGATAAACTGAATGCATTAGAAAAATTGAAAACATGATTGAGGACTATGGATCAATTTTATACAGTACACTCAAGGATCAATAGGTGTGTACTCCTAGACAACAGACAAGGGTGGTTACAGCTATCATCTCCATCATTAAGACTGTTAAAATCTCTTTATTGTTCCCAGCTTAACAACAAGCATCTTTGATCAAACTGTTAAAAGCATTCCCTTTAATCAAATAAAATCAAGCTATATGGATGTGAATCCAGTTAATGATATCTAATAAATATTTCATGTATTTTACTTTCCAAATCTGCCTCATTTAATCCAATTCGAAACATGGTTAGATAGATGGGCCGGTTCAAAAACCCAGTTCTGGTTTTAAAAACTATGGGTGCAACATATCATCCAATAGGATGCAACAACCTCATCATAGGGGTGCCACAGCACTTTGACATTCTCCAATGACACATAATTTTAAAGAAAACAAAAGGGAAATGCATAGATGAATCTCATTATCAAAAAACAACAAAAGTATTGACTTCATCTAGCCTAATTAACTTGGAAGCAGCAAAATCACCTAGCTCATTTACATGTTCATCTTGTTGCTCATGTAGGACCTTGAAAAAGAGAAGCAAATCTAAATGAAAGAAATACCTGTCCGTCATAACAGGAGATGGGGTTGAACTTTTTTGGTGCCTATCCACAATCCATCTTGATTTCAAAACATCAAGAGCAATATAATTGTTGTTCTCCTCATTAATTGTTTCTAGACCTAATATATTCGTGATAGCCAAATTTGTGGCCTCTTTATTCTCAGGAGAACTTCTACTTACGTTGCCACCTGGACTGACTCGAGAACCGAACGATCTGCTTCTCAAGGATGTGATTGTCCTCTTAGCATGAGAATTTCTAGCAAACAGTGCTAACTGAAATGAATGTCTTGGAATATGTCATGAAACCAAACCACGAACATAATTCAATAAGTTAACAAGAGCTCCTGAAGCAAATGCTGCAGATGTTGAGGTTGGAGAAGATGAATTGATAGATGCAGTCGATGCTACATGCTGACTGTTTCCAGACTGCACCCATGGAGAAGCCTTATTTTTGGTAACGACATTGCACTCAGCAATTAGATTCACACAAAACAAATCAATCTGCTCTAGGGTCTCTATCCTAGGTATATACCTGCATCAACCATCAAATATTTGGGGAAAAGAATCAAATGTGTGAAACAGCCGGAGGAAATTTTGCAAATGAAATTGGGTCTATATTAACTGTTGAAAATGACACACTGAAAAAACAATCTTTTGTTTTATAACTATTTTGGCAATGTATGTTCAGAAGAATCAATTTTTGAAACAGCAAGAGGAAATTTTGCAAATATATTTGGATCAGCATCCCCAATTGAAAATGACAGAGGATAACGATCCTTTATTTTATATTATTTTGGCAATGTATGTTCAGAAGAAATTAAAAAATGGACACAAACCCACACACAAAGCATACCTACAGTATTTTCACATCTTTTGAGCAACTATATAATAAAAAAATAATATTATCTTGAATATCTCTTCATATATGTATCCCCATTAAAAACCAAAGTGTTTGATAACACATCTTAAAGACAATTGTCTATCATTTTCATCTTTTTTACAAGTGAAAAATCGTTAATGGTATCTACCCAAAGCAATGAAATATTTCATATAAACTTGAGTCGTAATGTAAAAAGAAAAAAGAGACAATTATTTCATATCTCTACTACTAGAAAAAAGAACTAATACGAAACACTCTTTTAAGACAAACTCACTGAGATATCGCTTGAGAAGTGCTACACACTTTGCAACAACTGGAGGGTTGTTCAGTCCAAATAAATAAAATGTATTAGCAATTTCTTAGGAAATGAAAACAATAGACAACTTTTATATTAAAGACTACGAAAAGCAAACCAAAATAGAAGATGAGATGCAACTATACCGGCAATCCATTAATCAATACACAAGACTTCTAATGAAGATATCAACAATAGGCAATACTATATATCAAGGTACAATACTCCCAATCATAGTTTTAAAACTTGGAACTGGTCTTCGAACTGGACACCTATCAAACCAGACTCAATGGACCCACTTTTAAAAAACACATAAAATAATTAAAATTTTAATGAAAAAAATACTTTTAAGATTCCAATCCACTAGAGACAAAATCTGCAAAGTTTGTTCATCTTTATACCATGTCAGGGTGAATATGTCAAAATGGCACTAAGTACAATACATACCAGCAACATAACACATAAACAATATGTCTCTGAATGGCCTTTAGAGTCCAAAAACCAATCTCTACCAACAACTTGTGGTCGAGTATCTTTACCTAGGACAATAGCAACCAATCACTTGTACTCAAATATTCTCAACATATGTTGCTTCCATGTATTGCAGTTCTTACCAAGAAATCTTTGGGTAAATTACAACATGATGTTAAGTCAATAGGTGATCCTTACACAAAAGAATATGAAACAAAGAACAAATCTGTAACAACCCTCTATCAATTTTTATTTTTGGTATTCTGTCGGTAGGGAATCAGAGATGTACATGTATGCAGAAGCAAGACAATCTCAGGTCTTGGTAATTTGAGAGAGACTAGAGGAGCCATAAAAGATAGGCTCTTTGGCATCCATTTTAAATAGTGATTGGATAAGATTGTAACCTCTGTAAATTGATAGTCTTGCTCACAATTAAGGATGTAAACAAGACAAATGTAAAATCTGGTTATCTGATCTTTTCAAAGGTTCCACAGCACTCTGTCTTTGTCAAAGGATACTTCACCCCTGAAGTCTAAAAATATTCAGCCAACTAGTTTAAAGAAGAACCTCATCGATTCTTTAGCTTCCTAGAAGTATGTTGCTCACTATAAGCTAGATAATCACGTGACTCATGTCATCAAAAGAATGTACACAATTCTCGATAGAAGACCTAATGAATTTATTAAGAAAGGCTCAGAGATAACCTTGCTATTTGAAAGGATGCATGGAAGCTGCATGATCATGACCTTGGTTATATTCTAGTAAGGTCACTCCTTTTATATATCCAATAGGAGCTATTGTCAAGGCATACAATTGCAGCTATAATGAACCCCTCATCTATCGAAGTAAGAGGGAGTTGACCCAGACTTGTTGAAATACACTTTAAGACCTGATTTGATTTGTCATGGACCATTCAATATTAACTGAGCTGGAAATCAGAAGACTGGAAGAGCACCTTCTGGGATCCACCATGAAAGGATCATTGCCTAAAGGCAGTTACTCTAAGAAACATGGCTTATTATGAAGACTCTTAGTGAGTCACTACCATTAAATATTGCAACAGAAGTATTTCACCTATTTCTGTATATGGTTCAATAGAGGGCACTCCTAATTTATGGCATGACTGAATGGATAGATCTCATGTTGAATAGGTTTCCTGGTGAGCACTTAGCTAAGACAAGCATAGGAAAACATAGAACAGTGAGGTGAGGAGGACATACGAGTTATTTGTTTGGGTTATTCCTTCTTAAAATTGGACAACAAATTATTTTGGCAGCCATCTGTGGTAATAAAGACCTCCGACCTACAGTAATCTCTTCAGATCTGTGTGGCTCGGAATTGCAGAACCATGGAGGATTGTTTAAGGGCCAAGAGGCCTAGTATAAGGCCCTCTCTTCTAACCGCAGAGGTAGCACTATGTGAAGCAGTTTGAAGTTTGAACTGTGCAGAATCTTGAATTACAGTCACCTTGAAGGCTACCCTCGAACCTGTGGTAGCTCTTGTGTGAAGTTTTAGAGGCTTGGACCATGCAACTAAAATCTGTTATGCACTTTCTTCAAGGTACCTTTGTTTTCATGCTCATAAGGATTGTTACAAGGAACTGAGCAAGCAGTATGGAGAAAAAATAGCAAAAGCTATGATGGATGTTCAGGATCAAGTTTTACAGTAAAAAAAAAAATGCTACATTGGTGTAGTAGAAATGCATAAAAATGTTTTAAGAAACTGAAGATTTTCCACTCAGTAAACTTGAACTCGAAGCAAGTGAGGTGCCAAATATGTTGAGTATGGAATCTGAAACTGTCTACTAGGAATGGTATTTGTAATGGAGATAACCATGCAACAGGAAATGTCCACACATACAGAACTGGTACCAAGAAACAAGGGAAAGAAAGCAATCTAATATGTTACATTAAGATGTGGTGTAGAAATTTTACTTCTGATTCAGTACATTAAGGTGTTTCAAGTAGAAATTATTGGAGATAAACTGAATGCATTCGAAAAATTGAAAACATGATTGAGGACTGTGGATCAATTTTATACTATACACTCAAGGATCAATAGGTGTGTACTGCTGGAAAACAGACAAGGGTGGTTATAGCTATCATATCCATCATTGAGACTCTTAAAATCTCTTTATTGTTCCCAGCTTAACAGCAAGCATCTTGGATCAAACTGTTAAAAGCATTCCCTTTAATCAAAGAAAATCAAGCTATATGAATGTGAAGCCAGTTAATGATATATAATAAATATTTCATGTATTTTACTTTACAAATCTGCCTCATTTAATCCAATTCGAAACCTGGTTAGATAGATGGGCCGGTTCAAAAACCCAGTTCTGGTTTTTAAAACTATGGGTGCAACATATCGTCCAATAGGATGCAACAACCTTATCATAGGGGTGCCATAGCACTTTGACATTCTCCAATGACACATAATATTAAGGAAAACAAAAGGGAAAAGCATAGATGAATCTCATTATCAAAAACCAACAAAAGTATTGACTTCATCTAGCCTAATTAACTTGGAAGCAGCAAAATCACCTATCTCATTTACATGTTCATCTTGTTGCTCATGTAGGACCTGAATAAAGAGAAGCAAATCTAAATGAAAGAAATACCTATCCGTCATAACAGGAGATGGGGTCCAACTTTGCTGGTGCCTATCCAAAATCCATCTTGATTTCAGAACATCAAGAGCAATATAATTGTTGTTCTCCTCATTAATTGTTTCCAGACCTAATATATTCGTGATAGCCAAATTTGTGGCCTCTTTATTCTCAGGAGAACTTCTGCTTACACTGCCACCTGGACTGACTGGAGAAACAAACGATCTACTTCTCAAGGATGTGATTGTCCTCTTAGCATGAGAATTTCCAGAAAACAGTGCTGACTGAAATGAATGTCTTGGAATATGTCATGAAACCAAACCACAAACATAATTCAATGAGTTAACAAGAGCTCCTGAAGCAAATGCTACAGATGTTGAGGTTGGAGAAGATGAATTGGTAGATGCAGTCGATGCTACATGCTGACTATTTGTAGACTGCACCCATGGAGAAGCCTTCTTGTTGGTAACGGCATTGCACTCAGCAATTAGATTCACACAAAACAAATCAATCTGCTCTAGGGTCTCTATCCTAGGTATATACCTGCATCAACCATCAAATATTTGGGGAAAAGAATCAAATGTGTGAAACAGCTAGAGGAAATTTTTCAAATGCAATTGGGTCTATATTAACTGTTGAAAATGACACACAGAATAACAATCTTTTTTTTTATAACTATTTTGGCAATGTATGTTCAAAAGAATCAAATTTTGAAACAGCAAGAGGAAATTTTGCAAATATATTTGGCTCAGTATCCCCAATTCAAAATGACAGAGGATAATGATCCTTTATTTTATATTATTTTGGCAACGTATGTTCAGAAGAAATCAAAAAATGGACACAAACCCACACACAAAGCATACCTGCAGTATTTTCGCATGTGACAACCATATGACAACAAACTGTATATACATCTTGAATATCTATATTTAATATATGTATCATCAAAACTGAAGTGTTTGATAACACAATAAAGACAACTGTCTTTCATTTCATCTTTTTTACAAGTCAAAAAATATGTTAGTGGTGTCTACCTGAAGCAATAGAATATTTACATATAAACTTGAGCCGTAATGTAAAAAAAAAAGGATCCAATTATTGCATATCTCTACTATAGAACAAGAACTATACGAAACACTAATAGAATAAACTCACCTAAAGAGATATCGTTTGAGAAGTGCTACACACTTTGCAACAACTGGAGGGTTGTTTAGTCCAAATAAATAAAATGTATTAGCAATTTCTTAGGAAATGAAAACAATAGACAACTCTTATATTAAAGACTACGAAAAGAAAACCAAAATAGAAGATGAGACACACTTGTACTGGCAATCCATTAATCAATACACAAGACTTCTAATGAAGATATCAACAATAGGCAATACTATATATCAAGGTACAATACTCCCAATCATAGTTTTAAAACTTGTAACTAGTCTTTGAACTGGACACTTATCAAATCAGACTCAATGGACCCACAATCAAAAAAACACATAAAATAATTAAAATTTTAATGAAAAAAATAGTTTTAAGATTCCAATCCACTAGAGACAAAATCTACAAAGTATGTTCATCTTTATACCATGTCAGGGTGAATATGTCAAAATGGCACCAAGTACACTACATACCAGCAACATAACACATAAATGATATGTCTCTGAATGGCCTTTAGAGTCCAAAAACAAAGCTGCAAGCTACTGGGCCACTCATCAAACTTGTCCCAATCTCTACCAACAACTTGTGGTCGAGTATCTTTACCTAGGACAATAGCAACCAATCACTTGTACTCAAATATTATCAACATATGTTGCTTCCATGTATTTTAGTTCTTACCAAGAAATATTTGGGTAAATTACAACGTGATGTTAAGTCAATAGGTGATCCTTACACAAAAGAATATAAAACAAAGAACAAATCTGTAACAACCCTCTATCAATTTTTATTTTTATTTTTATTTTTGGTATTATGTCGGTAGGGAATCAGAGATGTACATGTATGCAGAAGCAAGAAAATCTCAGGTCTTGGTAATTTGAGAGAAACTAGAAGAACCATAAAAGATAGGCTCTTTGGCATCCATTTTAAATAGTGATTGGATAAGATAATAAAGAGTCTTAGTATATGCTAGTAGAGCATTGAGAGGAGTTATTAGGGTCATCTTGTCATATTAGAATCCATCTATCCCTAAGTCAACTTTCAACCTACTGAAGGCTTGAAACTGACAGCCAACAGCACATTCATAACAAAGGACTATGTGCCTTAAGAAAGGAAACATGGCAAGGCAGTACTTTTTATAGTATTTCATTTTTTGAAAACCTTGAAGTCTCTGATTGGTTGCCAACGATTATAGTTGGGTGCTCTTATTTTTTTAATTTGGATGCAAGGGTACTTGAGCGTGGCCCACAGTTTCTTCCTTACTCTGAGGCTTAAAAGGTAGGCTGTATGACTTGCTATCATGATTCACTAATAGCAGTTCCAAGGTCATGAGTCACCTATCTGTGAGGATCATTTTTCCCAGCTCAAAGGTGTAAGGCAGCCAACCAGGTCTTCTGTGTAGCATTTATAAAGAATAACAACTTTCTTCATCGATAAGGCATAACAAGGCTGTCTTTAATTGACATTATTAAGCACCTAGTGGCATTCATTACTTTTGTAACTCACCCAGCAGCATACCCCTCTGAAATGTAATTGATTAATTACAAATATTCTTGCTAATGGATACCATAATTTAGGATGCACAGTGCCACATAGAAAATTATCAATGCTATCTGATAACATGATCACAATAGTTTCCAAACCATTTTCTAGTGTATAACTTGCACTCCTGTTTTGGCATTACAAATTCTCAATGTGTTTTTTTCAATAGTTTAGATTTAAGAGTTCCCAAATTAATTTTTGGTTTATAACCTTTACTCTTGGTTTAGCATTACAAATTCTCATCGGTTTTCAATAGTCTAGATTTAATAATTTGAAAATATTTTGCAATACATATTATATCGATCATGTTATAAAAGAGAGTTGTTTCGAAAAAACATTTTTTTTTGTCCATAACCTTCACTCCTGCCATGGCCTTACAAGTTGTGTTCATAACCTTCACTCCTGCTGTGGTTTTACAAATTGTGTACTTTATATATGGCACATAAATATTTTGATAGCTATCTGCATTTATCAGCAATTTCATTTATATCAATGAGTTGGTTTATTTATGTCTATGGTACTTGCAGATGGTATGCAATAGCCTCATAGTTACCAGGGAGAATAGACAACGAGATCAAGAATTTTTGGAATAGCCATTTGAAGAAGCGTTTGTTGAAGATGGGTCTCGATCCCTCAAACCATGCACCTAAATCAGAAGTCAGTCCCAGTGCTCCACAGGGGTACGACGCCTTGGCTCTGACAAGGCATAAGGCACAGTGGGAAAATGCAAGACTTGAAGCGGAAGCTTGTATTTCCATAGAATCACTGATCATGTCCTCTAATTATTCTGCTAGTTATCACACCAGTAACACAATGGATATGATGACAATGCCCATCAATAACCCGCCCACTAATTTTTTTCTTGAAGATATGGAATTCAGAAGTAGGGAAGGCTTTCAGGAAGGAATCTAACACTAGGATAATTAGTAAGAGTTGTGACAATTCATATCATGTTTTTCATAAAAATCATCCAAATGGACTAGGATACAATAAGGTTCTATCCTCTGAAATTCCAAAGACACCCAGATCCTTTGCCTCAATTTCTTCCTCAAGCTATGCTTCTACTCTAAATCATTGTGATGAGTCCCTGAACCCAAATGATAAAGATAAGGATAATGGCCCCCAACAGTGCAATTCTGCATCAGCTCATCAGCAAATTCAACTTTTTCCCTATCTATAAATTTGTCTATTGCATCACAAGGGCTAGGTTAGATGGTAAAGCAAGCATATTTTATAACACTTCCAGCGTTTAAATCCTCCTCGAAGCCTCATCACCACCATTTTTTTTCACTGTTTTAGGAACCTCGGAATGAGGCTTCAGAATTGGGTCTTGCTTGGGCACAGGGAATGATCAATCCAGAGATGGTTGGAGTGTGAGGGTTGTCTGAGAAAAACGCCTCTGGAAACTTTTGGGTAATAGTGAAGACGTCAAGATGGTTGGGATTTTCCTTTATGATTGTCAGGCAGAGTAGAAGCAGCACCTCTTGCTGGGGAAAGGATGTTACATATCAAAGGAGGTAGTGGGGAGGAGACTAGATAAGTTAGCTGACATTTTCTATTGAATGGCTCTATAGGATTTCCTCTAGAACATCATCTCCTTGTATTGCAATGAATTCATACAATGTACATACAAAGTTAAAACACGTTCTATTGAAAGGTTTGACCAAAAAAGGATAGAACCCAAAAAAAATAATACAAGATAGCAAGAGTAAACTCGCCTTGGGATAAGCCTTGACAAATGCAACTAAGCGGCTGTGGAATGCTTTTCGAAAACCCAATGTGTTGTTTCCTTTGGAGGCCTTGTCCTTGCCACTTAGCATTGCATTGTGCAAGAGATTGATTTTCAAGTCTAGCTTCATGCACAGCGTCTTCTCATCAGGTGCCATGGTCTTCTCCAACAGCAATCCTTCGGGGAAAATGTGCTTCATTTGTGCCAGATGATACATCAATCTCCTGCAAATTAGTTTAGGGTTTGCTATTAGTTGATGATATAATAGAATTGAAGCACGCATTCAAAGAAATTGGTCTTTGCAGTTAGAAAGAACCCTAAATATCGTTACTGGCCTATCGACCCTGCAGTGATTAGTACCATACTTGTTACGGTCTTCTAGTTATAAGCATTATAGGTACGAGAGGAGAAAAAATAAACAGTCTGCGGGTTAAACTGAGACATACTTGTGGGTCATTGTTTCGACTTGGGGACATATGTTACTGAAGCTACTAATTTTCTTGTGGAGCCGAAGCAATCTGATGGCAGCTTCCATGGAATCAAAAAACTCTGCCAGCATTGCATCCCTGTAAAACTCAGAAAACTCTGCCAGCATTGCATACCTAGAGACTGGATTTGGAAAAATGTAGAAAATCATGTATAATCAACTCCTGTGAGTATTATTATCATTTGACTGGTTTTTCCCGCCAATCCTCCTTGGCCATACGCGCGCGAGGTGGAAAATGAAATTTAATGAAAATCCCAAAACTTTTACGATTATCATAATTATTATTATGCAAAAAAAATATATTATTTGATTAATAATAAGTTTTTTATGAAAAATATTATTTGATTAATAATAAAATTTTTAATTTTTGTTAAAGTTATTAAAGGTTGAATCTTAGACTTTTTAATATTGTTAAAGGTTATAGATGGTCTAATGTTTTCTTAAGGGATCGATTAGTTTTAGAGATAACGCATTGAGGAATTTTAAGGAATGGAGAGGCACGTTACGCCTATATGGTTTACATGTGGCCTTAGTGTTAGTACTAGGATGTGACATGTCATGTAACATGGTGTAGTAGGGGTACTTGTGTGGCACATGAGTTGCATTGAAAACCTAGGAAATAAATCAATCAAGTGTGAAAACATTTGGGTCTTGAACTCAATGATGAATGAAAAAGGGTTTTAGTCAAGTTTTGGAAGTTTACCTCCAAAATTTTGGAGTTTACCCATTTAGTAGTTCATTCAGAGAATCATTACCCCTAGCCTATGGAAAACACCAACAAGAAATGGTGATGGATAAGCATGATACCATATTGATGGGAATGATGATGTTAATTGATGATGCTAGTAGAGGATGCATGGAAGAAGTAGAAAACAAAACATGGACCCAAAATAGGGGTCATTCAATGACATAGTAGTGCCATATGGAAAAGAAGATGGTGACCATGTGGAAAGGGGGTTTTCCGAGGAGTAAAAAATTCATTTAAGTGTTAGGAGGCCTTTATTTTAGACCCAATGTAGTATTTAAAATTTATTTTTGTTAGGGGGTTAAAGTATAGAAAGGCATCAAAGAAGTTCCATAAAAACTTCCCTTCGAGGAATATTTTTCCTTCCTCCATCGACAAGTGTTGGTAGTTGGACTTGATGAGATGGTGACATCAACCAAGAGGAAAGGTCAATTAAAAGAGTCAATAGTTAGTGACATCAACATGATGTCATACAACTGAAAAATTCAATCAAGTGGAAGTGAATATAGTCATATCCCCCTCGAGGAATATTTTCTCGTAGGTGTTTTACAAACCAACCATAGCAACCAATGGATGATTTTGATGGGCATGACATTAAGGTGATGTCAGCCCAATAAGAATCATATGGAGGGAAAGGGTATGGATAATATTTTTGGCCTTAATAGTAAAGCCAAACAATGGTATTTGAAGGAGCGACTGAGGAAAGACAAGGGCAACATTCTGATCATCCAGGAAACCAAGATCCATGAAGCCAAGCTCAAAGAGATATTTCTAAGTTTCAAGCTACCATATGAAGTGATTGCACTCGACTCTAGAGGAAGTGTGGGAGGAATAACCATTTTGTGGAACCCGGCGAAAGTCATCTTTTGGGATTGAGTAAGTAGTCCCTGAATGCTTACAGGGCACTTTAGACACATAGGATCCAATGATTGGGTTCTCCTTACTGGGGTTTATGGGCCTCATACCCCAGGGGTGAAAGAGGTCTTCCTCCACAACCTGGCTAGTATGAGAAGAGAATTTTAGGAAGAATTATGGATAGTAGGAGGGGACTTTAACATGATAACGTCCCTCGAAGAGAAGAAAGGAAGAATTCGCCGACATGACCTAGATATGGATATGTTTAGGGATGCAATATCAGAGCTCAAAATGGTGGACCTAAAAACCAACAACAGAACCTTCACCTGAAACAATCAGAGAGGGGGTCAAAATCAGATTACGTCCAGATTGGATCGGTTCTTGGTCTCGAAACAGGTCATCTTCAGAGACATATACATGGAAACCTCCATTCTCCCCGAAATGGGCTCGGAACATTGGCTGGTAAGACTAGAAATCGACCTCAAAACGGGACCAAGAAATAATCCCTTTAGATTTGAATAATTTTGGCTCTGAGACCCTAAGCTATTCGGGCAACTCGAAGAATGGTAGAAGAACAATGAAGTGGTGGGAAGAAATCTTATGCATACATTCCAACTCAAGATAAAAGAGATCAAGCAAAGGATCAAGAAGTGGAACAAAGAGGACTTTGGCAACATCTTAAAACACTAAGAGGAGTTAAAGAATAAGATAGAGACTGTACAACTGCAGATTATCGTAGAGGGCAGATCAAAACTAATAGTGGAAGAAAAGGGGCAGCTCATAATGCAACTAGAAGAACACTGAAAACAGGAGGAGATACTCTGGAAGCAGCAATATGGAGTCAACTAGTTGAGGGAAGGAGAGAAGAACACACGCTTCTTCCATAAAGCAATGGTCCAACACAGATAACATAACAGGATCTTCTCACTGAAAAATGAGGCCGAAGACAGAAGAGTATGTCATGAGGACATGGAAGAACTGGTTGTACATCACTTTAGGATTACAAATTCAACGAATTAGGATTTGAGAAGGGAATTCATCATTTTTGTTGAAGGCTCCTTATGGGAGGAGGCAACCTTTGTTTGCGTTGTTGTCCGCTTACTTGTTTGAACCTCCGAGTATGTGAAAAAATTAATATAAGGAGAATTCTAACAACATGTACTTCAACCTTCGAAGGTTCTTGTTTAGGATAAATTCTCAATGTGGACTTAAGGGATTAGGGTTTGGGGGCTTACGGGTTAAGTGATTTAGGCACTATTAGGGGTTAGGTGAATAATGAGTTAGTGGTTAAAGGATTAGGGATTAGGGGGTTAGGGGTTAGGGGATTTAACAATTAATAATTTTAGGGGTTAATGGGTTATGGATTAAGCATTAATTATTTAGGGGTTTATGGGTTAAGGGGTTAGGGGTTTAGGTGTTAGTGGTTTAGGGGTTTAAGGGTTTAGAGGCTTAGGTTTTAGGGGGTTAAATGGGTTAAGGTTTTGGGGGTTTAGGGTTAAATGGGTTAGGGGTCGGGAATTAGGGTTTAAGGGGTTAGGGATTAAGGGTTTAGAGGTTTAGGGTTTAGGGGGTTAAATGGGTTAGGGTTTAGAGGTATATGGGGTTAAATGGGTTAGAGGTTGGGAATTAGGGTTTAAGGGGTTATGGGTTAAGGGTTAGGGGTTAGGGGGTTAAATGGGTTAGGGTCGGTTTAGAGGTTTAAAGGGTTAGGGGATTTAGCATTTAAGGATTAGGGTTAGGGGTTAATGGGGTTAGGGTTCAGGGTGTTAAATGGGTTAGGGTTTTAGGGGTTTAGGGGGTTAAATTGGTTAAGGGTTGGGAATTAGGGTTTAAGGGGTTAGGGGTTAAGGGTTTAAAGGTTTAGGGTTTAGGGTATTAAATGGGTTAGGGTTTTAGAGGTATATGGGGTTAGGGGATTTAGCAGTTAAGGATTTTAGGGGTTAGGGGTTAATGGGGTTAGGGTTTAGGGTGTTAAATGGGTTAGGGGTTTAGGGGGATAAATGGGTTAGGGGTTGGGAATTAGGGTTTAAGGGGTTAGGGGTTAGAGGTTTAGGGTTTAGGGGGTTAAATGGGTTAGGGGTTTAGAGATTTCCCTCTCATATCCATATCTGTTTAATTTCATGATTAATTAGGAATTTTTAATGTGTCACTACTCGGTTAATTAGGATTAAGTTATGTTGCAACTGAAGGATCAACTAAAGATCTATTTGCCTCCATCCCCGCCCCAAAACCCATCCTTGCACCCCTCCCTTAGCCAAGGTAACCCTTCCTTATATTCAAGGTGTTACTGATCAATTTTCTAGAATTCTATCTAAAATGAACATCAAAACCTTATTTAAACCCCATCGACTCCTAAATAAGGAAGCTCGTAATCTCAAGATTTGTGGCCTTAGCTTCTGCGGAAATTACCTCCCTCTTACCCACCAGCAATTTATTGATGACATTATGATCTTTTGTCATGTCTCGTTGAAGCAAGAAAAAAACATTAAAGATATACTCCATGTGTTTATGGAAGCTTGTGGCACCCTTATTAATAATGAAAAATCATGCATATTCTTCTTTAATAAGGCTAGAAATATCAAAACATTTATGGCGAGAGTGTTGGGGTTTGGTATTAGATATCTTCACACTAAATACTTGGGCATGCCCCTTGCTAAAATCTCTCTGAAAATTGCTTGCTGGAGTGATCTTATACACAAAATTCAAAGCAAGCTCAACAATTGGATTTTTAGAGGCCTCAATATGGCTCCCCGCACCATCCTTCTTAAATTTGTCCTACAATCCATCTCCATTTACCAGCTGTCTGGAATGGCCACACCCAAAACAATTTGCAGCAAAATGGAGGAAATATTCAAGAAATTCCTTTGAGGAGGGGTCCAACAGTTGAAAAAATGGTCCTTGGTAGCATGGTCGAACCTCATCAAACCTAAGATGGAAGGGGGACTAGGCCTTAGAGACCCATTTATTCTCAACCAGGTATTGGGGACAAAATTATGGTGGATATGGGCACAAGGAGGAAAGGTATTGTGGAAGCATATATGGATGAGGAAATACGGCATGCCCAACCCGTACAGAGGATATTTTAAGATACCGGGACCCCCCTAAAGGATCGACCATCTGGAATCTAGCAGCCCAAAATAGAGATCTTATTTTGTAGCATTTATTCTGGGAAATAATGGATGGAAAAACAACTCTCTTTTAAAATGAATCCTAGCAAGAGAGGGGAAAATTATTCCCTAAACAGGAGTTGAGTGAATGGTTCACTTATGCAATGAACACCAATTATAAAACGGTAAACCAGTACTGGAGGGAAGATACCATTAATAGTGGATGGAGAAGATGGAAAACATGATAGATTGGCCAAATGTGATGAATTCAGATCAATGGATACATTTGAAGGAGCTAGAATCGAGAAGTATCACCTTCGAGGAAGGGTTAGACATATTGATATGGGGCTATGCTACGAAAGGATTATTTACAGTCAAGGAAGCTTACATGATAAAAGCAAGATGGGGACAGGGGAATCAACATCAAAACTGGAGGAAAATTTGGGGAGGGGAGTGGTGGTCGAAGGTGACCTACAGGTGAAATCCTGAAGTTGGGAAACACTTTTTGGCAGATGGCTAGAATTTGGGTGAATTTTTTAATTTCTCGTCTGAGAAAATAGTCAACTAAATTTTTCGACCGATATTTTTTAAAACTCTCGTTCGAGATATTTTTAATGTTTCAGCCGAGAGTTTGATTGGGCTTGAACAGAGTTAAAATACTCTCAGATGAGACTTAAGTATTTTCTCATCTGAGAGTTTTATTGACATAAACTCTCGGGTAAACTCTCATCCTAGAGTTTATAAAACTCTCGTCCTAGAGTTTATAAAACTCTCATCCTAGAGTTATAAAACTCTCGTCCTAGAGATGTTGTTAGATGGACAACAAAATGGTGGGATTGGACAAGGTTATGGGCTGATTAAGGAATCCACAGAAGCGGTAGTGAAACCCTAGCCAGAAATATCTTACATTAATATAGCTTATGGTGGTTAAACCCTAGCCAATTTAGTAATTGGCATGGATCCAAAGGCTTTTGGAGATGCCAGACAAGTAATAGAAGATGGCCAAACATATAAATACTACCAAGAAATATTCAAGGCTTTTTGGAGATGCCAGACAAGCAATATAATATGGCCAAAGCCTGACCCCATTTTCCTACCCCAACGTAGGTTTTTGGAGATGCCAGACAAGCAATAGAAGCTGGACAAACCCTGACCCCATTGTCCTACCCCAACAATATATGTTGAAGCGGTCAAATCCTGACCTCGTTGTCTTGCCCCAACAAATATGTTGAAGCGAAAGTTGAATTGAATAAACGAAAACATTGCAATCAACGACACAACACTTAATCAAACTAATACATACTAGATTCCTAGGTTCAAAACCCTCGCCCTTCAATTTCGAAGTCCCTTGCTCGTCCTTGAGCTTGGCAGCCATGACCCATATTTTCCCTTCAGAAGCTGAGACGTCGTGATATTCACCGAAAATCTATGTACCAATTCCACAATCCCAAGTTTTGTCAAACCCTCAGAGCCTTTGGAAGCCCTCACCTCGATACCACCATAGCTAAAACCCAAACTAAAACTTCGATTTGAAGCGGAGCTCTGTCACACCAGTCAGGCCCTCAAAACCGTGCGGGATTTAACGTGATTGGGCATTGCAGATATAAAAACGACGGCTCCCACTAATTTTTTTGGCCTGTTGGCCGGTCGGGGCTTTATGAGGTGCAGAAAACATGCCTCTGATGTGGGAGCTGAGATTTGGGTTGTTGTAGAAGACGAATACTTCAAATAATACAGAAGGTGATGAATCTAAAAGCATCAAGGCTAGGGATAGGGATTCTGAGTTAGGATATAACCACACCTTCACCTGTGATGGGTGGGTTGCCTCAGCTAGGGTCAACTTGCTCGCCTGCATAAGAGTGTGTGACAGGGAGCGTTAGTGAGTTCTAGGTGTCTCAAGGAGGGAGTAACATGGAATGATAGGTAGTGTTAAGTCATGTTATAGTGTCACGGCGACATGCATCCAAGATGTGCCAGGTGCCAAGGTGTGCCAACATGCGCTAGGAAGTGTTAGGGACTGTCAGGGAAACACAAGGGAGCATTTACATTGAAATGCTAACATATATGGCTAGGATCATTTAAAAAATGTAAGGCTAATTTGACTTCATGAAGAAAAGAAACCATGCATATATGGCTAGGTTGAATTGCATCATGTGGAGTTTCCAAGAAGAGGCTCACACGCAAGGTGTGGGAATAAAGGTTTATTTTCTCTAAAATAGTATGATGCATAGAGAGGCTAAAATAAAAAAGGATAAGGTGTATAAAATTAGCAAAAGGCCCTCAAGAAAGGCATCGCTTCCTAGGCTAGATTAGAGCTCTAGCCATCCTCCAATTTTGAACAAAATACGATGGTGGAATTTCACATAAATTGATGCCCTAACTATCACACCAAGAGGGAACCCTTGATGCTCCTTTGACTTGAGGATTTCTTGAAGGTTTGCACTTTGTATTTCATCATTCAAAACCTATTATCTTAACTATAAATGATCATTGGATGAGCCTTTACCACGGTATATCTCCCAAAACTTAGTCTCTTATAGTATTTACCTAAACCCACGATCATCTTTCCCTCGAGCCTTTCTTGGAGAGTCCTTCTTTTGCTTCTAAATTTGGTAACCTATTATCTAATCCTCTTCTTTGAATGGGCATTGGAAATCACATTGTGCATCATTATTTGTCTCATCATTCTAGTAATTTCCCTATACCGAGACTCCTCCCATCAGTGAAAGTTCATAAAGAGAAAGGGAAATTGAATGAGGTGACAATGGGTCCTTGTCCCATTGTTTCCACTTGATCTAGTAGTAGTCCCTTTGGAACCCCTCCTACGACCCTTGCTAAATTAAGCGCTAAAATTTTTCAAAAAAAAGTATAAAGCAGATGGCTCATTTGAAAAGAATAAATCTAGGCTTGTGGAAAAAGTTTTTACACAAAAAGAAGGGGTCTTTCATGAGAATACTTTTTCCCCCCATAGCAAAATGGGATACCATATGGACATTCTTTGCCCTAGAAACTCAAAAAGTTGGAAATTCCATCAAATGGATGTAAAAACTACTTTCTTGAATGGAGATATGAAAGAGAATTTTTTTGTGTCCCAACCAGAAGGATTTTTTGTGAAGGGTTAGGAACATAAAGTATGCAAGTGGTAAAATCCTTGTATGGCCTCAAGCAAGCACCACGAGCCTGGTATAATAAGGGGTTAGGGGAATAGGGGCTTAGGGGTTAGAGGTTTAGGGTTTATGGCAATAATGTGTTAGTGGTTAAGGGGTTAGGGATTGGGGGCTTAAGGGTTAGGGGATTTAGGCGCATTTAGGGGTTAGGGGCATAATTAGTTAGTATTTAAGGGATTAGGGATTCGGGTTAGGGGAATAATGAGTTAGTGGTTAAGGGGTTATGGATTGAGGGGTTAGGGGTTAGGGGATTTAGGTGCATTTAGGGGTTAGGGTAATAATGAGTTAGTGGTTAAGGGATTAGGGATTGGGGGCTTAGAGGTTAGGGGATTTAGGCGCAGTTAGGGGTTAGGTGAATAATGAGCTAGTGGTTAAAGGATTAGGGATTAGGGACTTAGGGGATTTAGAAGTTAAGGATTTTAGGGGTTAGGGGTGAGGGTTTAATGGGTTAATGGTTAAGCGTTAATAGTTTAGGGGTTAAGGGGTTAAGGGGTTAGGGCTTTAGGTGTTAGTGGTTTAGGGTCTAAGGGTTTATAGTTTTAGGGTTTTGGGGGTTAAATGAGTTAGGGTTTTAGGGGTTTAGGGGGTTAAATGGGTTAGGGGTTGGGAATTAGGGCTTACGGGGTTAAGGGTTAGACGTTTAGGGTTTACGTGGTTAAATGGGTTTAGGGGTTTAGAGGTTTAGGGGGTTAGGGGATTTAGCAGTTAAGGATTTTAGGGGTTAGGGGTTAAGGGGTTAAGGGGTTATATGTTTAGGTTGTTAAATGGGTTAGGGGTTTAAAGGTTTAGGGGGTTAGGGGATTTAGCAGTTAAGGATTTTAGCAGTTAGGGGTTAAATGGGTTAGGGGTTAGGTTTTGGGGGTCAAATGGGTTAGGTTTTTAGGGTTTTAAGGGGTTAAATGGGTTACGGTCAGGAATTAGGGTTTAAGGGGTTAGGGGTTAAATTTTTAGAGGTTTAGGGTTTAGGGGGTTAAATGGGTTAGGGTTTTAGGGTTTAGGGGGTTAAATGGGTGAGGGGTTATAGCCATTTATTAGGTGAACAAGGCATAATATAGTTGTAGTAACAATAACTTGGTCAAGTTGTTATAGTCAAGGCAAGACTTGGTTGGGATCCCAAGTTCCAAAAAAGTAAGGTTAATTGTGAGGGCATGAGAACTATGGAGTTTCAGTGTGTGCCACGGAATGAAAAGGCATGCTAACACATGCTAGAAAGTGTCAATGGATGTTGAGGAGTGTCAGGGAGTGCCAGGACATTGCAAGGGAGAACTAGGTCAAAATGCATGGAAATGAACGAATAAGAGTGTGTGCCAAGTAGTGTCAATGAAATCCAAGTGTCTCAAGTATAAATTGTGTTAGGGGAAGGTTGGAATAGGACTTTTAGGAGGTAAGCCTATGGTTACATAAAGGGTTGCACAAATTAGTTTCAGACAGAGGGAAACTTTGGGTTGGGCACAACATTTATTTTCCAATGACTTGGTTGGGTTCCCAAGTCACAAAAAAAGTAAGGTTATCTATGACGGAATGAAAGCTAAGGAATAACAAGGTGTGTCAGGGAATTCCTAGAATTAATAACACATGTTAGGCAGTTCCAAGGCATGATAGGAATTCCAAGATGTGGCAGGTGCTAGGGTGTGGCATGAATACATGCTAGGGAGTGTGAGGGCCAAGTCTCAAGGAAACACAAGGGAGCACTAGTTTAAAATTCATGGAAATGAAATATCAGTGAGTTCCAGGTGTGTTAAGAAGGGAGTGACGCAATATTCTAGGAACTTCCAAGGCATGTTAGAGTGCTAGGGAAGCATACAAAGATGTTCCAAGTGCCAAGGTGTGCCAATGCATGCTAAGGAGTGTTAGGGAGTGCTAGGAAAACATAACATAACACTAGGTCAAAATTAATAAATGAATGAATAAGAGTGTGTGGCAGGGAGTGTTAGTGAGTTCTAGGTGTTGGGATTCAACAATATGATGAGCTTAATGAAAAGATTCGCCTTCACTAAGTGGGCCCGCATGCTATTTTTGGCGCAAATCTATTTTTAGACTATGTCTATTTTTAAACATGGAGACCATATTTCAGAAGTTGCAGGATGCTATTTGTAGATGGTTGGTCATGTTGGAAAAATAGATGGATTTCTATTTTTAGACATATTGGGCGAAGTCTATTTATAGATCGTTGATCTAAAAATATAAGTGTCGATTATTATTAGGTCTTAATAATAATTAGACCCTAAATAACAACTTATTCTCTTGGTGCACTTAATTTCAGTTAGCAGGTGTGGTAGATCAACTAGCTGAAGGAATTACGCAATTCCTAAGGTTTACTGGTGTTCATGTATGGAGGACTTAAGTCAGGACTCAAGTGGCAGAGTTATGATGGAGTTGGTGAAGTAGTTCATGGAGATTTTTTCAGTTTAAATACATCCTTGGAGTTAAACTCAATTTAACTAATTGTGTCTATTTCTAACAGATTGATACATTAGTGGAAGTGGAGTGAATTAATTAGTTAAATTAATTTACAAATAATAACTCATTAATCAACTGAATAGAGACAACAGTTAACTACTTGCATGGGATTTCAAATGGAGACTTAGTGGAGAGACAGGTGAAATGGCAGTGTGACTATCAGTTGTGACTATGTTGATGCATTCAATGCATCACACATCCATTGGAGATGCCAATGAGGATTGCGCAGTCAAGGCAAGGGTAATTTGAAGTCATTCAAAGCTATTCAAATTAGGGTCAACCCAAATAAATCTGATTTGGGGGTTTCACTGCAACAACATTTTCCCCACAACAAGCACAAGATCAAGCCAACATGTGTGATGTGTGCGTTTAAAGAGATCGATAGGTAGGTTTACCCTTATGAAAATATCGCACCTTAAAATCTGACCACGATTACTGAGTGCAAGCATTTGTGAAATGGAATTATGAGTGGAGCCTTTTCCAGAAGAGATTATTCATTTACATTACAATATATACAACATGCAGTTAATGTTCCATCCATGTTAGCACACACACTTGATGGTATCAATCATTAAACTAGTACAAAAAAAATGATTTTATATATTCACATACGGGACAGTAACAAGATGTCAACAAAATCACATACTTATCGAAATCCTCAACCAAGAACATGCTACATTGCTTCTTAATGTGTTTTCAACTAGGTAGGCATCAATTACAATCATTACAATAGGTTAAGGGGATCTAAGAGAGAATTATGTAAGGAGTTCCTTCTAGGTAAAGGCCATTGGTATTACTATCATTAAAGGGGGTGGCCTACAAGGATACATTGGTAGCTACTGATGCAAGAGCATAATTTCAACAATTTATTTCAAAATTTGTGTTTGTCCTCCATAAGGTCTTAGAGATTTATAGAAGAGGAAGTTGGTTTCCTTGTTGTCCTATAATTTTGTAGAATTTCTAACTTCATATTTGGGATAGGAAATTATAGTAATTTTAGGCATAAGTTAAGATGTTTTTATTTTTATTTTTAAGGCCTCCTAGTCCTTAGGAAAGTTGAGTCTTATGATTAGGATTACTTGTGGCATCTTATGTATTTTTCAAACTCCAATACACCAAGGAAAATATGTGGAGGACATTTGGGGGAAATGTGAATGTCCATCAAATGTAGATCGGATTTGGGGAACTTGTAGCTCTTTTCCTTGGACCCTACTAGTTCTTAGAGGTTGTATTTGAAGCGGTTAGAAGGAAAAAAACATAATATGCCAAAGAATATTAGCATTGGAGCACCTATGGTTTGGGATAAAGGATAAGGAGTTCTAGGAGTTAATGGGTTTAAGGGTTTAGGAGCAAGGGGTTAAGGGTAAAGGGTAAAGGGTTAGGGCTTATGGGATTTGAAGGTTAGGGGGTTTAAGGGTTAGACGTTAATGGATTAGTGGTTAAGGGATTTAGGGTTTAATATTAACCATCAAGGGCTTACATGTTAGGGGATTTAGGGGTTAATTGCCTAAGGGTTATGTTGTTTAGGTGTCAGAAGGTTAAGGGGTTGGGGGTTAATGAGTTTAGGGGTTAGGGGTTATGGGTCAAGGGTCAAGCTTTAAGAGGATATGGGATTAGGTTTTATGGGGTTCAAGGATTCTAAGTTAGTGGTTAGGGGTTAAGGGGTTAATGGCTTTGGGTTTAAGGGATCAAGGGGTTAATTTGTTATGAGTTATGGGTGTAGGGATTAAGGGATTGTGGCTTTAGGGTTAAAGGGATAGGGACTTTAGTGGTTATGGGTTAAGTGCGTATGTGTTGTGATAATGTGTCCCTTAATCCCCTTGTCACAACTCTTGGGGGTTCCCCTATCAATTTCTCTCATTACCTTACCTATAGGTTCCCTATCCCCTATCCCATAAGGCCCTAAGGCTCCTTCTCATTATCTAATGTTAGGATTGTAGATATCAGTAAACCATGCTCAAACCTCTCACTTCTACCCATCCATGCTACCCTTATGTCCCTTTGCCTCGCTCAATACACCAAAATACCCCCCTCCCCCAAAATTCATGAGAATTGAACATTTGGAGGCGATCATTTAACAACAACTTCACAACTACTCCATTTATAATGGTGTCTTGGAGCTATTATATGTCAATTCATTGAGCTACATTGATAGGTGAGAGCTATGCATAGCTCACTAAAGGTGTATCAAGAGACTATTAGTCTATTGGCTATAGAATTTGACTCTTTTTTTGTAACTTAGCGAAATGGAGAAGATGTGGAGACAATCTCCATTCTTCTTCTTTCATCGAGCCATGTAAAATAAATGAAGCAAATAGTCTCAGCCCCTTGGAGAAGGAAATTTGAGAACAATAATTAGCATGAACAAACAAAGAATCCAATGAGTTAATCTTAGAGGGGTATCCCTTTGTAAAAAAGCATCCATAAGCTTGTTAGAGTTAGTATGAATCTTTACTAGAGGTTGAGTAGGCTTCACATCGCCAACCACATCCAATAGAAAGGTACCAACCCCTACAATAAAAATTATGTCTCCAAATAAGGTGTAGTTAATACCAATAATATCACCTTATGAATCTATTACAATATGATTTGGAAAGTAAGTTTCCATACATGTGTGAAAGAAAAAATCCATTTGGTTAGCAAAAGGAAGTCTTTTTTAAGACCTCCAGAAACCGCCTTGAAGGAGACAAGAAGGGTTTGAAACCATATAATAAAAGTCGATCTATGAACCCTATTTCTGATGTTTTCTATGCATGTGTTTGTTCACTCGATTTGACATGTGATAGACAATATATGAAGCCTTTTTTCCACATATCATCTTCATTAGATATCATGTTACTAAGAATGAAGTGTCTGGATTAGAGTTAAAGTTCCTATTTTAGTTTGTTGTCTTTTTTTGTCTTTTAGAGTACAAATATTTCTGGTATATTGTGCTATGGTAGTTTGGATTTCAAATATTCAAGGAATATGTGAGCTAACTATATAAGAAAATGTTGTAATATTTGAAATAACATGATGAACTATTTAGCACAATTTATGGTGGTGGATTGATTGAGATGTTTATTTTTTGATGGATGGATGTACATCTCTTTAGCCAATAGACAAAACTCATTAAGCATTGTTGCAAGTATGTTATTGACATGTTGAAGTGCCATTGAGACTTAGAGGTAGAAGATTTAGACTTGTATGTTTTCACCTATCCGGGTGTGATGATACCTTGTGGAGGTAAGCAAAATTTCCATTTTTTTAACTTTTGGATATATTCTATACGCTCTTGAGATAATTTCAACCTTTTAAATAAAACTACAAACAAATGTACATTCATGCAATAATTACTAATTGATTTGGGGGTGACTCAAAAAATTATAGCATATTGGCTTGTTGAATTGGTTAGTAATTTAATTAGGGCTTGATAAATTTGTAAGCTTCAGTGGGATTTATTGCAGTTGTATGTGTTTTAGAGAAGCGAGTTTGGAGTGGTGGTTGTACTTTCTTTATTGAATTTGATTTCTTTGGTTCTTCTTCTTGTGCATGCCCACTGTGGTATATTCTCGTTAGTGGTTAAGGTGTTAGGGATTGGGGGCCTAAGGGTTAGGGGCATAATGAATTAGTATTTAAGGGATTAGGGATTGGGGTTAGGGGAATAATGAGTTAGTGGTTAAGGGGTTATGGATTGGGGGTTTAGGGGTTAGGGGATTTAGGTGCATTTAGGGGTTAGAGGAATAATGAGTTATTGGTTAAGGGATTAGGTATTGGGGGCTTAGGTGTTAGGGGATTTAGGCGCAATTAGGGGTTAGGTGAATAATGAGCTAATGGTTAAGGGATTAGGGGCTTAATTAGTGGATTTAGCAGTTAAGGATTTTAGGGGTTAGGGTTGAGGGGTTAATGGGTTAATGGTTAAGCGTTAACAGTTTAGGGGTTTATGGGTTAAGGGATTAGGGGTTTAGGTGTTAGTGGTTTAGGGGTTTAAGGGTTTAGAGGTTTAGGGTTTAGGAGTTAAATGGGTTAGGGTTTTAGGGGTTTAGGAGGTTAAATGGGTTAGGGGTTGGGAATTAGGGCTTAAGGGCTTAGGGGTTAAGGGTTAGATGTTTAGCTTTTACGGGGTTAAATGAGGTTTATGGGGTTAGGGGATTTATCAGTTAAGGATTTTAGGGGTTAAGGGTTTAATGGGTTAGAGGTTAAGGGGTTAGAGGTCTAGGGGGTTAAATGGGTTAGGGGTTAAGAGGTTTAGGGGGTTAGGGGATTTATCAGTTAATTATTTTAGGGGTTAGGGTTTGGGGGTTAAATGGGTTAGGGTTTTAGGGGTTTAGGGGGTTAAATGGGTTAGGGGTCAGGAATTAGGGTTTAAGGGGTTAGGGGTGAAGGGTTTAGGGGGTTAAATGGGTTAGGGGTTTAGCGTTTAGGGGGCTAAATGGGTGAGGGGTTATATTCATTTCTTAGGTGAACAAGGCACAATCTAGTTGTAGTAACTGTAACTTGGTCAAGTTTTTATATTCAAGGTAAGACTTGGGTGGGTTCCCAAGTTCCAAAAAGGTAAGGGTAATTGTGAGGGCATGATAACTAAGGAGTGTCAATGCGTGCCAAGGAATGAAAAGGCATGCTAACACATGCCAAAAAGTGTCAATGGATGTTGAGGACTGTTAGGGAGTGCTAGGACATTGCAAGGGAGAACTAGGTCAAAATGCATGGAAATGAACGAATAAGAGTGTGTGCCAAGTAGTGTCAATGAATTCCAAGTGTCTCAAGAATAAATTGTGTTAGGAGAAGGTCAGAACAAGACTTGTAGGAGGTAAGCCTATGGTTACATAAAGGGTTGGAAAAAGTAGTTTCAGACAAAGCGAAACTTTTGGATGGGCACAACATCGATTTTCCAATGACTTGGTTGGGTTCCCAAGTCACAAAAAAAGCAAGGTTATCTATGACGACATGAAAGCTAAGGAATACCAAGGTGTGTCAGGGAATTCCTAGAAGTACTAAGACATGTTAGGCAGTTCCAAGGTATGATAGGCATGCCAAGATGTGGCAGGAGCCAGGGTGTGGCATGAACACATGCTAGGGAGTGTGAGGACCAAGTGTCAGTGAAACACAAAGGGGCACTAGTTTAAAAGGCATGGAAATGAAGTATAAGCCAGTTCTAGTTGTGTTAAGAAGGGAGTGACATGATATTATAGGAAGTGAAAAGGCATGTTAGAGTGCTAGGGAAGCATACAAAGTTGTTCCAAGTGCCTAGGGGTGCCAATGCGTGCTAAGGAGTGTTAGGGAGTGCCAGGTAAACATGACAGAGGCACACTAGGTCAAAATTCATAAATGAATGAATAAGAGTGTGTGACAGGGTGTGTTAGCGAGTTCTAGGTGTCTCGAGGAGGGAGTGACACGGTATGATAGGCAATACTGAGTCATGTTATAGTGTCAGGGCGACATGCATCCAAGATTTTGGATATTCACATATGAGATAGTCACAAGATGTCAACAAAATCACATACTTATCGAAATCCTCAACCAGTAATATGCTACATTGCTTCTTAATGTGCTTGCAACTAGGTAGGCATCAAAGAAAATCATTGCAATGGGTTAAGGGGATCTAAGAGAGAATTATGTAAGGATTTCCTTCTAGCTGGTAAAGGACATTGGTATTACTATTGTTAAAGGGGGTGGCCTACAAGGATACATTGGTAGTTGTTGATGCAAGAGCATAATTTCAACAATTTATTTCAAAATTTGTATTTTTCCTCCATAAGGTCTTAGAGATTTTTGGAAGAGGAAGTTGGTTTCCTTGTTGCCCTATAATTTTGTAGAATTTCTAATTTCATGTTTGGGATAGGAAATTTTAGTAATTTTAGGTATAAATTAAGATGTTTTCTTATTTTTAAGGTCTCCTAGTCATTAGGAAAGTTGAGTCTTATGATTAGGATTACTTGTGGCATCCTATGTATTTTTCAAACTCCAATACACCAAGGAAAATATGTGGAGGACATTTGGGGGAAATGTGGTTGTCCATGAAAAGTAGATCGGATTTGGGGAACTTGTAGCTCTTTTCCTTGGACCCTACTAGTTCTTAGAGGTTGTATTTGGAGCAGTTAGCAGGAAAAAACATAATATGTCCAAGAATATTAGTGTTGGAGCAGTTATGGTTAGAACACGAGATTCAAAGTTCAACTCCCCTTGAGTTTCCAACCTAAAAATAATATTTTTTTATCTATTTATTTATTAAATTTTTAGAATGTGGTTTAATGAAAAAATAAAAATATAATATAAAAGAAATAAATATGACATGATTAAATTTCATGTGGTTTGAATATCGATTTTCAAAAATAAAAAATATAATTTTATCCACTATCCACTCATGATATTTCAATGCAAACTTCCCAATGCTAATGATTTTGTCTTAATTGCTAACTATCTTAAATGAGTTTTGTTTTAATTGTCATTGTCTTAAGTCACCATTGTCTTAAATATAAAGTTCTGTCTTAAATATTTTTGTCTCAAAGTGCTTTTGTCTTAAATCTAAATTTTTGTCTTAAAATATTTTTGTCTCAAATTTCTTTTGTATTAAAATATATTTGTCTCAAACTGCTTTCGTCTTAAATATAAAGTTTTGTCTTAAAATATTTTTGTCTCAAATTCGTTTTGTCTTAAATATAAAATTTTGTCTTAAAATACTTTTGTCTTAAATTTTTTGTCTTAAATTTTTTGTCTCAAATTGTTTTTGTATTAAATAGAAAATTTTGTCTCAAATTATTTTTGTCTCACACTATTTTTGTCTTAAATTTTATATTTAAGACAATTCAATTGATATTAAATTTTAATATAAAATATCTAAAATAAAAAGTGACTTTTTAAGACAAAAGATTTAAGACAAATGTCTTAAACAAATGTCTTAAAATGCCCTTGTCTTAAAGATTTCTTTTGTTACGCCGATAGGCGTAACCCCCTATCGGAAGGAGCATGTTTTGTGATTAGGCTAATTAATTTTTTTGATCTGATGGTCAGGATTGGAAGATGCCAGTATATTCTGGTCGTCGCCACTAAATCGATGGGTGAAATCTACCCCACTAACTTCCTTGCATATCTAAATCATGTGTTTAAACCGTACTTAAATTAATTTTTTACAAATCTGGATTAAAAATTTACTGTGCCATTTGCTGACCGCCACCTATCAAATTAAGAAATCCTCCCATCCCATAACCACCACGTTGATGGGTGGCATGTTGCTCATTACAAGACTACTTGTCTCTTCGTAGACATGTGGCGATGGAAACAAATATGGGGAATTTAACACTCGCCACCTATAAAACGTGCGCCCGCCACCTATTATAAACCATTCGTCAAATGTTGAATGTGGCCACGTACTCCATAGTAAGGTTTTCCTAGTTACAAAATCAATTTTACTTTGAGCTGATGGTGTGAATGGGAAGAGTTGGCGTAGGAGGGGAGGGAGGTGGTTACCTTTGTAACTCCTCCACTGTCCAAGATCATCCCATATAAACTATGACATCTACACCGTTGTATCATGCAACGCATGGAACCAGGAACCTAAAGTTTTATATTGAGTACTGAAATTTCGATTATCAACGTATTAATGTGAAATAAGCACACAGTTCCAAATTTATCCCATGTTGCCGATAGATCCAAAGCTTAATATTATATCAAGCACATAAAATGGCATGAATCAAGAGTAAACCGTAATTACTATGGTCACATAATGTGGTTTAATAACATTATAGACATAAATGTTCGGATACCTTTATTAAAAGTAAAAAAGCAACAAAAATAACTGGAACTGATATAATATATCAATGCTGGCTTAGTTGGAAGTTGTTTTGAAGTCAAATGACAACGTTGAAGGTTGATGTTAGCTATGTAATTTTTAAAATTTTTTATTTAAAGTTGATATAAAATTGTGTTATTTACAAATACCTTTAATTGTTTAATTATGGTTGAGAATGAGAGTACAATATTTTTACATCATTTTTAATGAAAACTATGAATTGAACACTTTAAATAACATTTCTAATATAATATAATGATTTTAATTAAAAATAATCAAACATATATATTTATTTTTGTTATTTTTATTTTAGCAGAAATTGTCTTTTATTTAAAAAAAATGTTTTATTTTTATTTAAAAATTGACATTTCTCAATTTTAGATATGGAAAAATAATCACACATGTCTCTCATACCTAATTACACCTAAGTGAAACAAATTTATTTTAAGATGTAAAGAAATAATTACACATGTCCCTCATACCCAATTACACTTTTAAATAAAACAAATTTATTGTAAATATAGTTAAAAGTAAGCTTGTATTAATAATATCTAGTAAATGTCAATATATATCACTATTTATCAACTCTATAGACGTTTCTAATTAACCAGCCAATTGTTTATACCAATATAAATGGTCTAAATGCCGCTCATTAAAATATTATGAATCTCTCTTCCACCAGCTACCAACAATATAAAAAATTATAATTCAATAATTAACTATCAAATAATTAATTTATTAAATTGTAAAATTTTTAAAAAAACCATAATTATTAAATATTTTCTCGAGCCTATTTTATTTTAAAACCTTAGTTTATGGTAATTGAAAATTTGAACATCCAATAAATATGGAATAACTGTTGACATTGCTCTATACACCTGCACCCAAGATACGAATGCCCTAATAAAAGTGCATATCTAAATAAAAAATTAAAAATGATCTTACAAAAAAATAAAAATGGAGTAACTACGCAAGTTCTGCATTCAACGAAATAAAAGTTACAAAATGGTAATTTGATTTAAACATAACTCATAATTCATCTGCCGAGCGTTTGAGACAGTGTATCGGCGTAATTAATACCCTTCATTCGCTACCCCACTTGGACGCTGATCCGATTCTTTTGGTATGGTGGTGGGCGAGTGGGACGAGAAGCGGATCGACCTCATGCACTGTCGTGACGATTATGCTGCCCACTTCCCTGTGCTTCAGTTCGCCACTCTGCTCTTATGCGTTAATCAATAAAAGGCCCGCCTTGATGCGTTACTGTCTGTTGTTTTGTTTTTACAGAGTATTGTGGGGCGCAGGCTGCTAACAGGAAGAACTCCAGCTCGGCTCCAACTGTGTGCAAGCAATTACTAGAGGTATTTCCTCTTGATTTACTTTAATATTAATCTGAATGCTATCTGTGTGTCTGTGTGCGATATCCAAACCAAATCTTGGAAACGTTTTTCATTTTTCTCGAAGACTTTCATTTCTATATGACCGCTCCGAACTCGAATCATCTGGTTTTAATTTCAGTTTTCCACAATATGCCTTTCTATTTCATAACACTTTTAGTACATACAATTTTATCATCTTTCTGGCCGATTAATTTCCTAGACCAAGGTTATGATTACAAGTTTTGCCAAAGCCACAGCTCATTTCTAATGCACATGGGAACCCCCCCTCACCAGTGGCAAGGGTTTTTTCCTCACCCATCAAACTATGGTTGTAGGCACGCTCATGAATTCATTCTCTTCGATCTCCCTTTTGGTTGGATAACTAACTAAAGGTTGCTTGACTAATTCTGGGAACCCTAATGCAGCTAGAAGACTTGCAAAATCTTTGCAGTATCTTCATGTAGGTATTTCCTTTCGGAACCCTAACCATTCGAATCTCCCATTTATTCAATATATACTTGTTTGATTTGGCCATGACAGGTTTGCACCCTATCGATCTTGGCTAGATTACTTTTCTGCTCTTCATTGTTCCACTTCCAAGTCACATTTGTAGTACGCCCATGAATTGGAATACCGATTAAGTTCTCAACAGAAAGAGACTCTCGGCCATCGACCTACCGTGAGATATCATTTTGTATGGTGTTGTTCAGTTATTTAACATATTCATACAGTTAGTGATGGCTTGTCAAACTCCATGGAAGTACATTGGTAACTAACTATAATTATGTTTGATAACCATAATAAGGGTCTGAGTTTTATAATTGTTGTTAAACTATAAATATCTGTCATTTATTATGAGGGTTCTTGTCGAGGCCGAACTGGTCCCACGTAACAGTGTCGTGCTAAACTACAGTTTCAAATATTATTGAGCTCCTGATATATTTATTTTAAAATGTTATTTTCTTTTGTGTTTACAACTTAAATATCATTTATATAATTTTTGGGTCAACCCTACAAGTTCCAACCATCAATTATTTCTTCATAGTTCGATTTAATCTTATTTCTTTATGACAACGTTGAAGGTTGATGTTAGCTATGTAATTTTTAAATTTTTTTATTTAAAGTTGATATAAAATTGTGTTATTTACAAAGACCTTTAATTGTTTAATTATGGTTGAGAATGAGAGTAGAATATTTTTACATCATTTTTAATGACAACTATGAATTGAACACTTTAAATAACATTCCTAATATAATATAATGATTTTAATTAAAAATAATCAAACATATATATTTATTTTTGCTATTTTTATTTTAGCAGAAATTGTCTTTTATTTAAAAAAAATGTTTTATTTTTATCTAAAAACTGACATTTCTCAATTTTAGATATATAAAAATAATCACACATGCCTCTCATACCTAATTACACCTGCAAGTGAAACAAATTTATTTTAAGATGTAAAGAAATAATTACACATGTCCCTGATATATTTATTTTAAAATGTTATTGCCTTTTGTGTTTACAACTTAAATATCATTTATATAATTTTTGGGTCAACCCTACAAGTTCCAACCATCAATTATTTCTTCATAGTTCGATTTAATCTTGTGTAATGATAGTCTAGTCATGGTTGTCGGTATTTTAACAAGGCACCCACTTTTACCATAGTTACAAGTTACACTTGTTATGTTACTGGTATAGTCATGTATTTTCTGCACAAAAGTGATTACCATACTTTTACCACTACTATTTTTTTTTATTACCTAATGGCCTAAAACCCAATTTCGGGTTCCCACTCTCATCCACTGTATGGGATTCATAATTAAGAGACTTATTCCAAAGTTTTTGGTTTTCGAATTCATTCATTCTACCCTTCGTTATTATAACAAAAGAGGTTATTCACTGATATTAAGGACTACCTTAAAATATTCGTTATTACTCTATGTACTTAATCGTGGTTATTTAGCTATCCATTTCTTGAAAAAGATTCCTTCTTGGAAACTATCACATTCTCCATGGCATCTTCTTCAGTTATTTATGCTAAATATATTGAATAAACAATGCTAGGTTTCTTATGTGTAGAATTGTACATCTCAACAAATAAAGCATATATGCTGATAACTTATCAAGTACACAATTGTAAGTTTCTTTAGATCATACAATATTTTGGTTCTTCTATTAACCTCTTTTAATAACTTTAGTATATGCATTCAGGTATTCATTAATGATTACAAACTCATGGCAAGTATGTGATGCCCTTGTTATATTATAACAAACGTATCCGAGCCTTTAATATCTGAATACTTTTTATGCAACTATTAAAAAAAACATAAAATACATTTAATAAGTAAAAAAAAACATAAAATACATTTCATAAGTAAACAAAAAGCTTTGTATTGTATTAAAAATTTTTGTATTACCTATCCATTTCTTGACAAAGATTCCTTCTTGGAAACTATCACATTCTCCATGGCATCTTCTTGAGTTATTTATGCTAAATATATTGAATAAGCAACGCTAGGGTTCTTATGTGTAGAATTGTACATCTCAACAAATAAGGCATATATGCTAATAACTTATAAGTACACAATTGTAAGTTTCTTTAGATCATACAATATTTTGGTTCTTCTATTAACCTCTTTTAATAACTTTAGTATATGCATTCAATTATTCATTAATTATTACAAACTCATGGCAAGTATGTGATGCCCTTGTTATATTATAACAAACTTATCAGAGCCTTTAATATCTGAATACTTTTTATGCAACTATTAAAAAAAACATAAAATACATTTAATAAGTAAAAAAAAACATAAAATACATTTCATAAGTAAACAAAAAGCTTTGTATTGTATTAAAAAATTTAGTATTCGTCATTGAGTAATATTAATTATTATTATTGCAGATATTATTTAATTATTTAGTAATTTTTTCCAAGCTCACTATAATTTTGGCATCTTAAAAGGCTAGGAAGGTCGGTATTACAACAAATATTATGATGTAAAAGATCTAATATTAAACTCATAGTAATAATTATATAATAATAATATTACAAAAATAACTAGTTTAATCAATTATTCTTATTTTAAATCATTTATATTGTTATTATTATTTTGCAATAGTAGTAGCAGTGGTGGTAGTTATGGTATATTATTTAATTCAATATATCATTAATTATTATATATTAGTATTATTGTTGATTATTTAATAATATTGTTAATTGATAATAGCAATAATATTAAATTAATAACCATATTTTTGATATTTGTTGGAAAAAAAATAATATAGATTACACCTCCCATCCTGAGGAGGAACTTGTTGTTCTTGTCGATCATATTGTTTTATACATTATGTATGTGTGCATGTTACTATATTTGTAGATGGAAAATTGTTTTTCTATATTGCTTATTCTATTCACCATTAATTGAAAGTTGTTTTGTTGATATCACGTCTGTTTTCTTTTTATGTTAGGTGATTTCCTTGTTTTATGATAGATCCAGCTATTTGGAGTTGTATTCCATTTGAAATTATTGAGATTGTCTTCCTTTGGCTCCCTTTATCGGTTGTCATAAAGTTTAGGACTGCTTTGTCGACAATGGAAGATCTGTTTTGCAAAATCCTTGTTTCTTATTGCGTTGCAAGCATATCCGTACTGATGAATTTGGATTTATGGTTCCTTTCGTCAATGATGAAGACAATTATTTTGCCGTTGAATACCTTAATCAAAATGGGTGGATATCTCGTTTTCATTTGCGATTCATAGATTCAAGATACAAGGTGGAGTCTACTATTGGACCAATGGTGGTTTTATCCTTACCAAATGTAATTCTCCCATTCACGAAACTATTTTGTGATGAATCCATTTACAAAGGCCTTAAAAAACATCGGGCGAATACGAATTAGAGACTCGGGGCTTCTTTTTCGTTATTGGAGAATGTCACAAACGAACAAATATGATCGGGTTGTTCTAAAACATATCTATGATAGAATTCAGTCTAAATTTTATGTTTACAATAGTCTTTATAGGGCTTGGAGAAGGGTTGATCTTCCATTTGGTGGCACCTCACCCCCTCAAAATGGAGTGTTTTATAGAAGTAAAATGTTTTGGCTTTACCTCGATACGAGTATGAAGATTATCCTCGATATGGGTATACAATCTACCGGTTTGATGTGATAAAAAATGACCGGGGATTTTCATTTGTTCCAATCACCTAAATTCTGTGTATGTCATTGGCAGGTATGCAAGAATGAGTTGATATGTCTTATCAATGATGGCTCCACTTCCGTGTGGTCAATTGAAGAAATATATAATTTTCAATTTGGTCACCCGTGTAGTGAACGAAGAACTAATTACTTTGAGGATGATTGGGGCTTTAGATGGAAGTTGTTGGAAGAAATGTCTATAGATATAAATATGAAATGTCCCGGTTATCTTCCTCTTCGAATAGTCCAAGGTGTGGTTATTATGTGCAAATGCAATGAAGTTCCTTTCGTGTTATATGACATGATGGTCGGCCTTTCCTTCCCAAAGAGATATTGATAATTCAACTAATGAAAAAATGAATGGATTTTGGTCTCCAACGTTGCAGGATTGCAACGATTTGATCAATTCTGGAAATGTCTTTGCAATTGCTCCGCGTATGGATTCTATAGATGAGATTCCACCATTAGATGTAGACATGGAGTCTTAGGCTATTTTCCATTTTTTTATTCTCCAGTTTTTAGTCGCTATTTTTTCTTTTGTTTATAGTAGACCATTCGACATATACAACCAATTATATTAGCCAATCATTAAATTCAAGATTGAAGTCCATATCCCTATTACATGAAACTAAAAATATTTATCAATGTGGTTTGCTAAATGTGTTGTGGTTTGGTTCAATGACAAGATATTTATATTTGTTAATAATATTAGACTACAATTAATATATACATTGAAATTAATTTAAATACAAATATTGAATTACTAACATTATTAATATTTCATTATAAACATTGAGTTTAGAATTTTGTGCTTTCTTGTTGATTATTGTAATATGGGTCATATCACACATTTATTTTTATCACTCTTTTCATGTGCAGGTATGTATTTCTAATGAGGTTTATAGCATCACGTTTTTTAAGATTCAGCTTTTTTTAAAAACAATAGAAATGGGGTGTTATATATATATATATATATATATATATATATATATATATATATATATATATATATATATATATATATATATATATATATATATATATATATATATATATATATATCTATATATATATATATCTACCTAGATGTTTCTATCTCTTTCGTATAAATTTTTATTTTGTCGTTTTCCTTTCAAATGCGTGTATGGATAATAATGATGGGATCTACTATAATCAAGCGGTGGCGAATATTTCTAGACTCATCAGCCTTGTTTCTTACATTCGGGACAAGCTAGATAGAAAACATGGGTTCCATCCTACTTTCATCGATGAGCACCTTCGTGTGCTTGATGAAATGAAAATCAATGTGAAATACCTATTGCATGTGCACATGAGGCAAACGGGAGAAAAACAAGAAGGGATTGGTTGGAAAGCATTAAGTATCGTGATCATTATCCCGTTGATTTGAATTGGTGTTCCTTTTGTGGCTCGGACTGGTTGTGTTCTTGAAGAGGCTATTTGATAAATGACATTTGATGGACTCTTTTGAGTCCATTTTTGTGGTGGGATTTCTTTATGTAAAGACAACAAAACACATATGTTAATTTCGAGCTCCCTTCAATTTTTATAATATTAATGGTCCCTTTGCTTTATTGATGTTTTATGATTATACCGTTAATATTTGATTGTATTCGTTGATCAATTGGGTTTATAACATTGATTCCTTGATTTTTCCGATTCTTTCTGGGCTTGTAATAATATTCCGTTCACATTATTAAATTCAAATATTGGGGTTTTTATATTAGTCCCTGGAGTTCAATACTAATGCATTTTCCAATTTCACATTATGAAAAACACTTACTCAACTTAATATAAACGTAATGGACTATTGGTATAACTTATGTTTTTAATAATGTTCCCTTGAGTTCATGAATTCCTTTGGTTTATAATATTGAAGCCTTGGGTTTATTATATATTTTTGTTTATATTATTAATATTCCCTCCACTTTATTAATCTCTTCATGAATACAATGTGGTTGTGATACTAATGTTCGACTAAATTTTTTGTTCCCTTCGCATTATTGGTCCCTTGGGTTATTAATATTTTTCCCTTGGGTTCACCAGCTTCCTCGTTTTCTAATATTGGACAGCTTGAGTTATTACTTCTTTTGGTTTATAATACTTTTTTAATTGATTAGGTTTGTTAATAATTTTTTATTTCTATTACTCATTTGTTGGGTAATGTTTTTTCCCTTGGTTCACCAATTCCTTTAGTTTATAATGTTTAACCCTTTGGGTTTGTTAGTTCTTTCGGTTTATAATATGAATAATCGACTAATGTCATCGATGATCAAATGTCACACTCTCACAAATATTGTCTCCATATGAAAATCACCCATGGCCGACCATGGTCATAGTTGGTCCTTTGGTTTATAATTTTTTGGGTAATGATTGTCCCTTGGGTTCATCAATTCCTTTGGTTTATAATATTAAACCCTTGGGTTTATTAGTTTTTTTGGTTTATAATATGAATAATTGATCAATGTCATCCATGATCAAATGTCACAATCCGACAAACATTGTATCAATATGAAAAATCACCCATGGCTAACCATGGTCATAGTTGGTCCAAAGTCGCATTGCGACAACAATTGTCTCAATGTTTAAATCAATTCCCTTGGGTTCACCAATTCCTTTGGTTTATAATTTTTTGGGTAATGATTTTCCCTTGGGTTCACCACTTGCTTTGGTTTATAATATTAAACCCTTGGGTTTATTAGTTTTTTTGGTTTATAATATGAATAATCGATCAATGTCATCCATGATCAAATGACACATTATGAGAAAAATTGTCTCAATATGAAAATCACCCATGGCCAACCATGGTCATAGTTGGTCCAACGTCGCATTGGGATAACCACCTGCCTCAATGTTTAAATCAATTCCTTGGGTTCACCAATTCCTTTTGGTTTATAATTTGTTGGGTAATGGTTGTCCCTTGGGTTCACCAATTCCTTTGGTTTATAATATTAAACCCTTGGGTTTAATTAGTTTTTTTTGTTTATAATATGAATAATCGATCAATGTCATCCATGATAAAATGTCACATTCCGACAAACATTGTATCAATATGAAAATCACCCTTGGCCAACCATGGTCATACTTGGCCCAACGTCGCATTGCGACAACAATTGTCTCAATGTTTAAATCAATTCCATTAGGTTCACCAATTCCTTTGGTTTATAATTTTTTGGGTAATGATTTTCCCTTGGGTTCACCACTTGCTTTGGTTTATAATATTAAACCCTTGGGTTTATTAGTTTTTTTGGTTTATAATATGAATAGTCGATCAATGTCATCCATGATGAAATGTCACATTCTGACAAACATTGTATCAATATGAAAATCACCCATGGCCAACCATGGTCATACTTGGCCCAACGTCGCATTGGGACAACCATTGTCTCAATGTTTAAATCAATTCCCTTGGGTTCACCAATTCCTTTTGGTTTATAATTTGTTGGGTAATGGTTGTCACTTGGGTTCACCAATTCCTTTGGTTTATAATATTAAACCCTTGGGTTTATTAGTTTTTTTGGTTTATAATATGAATAATCGATCAATGTCATCCATGATCAAATGTCACATTCTGACAAACATTGTATCAATATGAAAATCACCCATGGCCAACCATGGTCATACTTGGCCCAACGTCACATTGCGACAACAATTGTCTCAATGTTTAAATCAATTCCATTGGGTTCACCAATTCCTTTGGTTTATAATTTTTTGGGTAATGATTTTCCCTTGGGTTCACCACTTGCTTTGGTTTATAATATTAAACCCTTGGGTTTATTACTTTTTTTCGTTTATAATATGAATAATCGATCAATGTCATCCATGATCAAATGACACATTATGAGAAACATTGTCTCAATATGGAAATCACCCATGGCCAACCATGGTCATAGTTGTTCCAACGTTGCATTGGGACAACCATTGTCTCAATGTTTAAATCAATTCCCTTGGGTTCACCAATTCCTTCTGGTTTATAATTTTTTGGGTAATGGTTGTCCCTTGGGTTCACCAATTCCTTTTCTTTATAATATTAAACCCTTGGGTTTATTAGCTTTTTTGGTTTATAATATGAATAGTCGATCAATGTCATCCATGATGAAATGTCACATTCTGACAAACATTGTATCAATATGAAAATCACCCTTGGCCAACCATGGTCGTACTTGGCCCAACGTCGCATTGCGACAACAATTGTCTCAATGTTTAAATCAATTCCATTGGGTTCACCAATTCCTTTGGTTTATAATTTTTTGGGTAATGATTTTCCCTTGGGTTCACCACTTGCTTTGGTTTATAATAAAAAACCCTTGGGTTTATTAGTTTTTTTGGTTTATAATATGAATAATCGATCAATGTCATCCATGATCAAATGACACGTTATGAGAAACATTGTCTCATTATGAAAATCACCCATGGCCAACCATGGTCATAGTTGGTCCAGCGTCGCATTGTGACAACCATTGTCTCAATGTTTAAATCAATTCCCTTGGGTTCACCAATTCCTTTTGGTTTATAATTTGTTGGGTAATGGTTGTCCCTTTGGTTCACCAATTCCTTTGGTTTATAATATTAAACCCTTGGGTTTATTAGTTTTTTTGGTTTATAATATGAATAATCGATCAATGTCATCCATGATCAAATGTCACATTCTGAGAAACATTGTATCAATATGAAAATCACCCATGGCCAACCATGGTCATACTTGGCCCAACGTCGCATTGCGACAACAATTGTCTCAATGTTTAAATCAATTCCCTTGGGTTCACCAATTCCTTTGGTTTATAATTTTTTGGGTAATGATTTTCCCTTGGGTTCACCACTTTCTTTGGTTTATAATATTAAACCCTTGGGTTTATTAGTTTTTTTAGTTTATAATATGAATAATCGATCAATGTCATCCATGATCAAATGACACATTATGAGAAACATTGTCTCAATATGAAAATCACCCATGGCCAACCATGGTCATAGTTGGTCCAACGTCGCATTGTGACAACAATTGTCTCAATGTTTAAATCAATTCCCTTGGGTTCACCAATTCCTTGTGGTTTATAATTTGTTGGGTAATGGTTCTCCCTTGGGTTCACCAATTCCTTTGGTTTATAATATTAAACCCTTGGGTTTATTAATTCTTTTGGTTTATAATATGAATAATTGATCAATGTCATCCATGATCAAATGTGACATTCTGACAAATATTGTCTCAATATGAAAATCTCCCATGGCCAACCCTGCTCATAGTTGGTCCAACGTCGCATTGTGACAACAATTCTCTCAATGTTTAAATCAATTCCCTTGGGTTCACCAATTTCTTTTGGTTTATAATTTGTTGGGTGATGGTTGTCCCTTGGGTTCACCAATTCCTTTGGTTTATAATATTAAACTCTTGGGTTTATTAGTTCTTTTGGTTTATAATATGAATACTCGATCAATGTCATCCATGATCAAATGTCACATTCTGACAAAGATTGTCTCAATAGGAAAGTCATCCATAGCCAACCTTGGTCATAGTTGGTCCAACATCGCATTGTGACAACAATTGTCTCAATGTTTAAAATCAATTCCCTTGGGTTCACCAATTCGTTTGGTTTATAATTTTTTGGGTAATGGTTTTCGCTTGGGTTCACCAATTGATTTGGTTTATAGTATTAAACTCTTGGGTTTATAATGTTAATCACACATTCGGTTTATTACTCTCTTGAGTTTAAAATACTATTTCTGAGGGTTTGTTAATTTCTTAGATTTTTCAGTTTAAAATATTAATTCTTAGCGTTTATTAATCTTTATTGTTTATAATATTCATCCGTTAGGTTTATGATATTTATCCATTGGGTTTGCTGATTCCTTTGCTTTATAATATTAAACCATTGGGTCGATTAGTTCTTTTGGTTTATAATGTTAATAATCTCGTTCGTTTATTGATATCTTATGTTTAAAATATTCATTCCTATGGATTATTAATTTATTAGGTTTTTTAGTTTAAAAAATCAATTCTTACGGTTTATTAATCTCGTGTTTTTAATTTTGATCCCTTATGTTTATAATATTTATCCCTTGGGTTCACCAATTCCTATGGTTTATAATATTTAAACCTTTGATTTATGATGACATTGGGTTTGTATTATTAATTATCCGTTGGGTTTATTAATATCTTCACTTTCAAATATTAATTGTTAGGGTTTATTAATCTCTTGGGTTTTTTGTTTTTAAATTTTGTTTCATATGGTTTATTACTCTCTTGAGTTTAATAATGATTATTAGTAATATTATAATATTATAATAATATTATTAATATATAATAAATATTATTATAATATTATTAATATATTATTAGTTTTTCTCGTTTATTAATAATATAACCATCTATGATATTAATATATAAATAAATATTAAAATATTAAATATTATTTTTATTATTTTTATATTAATAAATATTATTATTATATATATTATATATTTCAAGATAATTTATAGTATGTATATAGTTAATATTAATAATATATTAATAAATATTTTTAATATATATTATTAATACTTATTATAATATTATAATAAGTATTAATAATGAATAATAATATTATAATATTATTAATAGTATTATAATATTTTAATATTTATTTAGTAATATTAATAATATTATAATATTACTAATAATAATTATAAATAAATATTGAAATATTTTAGGAATTTGGCTTCTGTGATCCATAAAGTATGTGTAAAAAGATTTTTCGGTGAAAATCACATAGGAGAAATTTGTTTCGAAACGTGTCGACACAAATTTCTCCTATGTGATTTTCACCGAAAAATCTTTTTACACATATTGAAATATTTATTAATAATGATTATTAGTAATATTATAATATTATTAATATTATATATTATAAATAAATATTGAAATCTTTATTAATAATAATTATAAGTAATATTATAATATTATTAATATTCATTATTAATAATATATATTCATAATATTTTAATATTTTAATATTTATTTAGTAATATAAATAATATTATAATATTACTAATAATTATTTTTAAGAAATATTAGATTATAATGTTACTAATAATCATTATAAATAAATATTCTAATATTTATTAATAATGAATATTTATAATATTATAATATTATTAATAATATAATCAACTATGATATAATATATATTATTAATATATTATTAGTTCTTTTGCTTTATTAATAGTATAGCCATGTATGATATATTAAATCATTATATATTATTAATATTTTTTTATATTAATATATATTATATATATTTTTCAAGTTAATTTATAGTATGTATATAGTTAATCATAATTTATATATTTAATATATTATTATTCTTATTAATATATAATATATATTTTTCAAGTTAATATAATAAATTTATTATATATAATATTTATTTATTGATATATAAATTAATGTGATGGGTAGTGGATATAGGCCTATCGGCTTATATCAACCACATTGGTAAATGTGGATGTAAATCTATTTTATATACGCCTATAGGGTATATCAACCACATTAGTTTTTACTAATGTAGTTGTGCTAGTCTTAAACAAATGTCTTAAAATGCCCTTGGTGTAGTAGTGATTCTTTTGCTGATAGTGCACCTGTGCTGCGTCTCTCCGATCAGAGATGTTCTTTGCAGGCAATTTGCTGGAATTGAAGCGTGTTCTGCATGGATCGTGACTGCGGGATAAACGTGCCAGTATATTTATCGAGAGATCAGTCAAATCCCAGTCGGCATTAGAAGGCAGCGTAGCTGCAGGCAGTGGTGTTTGGAGAAGTGACGTGCGTGGCAGCCGAACTGTTCAAAGTTAATCTGGTCAATTGTTGACAACGATTTGATCAACATTGTGAAGCCCTGTGCATTGAGATTCCGAGCATGATCTTGGATCTGCGGTGAGCGGTCGGTGTACCTGAATCGCTGTATGCCTTGGATGCCCAGTGGAAGCATTAGTGATTGAGTGCGTTCGTCCACCGAGGTTTTTCCAATAGTTCTCCCAGCGACTGAGCAGCAACAAGTTCTCCCAGCGACGGTGGTGTTCTGGGCTATGTTCTGATCTGCTAGCGACGGTGGTGGCTCTCTCTGCAACCGTGGTGGATCTGCCGTAGTTGTTGCGTGCAGGTCGGATCGTAGCTGCTGTAGGGAGCGTGGTGTTTTTTTGTGGAGGACGATAATTCGAGGTGCACCTGTGCTGCGACTTCGGTGTGGAGCTATTGCTGGTGGGCAAGAAAAAGGGTGCAGCGTTTGAAGGTCGATTCCTGCTCAGAGGTCGTGAGAAGGTTGATTGCATGTGAAGGGAAAGCCTTAACTCTGAAGGTTCGAGCTTCCTACATTCAATTTCTGTTGAGGGTTTGAAAACCGAGGATCTATTGTGTACATATAATAAATCTGATAAACATTGTTGATTCATAGCTATTGTTTGACAAATAATTTCAACCAGCGTTGAGGTGTCATCAGATGTCCAGTCCCACGTATTTGCTCTGACACAGATATTGATTTTGGGCTGAGGAGGTTATCTGCGCTATATTGTTGTGAAGACAACGCTATCTGTAAGCTACCCCATGATATTATAAGTCTGTATTTAAGAGGAGAGAAAGCGTTGTTGAGCCAAGAAGCCAAGAGTGCAGATTAACAGGGACGGCCAGAGGTTCGCACAAGTCTTGAATTATCTCCGCAACGGCACTGTGTGGCTGCAGAAGGTTGGTCTCCTGCGAGAAATTCAGGAGAAGGTTGAGTTCTTCTGCCTCGCCGGCTTCAACACTATCGACAAGGAGGAAATTGGGCGGAAAGAGCAAGCGCAAGAGGCCACGTGAAGGAGGTGTTGGCTGCTGCGTGAGCACGATTTCAGTGTTGCGTTCTGTAGATCGATTGCTGGGGCTTGCGGAATGACATAGCGGAAGATCCGTTGAATGTTGGTCTATAGTGTTCAAGTGTGAGAACACCGACCTCCATTTTTTTAATATTTTCCATTGTGGTGTTTTAGTGCAGTTGCGTGACCTGTGGAGGGTCGAACCGGGCGTGGAGACCTCGGCAGCCTATGAGCAGAGCTGTGACTGCGAACATGGAGAAGGTTGATCGAGCCAACTAGAGGAGAAGAAAGTTGTTGATTATTGGGAGAGAAGGCCGCTGCTGGAGGCTGTCTGCTTTTTTGTCTATTGAGAGAGATCCATTTTAGAGTCTTGGCGTTGATCTCCCAGATTTAATTACTGACAAGGGCTTGCAATTGCCCCATTCGACCGCGGGTTCTGCAGTTCGGCGCGATGAATTTATTCAGGTATGCGGGAGTGGTTTACCAACCACTGTGAGAACAACGCTATTGTTGCCGTAGAACAGGCCCTGCGTAATCTCTCGAGTGGAAATGGTACAGTAAAAGGATCGAATTTGCAGGTGAATCGATCTTTTGATTTAGAGCCTAGAGGTGGCCAAAGAGGCTCTGGGTTTGGAGTCGAGCGGGTTGTCCTATAGGTGCTGCAACCATCAAATTTTAGAATGGGTAGCGAATTGTTCCTGATCAAGGTATTCTTGTGCACTTGATGCAAGGGAGAAAATAGAACGTGCAATGGGTCTACAAAGGTGACTGAAAGAGTCTCGAAGAAGACTGAAAGATATGAAGAGAAAACATCAAGACATAAATCTGGAATTTGATGAAATTGATATGGATTTAGTTCCTATTTCTTATGTGGTTGTTCTAACTTCCTTACTTGTTTGTAAGCTATATATTCATGGTGTGTAATAATGATTTGGTAGAGTGTTCTGCAGATGCAGTTTCCATGTGAAGCTCCTCACTTGTGAGCTGTTCAGTTTATTGAATATAAATTATCTTCCAGTTTTTATCCACAGTCATCATCAACTTAATAGTTGTAGTCGTCCTCGATACAATAGGGCCACGATCCACGAATTTACATATTCCAGGGCACTCCTCTACGGTGGCCTATCATAACTTACAGATTATGAAATCACGAAGTATTAATAATTGATACCAATGGTTTTTTATTGATGACCATAGTGGGAGACAAACCCACTACCACGAAGAACAAAAGTCAAAAACTTCAAAACCATCAATGACAATAGACGATAACCCAATATTTCCTCTCCCCGACATGTTGCAAATCTCTATGCAGTCGTCAATACTCGACAGACAACGCCATTAAAATCCCTAACAGGATTTTTCTTCACTCCTCCAATGAGCACACAAGTTCAACTCGTCAAAGAAGATGGGGAGCCCTTCGACATTGTGGATGCGCAACGAGAATTCGCAGACGAGCCGCTGCTTTCCGCTCACCAGCGGAGGCTCCCATACTGTTCAACACAACGCACAACAAGCGAACTCCAAGGCTCGAACATCGCTTCACACAAAAATGATCCACTTTCTCCAGGATAGAACAACCCTTCCAACCGTGCCGAATCCACTGATGCCGAATCCACCAAAAATAATGCTGCAGAGACTCCGCTCCAAGCAACTTGGCTTACAGGGAGCTCAATATACCTGACGCTCTGATACCATGATAAAATTCCAAGGAAAGATAGAATATGAGATAATGCAAGAGACTCTCTAGGTAACTCACCTGGAGAGCCTCTTACTTTATCTCATATTTTGTCTCTCCCTAGAATTTTATCATGGTTAAGAGCGTCAGGTATATTGAGCTGCCTATAAGCCAAGCTGCTTGGAGCGAAGTCTTTACGGCATTGTTTTTGGTGGATTTGACATCAGTGGATTCGACATGGCTGGAAGGGTTGTTAGATCTTGGAGAAAGTGGGTCGTTGTTGTGTGAAGCGTTGTTTGAGCCTTGGATTTCGCTAGTTGTGCGTTGTGGTGAACAAGTTGGGAGCCTCTGCTGGTGAGCGGAATGTAGCGACTCAACTGTGAATTCTCGTTGAACGTCCACAATTTCGAAGGGCTCCCCATCCGCTTTGACGGGTTGAACTTGTGTGCTCATTTAAGGAGTGAGCCTGTTAGGGATTTTAATAGCGTCGTTTGTCGGGTATTGATGACCGCATATAGATTTGCGACTTGTCGCGAAGAGGAAATCTTGGGTTACCATATGTTTCCGTTGATGAAGGTTTTGAATTTTTTGACTTTTGTTCTTCGTGGTAGTGTGTTTGTCTCCCATTGTGGTCATCAATCAAAACCATTGGTATCGGTTATTAATATTTATTTATTTCATAATATGTAAGTTATGAGAGGCCATTGTAGAGGAGTGGCCTGGACTATGTAAATTCGTGGATCGTGGCCCTATTGTACCGAGGACTACTGCAAATGTTAAGTTCTGGATGACTGTGTTAGAAATTTTATTGGAATGGTGGATTGTGTACCCTGCTGTCAGATCCATTAACAGTCTGTCCAAGTAGATTGATGTAGATGTGGAGGGTGATCTCGTGCCCAAACAAATTTAAATTGATTGATTGGCTTGTAGGCAGATGTTGAGATAGAGAAAAGATTTAATATTACACTGCGTTGATGCATGTATTTATTGCGCAACGAGAGCGTATATGACAAATGAACGAATATATATTTTTTCAAAGGAATTTTCATGAACTCTTGGATGGAACAGAAAGTGTGAAGGTGTATGTCTGAGCGAGTGTGTATCCCCCAGGTATTGTTGTGAACAATATAATTGCAGTTGAGGAGGTCTGCCTGTGGAGTTTTGTTTGAATGCGTGGAGGTTGTGGAGATCCATTGATTCTAAGGTGAATGCTCTCTTCCTATGGATTTTAGAGCGGATTGTTCGTCCGCTGGTGCCAGTGGTGTCAGTAGAATAATGTCGGTTGGAACACCAAAGAGGAGTTGACCAAGAACAAGAAGAAGATCCCACACAAATGAAGGGTTTTCTGGTGAAACTACTTCTACTCTGCAAACTCGGGCATAACTACCGCTATGTTGCAGAACATCCCACTTTTTGGATGGTTACCATTTATGAAGTCGTAAACAACTAGCACTGTTGCAAGTTGTCGCCAGCATAACAATCATCACCTCGTCAATAGAGCTACATCAAGAGTTTATAGCAGAGCTACCATAGTCATCAAGGAATAAGGTGACCATTGCTACTATTGTAAGAAAAACCACCGTGTTCATAAAATTCTTGTGCAAAGTTCTTGTTTGAGAATGAATTGAAGTCAATCATTGGAGCTGTGAGCTGTCAATATGTTTGTATTTTTAGACATGTTTAACATTGATCCTTCTAATGATGTTTTTTTCATGTGGCCATTTGGAGGCATTTCAGGCTTGGGTAGTTTTTTTTAGTGAGAAGAATATTCTTACAAACAATATGGTTTTATTAATGACCACAAGTTTGATAAGCCACAATCTACTCAACAGGTTTATGTAATTAAAGAGCTACCAATGGTTCACGAAGAAGGTTATAAACACTTAATCATGAACCTATTGCTCAAGATTTAGATGATAGCGATAACAAGAGGAATACAAAACTAAAAGCACAACAAAGACAAAAAGGAAAAACATGTGCCTTCAATGGAATTAATGATTCTTATCAAATTCAATCATCATCTCAAGCTTTTCCATCTCAAACCTCCAAAGTAATCTAGAGGGGGAAAAATAAATCATATTATACATCCTTAATAATAAGGATAATTGACTTTAATGAGGTGATCCACAAGGCGCATATGGAATAAGATAAAAAATTGTGTGGGTGTAAAGATTCTCATACTCAGATGATTGACACAGGAAGTATTGCTTCAAGTAATCTTACATTCCGTGGAGTGTTATCTATAACCAATGATAAATACAAACCACATCAAGTGGCCAACCAAGGAAGGAGAAATATGACTTTAGGTGAATTTCTCCATTAAGGGGGAGTGTTAGAATTAATGGAGAAATCTATTGATGTATTTGTTTAGGATTGATATCCTCTATTTAGGTCCTATATCCTATTATTTAGGGAGTGGTTCAAACCACCAAGCTAATGTGTAAGCTTATTTGTACGAGATTTTGATTGAATGAATACAATGTGTGTGTTCAGTGCTTCGAAATTCTCCAGATAACTCACCTGGAGAGCCTCTTGCTTTATCTCATATTCTGTTTTGCCTTGGAATTTTATCAAAATTTTGATCTCTCTTGGAGCTTGATAGACCTAGTGTTAATATGGATGTAGTCTACCAATACAATTGTACAAATGAAAAAAATTTAGTTGGTGAATTCCTTATTTGTATCTAAAATTTGAAAATGTCTCATGGTCTTCTCTTTATGTTGTTTTGAAAGAGTGCACATTACCAACTTAAAACTTGGTTGATAATTTAAGGGTTACATGCGAAAAATATAATTTTCAATTCATCAATGTTATTTTTCATAATAATCTTTTGCAACAACATACATAATGTTTTCATGGATATTACCTCCTTTGTCATTAGGACTTTATGTCCTTTCTCGTAGCTAGATTAGGGAGAGTGGAAATGTTTATGTAATTTTATGTTGATGTATTTATCCTCCTCAAATGATCTTCTTACTCCCCATTGTTTAATTCCAATAACTCTCTTTGTAACAGGGGAAGCTCTCACATTCTAAATAAATTATATAATTTCCTAGGCATTACATGATTTGGCATATCAACCTATTGTGTGTATTCTACAATCATTTTGGGATAATTTGAAATCAACGATTTAGCAAAAAATGTCATTATAAATTGCATACTTGAACAAGACATGAGAAGTATACTAACTCAAAGGATTATATAATGATTCCTTATTGAGTAGGAAAAAATAAAGGGTCAGAGGAATTTTCATGTGTCTTATTAAAGTGACCTCCCTTTCTCCCCCACACCCGCCCCCCCTCCCCTCTTCTCCCACTAAGAAGTGTGATATAGATGCTATTATAGTGATGACTCAAAAGAAAACCTCTAAAGTTGCCCCAATCCCCATCCATGACATATAAAAGTTGTGTTATGTCATTATACAATAAGTATAAATGAAATGATATCAATGTCATGAGAAAAATCGATACATAGGATAACTGTTCAAAATTGAGTTTTCTAAAATTGGAATGGTGTATTGGGAAGGAGCATCCAAAAAAGGATTTTCAGAGGTAAATAATTTTATATCTAGTGAAATTAGGAATATTCTTTAATATGGCATGAATGCACATGTTATGTCATAGATTCATTGAGTGAACGCCTATAGGGTAAGGATGCTTTATGCTTCTTGGTGTTCCATGTGAATATAGGAATTGGTTAAACTATCAAGCAAAGTATGGATGTTATATTGTAGGAATTTACAGGGTAAGTTCCTTAGTTCAAACACCAAAGGTCACCACTCACAAACAGATCACAAATAAGTACACCAGTATTTGACATGGTGAAAACCCTCGAAGAGGGAAAGAGTCCACGACCTGAGCCAACGCGGCCACTTCAGGAAATTCATTAATATAAGGAAAGAAAATTTACATAAGCTTCTCTCATAAACGGTTACCTGGAAAATGACCATCCATGCTCTTTAAATAGAGATCATGGATCAGTCGGGTGTTAAGCCATGGATCAAGTGTCAGTAATACCGAGGAGAGAGTGAATCTTCAGATCACTACATATTGTGACCGTCAAATTATAAGTTACAAATGCACATAGTAAAGAAATACACTTTACCTAACTCTACGCTAGACCAAGGTATATTTAACTATTTCCTATGTGTCAGAATATCATAACATCCCCCCTTAAGAAAAACTTGGGATAGGATTGAAAGATTTACAAAGGTGACACAAAATGAGACTATATCCTATGTGTCGAAATATCCTAACAACCCCCCTTAAGAACAACTTGGGATAGGATTGAAGGATTTACAAAGGTGAGACAATAGGAGAAGGAAGGAGGCATTAGATCCTATCCCCCCTTAATGATAAATTTCTTGAAATCCAAGCATAAATCAAAGTTTGGTAAACTTTTTTTTTTTGTGAGAGCCTTTGTAAATCTATCAGAAACTTGATCATTGGTTGAATAATACTGCACTTCAAGAACACAATAATGAATGAGCTTTCTGATGAAGTGTATGTGAAGCTTAATGTGTTTCATACATTGATGCTGAACTGGATCTTTGCACAGCTAAATCGCACTCTGATTATCACACCAAAGTGTAGTTGGATTTTGCTGATGAAGACCAAATTAGGACAGGATCTAACGAAGCCACAGGGATTCCTTGCTGGTTTCAACTACACCATGATACTCTGCTTCTGACGAAAAACGATAAATGGCACTTTGTTTCTTAAAAGACCAAGTAATAGGTCATGAGCGAAGATTGAATACATAACCTGCAGTAGACTTTCGATCATCAAGGTCACCGAACCAATCAGAATCAGTGAAACCAATCAACAATGGAGATGCTCTTACACTGTAATTAATCCTGAACTAAATTGTACCTCAAATATATCGAAGTATTATTTTAGCTACTTTCCAATGACTTTCATGAGGTTGGTGCATAAACCGAGCGAAGGGACCAACGACAAAGGAAAGGTCAGGACAAGTATGGGTTAGAAACATAAGTTTACCAACAAGTTGATGGTATAAGGTAGCATCAACTTCAGGGGTAGTACAAGTCACTGAAAGCTTGAATCCAGACTGAAAGGGAGAAGGGGTTGGCTTACAGTCTTCCATTTGAAAGTGGCATTGAAGATCATGGGAATACTTGGACTGAGAAAGGGTAATACCTTCTTTGGATTGCAAGACTTGAAGACCAAGGAAATAATGCAAGTGTCCTAAGTTTGTCATTTAAAACTTATTTTTGAGGCAAGAATTCACATGGTTTATATCGTTAGGGTCACTACCAGTAAGGATAATATAATCAACAAAAAGAACAAGGATGATGAAGGACTTACCCACTTTCTCGGTGTAGATAGTGTTGTGAGAACGACACCTAGAAAAGACATTATCTAAGACAAAGCTATCCATTTTGGCATACCAAGCCGAGGAGCTTGTTTGAGACCATAGAGAGACTTCCTAAGGCGAAAAACAAGGCTAGAGTCATTTTGGATAAAGCCAGGGGTTTTTCCATGTAAATTTATTCACGCAAATCTCCATGTAAGAAGGCAGATTTAACATCCATCTGATGAAATTCCCATTTAAAGGAGGCAACAAGGGAAAGAAAAAGGCATATATAATTAATTTTCGCAAAAGGGGAGAAGGTTTCAGCATAGTCAATTCCTTCAAGTTGTGAAAATCCTTTAGCAACAAGATGAGCTTTATGTTTATCCACTTTTCCATATGGTCCAAATTTTTTTTTGTATACCCATTTGCATCTAACAAGTTTTCTTCCCTTTGGAATAGGAAAAAGATCCCAAGTATCGTTTGCCAATAAGGAACGATATTTTTCATTCATATCTTCATCCCAATCTGGATGACCTGAGGCTTCCTCAAAGGTGTCTGGATCAGGATTTTCTGGAACTTGAGCCAATAAGGAAGAGGCTCTCTCGAACTGAGAACATGTACAACATTGATTTGCAGGGTCATCTGCAAGAGAACCTACTGGATCCTGAGTAGAGCAGACCCATATTGGACACTGTGGAGTTGAAGGAATGTCTTGAGGAAGTCGAGGAGGATTTTCATCCTCGCTATCATCATCTGAAATAGAGGGAATGCTGTCAAAAATAGAAGAGATAAAGAGAGGTGGCACATATGCCGAATCAGGCTCACGGACCAAAGGTGGCACGCCTGCCGAACTAGGCTCACAGGCCGATATATTTTCATCAAATTTTACATCTCTTATAGTGATTACATTTTTTTATTTTGGTTGAAGAATGTAGAAATTATATACAATATGAATTTATATATCCGGACTCTCCTGATCTAACAATATTTATCTTCTTGCTAAATACATAATCCTTCCACTATAATTCTTGCGGAAATTTAATCAACAATTGCAAAACACATGAAGCAATAAAAACACACATAACATAGTTGTTTAACGGGAAAGCTTGAAGCTGAAAACCCCAACTATCATATATTATGTATCATGCAAATCATGTAACAATATCATACAAAGATTAGTACATCAAGCTCTGCATACAATCAATCATCACACACTAACATAGAAGAAATCTACAAATCCATGCACCATTCTCACCCCTCCTGCTAGCCTGTCTCCACTCTGCAATCCAAGCTGATTACAAAGACCAATTCGATGCAATCCCACTCTCCTTGACTGCGTGATTATCATTGGAAACTCCAATGTATATGTAGATGCAATTCATGCATCACTATGGTCACAAGAGATAGTCCATCTTTCCCTTTCACCTATCTCTGCACTGGGTCTCCACTAGCTCTGACATGCACTGTAGTTAACTGCTATATTGTTCAGTTGATTAATGAGTTATTATTTGTGAAATAATTAAATAATTAATTCACTCCACTTTCACTAGTGTATCATTCAGTTAGATTAGATACAACTAGCTCAACTAAGTCTGACTGAGTTAAACTGAATACAACTCCATGAACTACTCTTCCAACTCTGTCATAACTTTGCCACTTTAGTTATAACTGAGTCCTCCATGCATGGACTCCAGTAAACCCTTAGGAATTGCATAATTCCTTCAGCCCACTAATTTTACAAATCTTTTCACTAAAATAAAGTGGTCCAAGAGAATAAGTTGGTGTTTAGTGTCTGATTATTATTAAGAGCTAATAATAATCAACATGCATCTATTTTTAGATCGACAATCTATAAATAGACTTCGCCCGATCTTCTAAAAATAGAATTTCATCTATTTTTCACATTTGACCAACCATCTACAAATAGCCTCCTGCTACATATACAATATGCTCACCATGTCTAAAAATAGACATACACCTGAAAATAGCCTGTGTGGGCCCCACCTAGTATAGGTGATTATTTTCCAACTAGGATCAAGGATGACATTTTAGGATGCCTCCTTCACTGTTTCTTGTTGCAAACTTCAACACTCCCTCTCAGAAAGAAAGGACTGTCTTTGCATGCGACATGCAACTCCATGCATTCACCCTGCAACTCTTGCTACAACAAATCTGAAACTGAAAGGTTCCAAACAACTCAATAAATCTAATGCATCTATCATTAAAGTCTTAGACTTGTGCTTAGCTACTACACATGTCTTCAGGAACCACTACATTGTTGAACTCTGCACCCATGCAGTCTGCACTTGCTGTCAACTTTGAACCGCGCTCCAATATCCGACACTTTCACTTTGATATGCCTGCATCAATCCAGTTGATCATGCTACTACTGCTCTGTGGGCTCCTCGTAGCTAGGTTCAATTCATGAGATCCACAACATCTCAATGAATTCTTCCCAGAAATTTCTTCTTGGGATTATTCATACATGTCGCCCCACCTCTCACCTGGTGGTATAGCCGCATGCACTCCCTCTGCCCATCTGGCACAAAATTTCTCTGCATGAGTGGTTTCTCCCACTCCATGATCCTCATCTTATGGCTGCTTCACATCCCGAGGTTCACTCTTATCTGTATGCAATTACAAATCCCTCTCAAGCTTCAATGCATGTCTTTCATGCACTTCCCAACAGTAGGAAGCTTCGTAGAAATCCCATCTACATCAAATCTATAAAGATTCTTCTGCATCTCTAGTTGTGGCTACTCCATAACCTTATAAGACTGCTTCTTAGGCTGTATGTTGAGAGGCTCCCTCTCAACCACCAAGTCACTAACCTCTTATTTTCTCCTCAAAGCTTTGCATGCATCTTGTACCACCAAAAAATTCAGATATTCTCTGCAAATTCGCGTGCCCAAAAATTCCTGCTCTCATTCAATGTAGAAAATATATAACACAGCTTCGATACCATGTAGAAATTATATAAAATATGCATGTATATATGAGAACTCTCTTGATCTAACAATATTTTTCTTCTTGCTAAATACAAAATCCTTCCACTATAATTCTTGTGGAAATTTAATCAACAATTGCAAAACACATGAAGCAATAAAAACACACATAACACAGTTGTTTAATGGGAAAGCCTGAAGCTGAAAACCCCAACTATCATATATTATGTATCATGGAGATCATGTAACAATCTCATACAAAGCTTAGTACATCAATCTCTCAGTACAATCAATCGTCACACACTAACATAGAATAAGTCTGCAAATCCATGCACCAATCTCAACCCTCCTGTTAGCTTGCCTCCACTGCGCGATCCAAGCTGATTACAAAGACCAATTCGATGCAATCCCACTCTCCTTGACTACATGATTATAATTGGCAACTCCAATGTATATGTAGATGCAATATCTCTGCACTGGGTCTCCACTGGATCTGACATGCACTGTAGTTAACTGTTGTATTGTTCAGTTGATTAATGAGTTATTATTTTTGAATTAATTAACTAATTAATTCACTCCACTTTCACTAGTGTATCATTCAGTTAGATTAGATACAACTAGCTCAACTGAGTCTAACTGAGTTATACCGAATACAACTCCATGAACTACTCTTCGAACTCTGTCATAACATTGCCACTTTAGTTCTAATTGAGTCCTCCATGCATGAACTGCAATAAACGCTTAGGAATTGTGTAATTCTTTCAGCCCACTGATTTAACAAATCTATTCACTGAAATAAAGTGCTCCAAGAGAATAAGTTGTTGTTTAGTGTCTCATTATTATTAAGAGCTAATAATAATTGACATGCATCTATTTTTAGATCGACGATCTATAAATAGACTTCGCCTGATCTTCTAAAAATAGAATTTCATCTATTTTTCACATTTGAAAAACCATCTACAAATAGCCTCCTGCTACATATAGAATATTCTCACCATGTCTAAAAATAGACATACACCTAATAATAGCCTGTGTGGGCCCCACCTAGTTTAGGTGATTATTTTCCAACTAGGATCAAGGATGATTTTTTAGGATGCCTCCTTCATTTTTTATTGTTACAAACTTCAAAAAAGAAGTCTATATCCTTTGACATCTTCAGAATATCCAACAAAAATACATTTTTCACTCTTAGGTTCTAAGGATTTATGTTTCGCATCTGGAATATGGGCCCAAGAGTCATTTCCAAAAACATGAAAGTGACTTACATTTGGTTTGATTGAGCTCTAGGCTTATTCTGGAGTTATATTACTTAAAACCTTACACTAGTACATCTGGCATAAATTCCAACACTTCTATCGTAATGTCATAAATTTGCCCAATTTCAATCAAATTTTCAAATCCCGCCACAAACCGTCGCTATACCGACGTTTAGGGATATTGTCGCTTTTGTGACTTTTATGTTTGTCGTCAGAATTGCGACGTCGCCTACACATTCATCGGTCTTGTGACGCTTGGGAGAAACCGTCGAAAAAATGACGTTTCTCATATAGACGTTGGTCTTGCGACGTTTGACTGACGTCTATATGAGAAATGTCACTTTTCCAACGGTTTCTCCCAAGCGTCGAAAGACCAACGTTTATACGAGAAATTTCACTTGTCTGACAGTTTCTCTCAAGTGTCACAAGACTGAAATAAAAAGTGTAATTTTATTTCACCTCGATCGATCATGAACTTCAATTTTATATGTTCGTGTTGATAGTATATCATAAGCTTCATAATTTTTTTTGTTATAACGAATGAAATATGAAAAATATATTAAGAAGAATATTAGTTTTGTAGATATTTTGTATGTTTATAAAATTGATCCAAATATATTATTATTGATTTTGTTTTGTAACATTGATAAATTGATCGATTTATTAACCATATATTTATATGAAAGATACTTATTTCAGATATTAAGGCGATGATAATCAAATTGAAATATTGACCTGGATATTTTTTTATGAAAGACACAGAAATTTCAAGTCGCACCTTGTGAGCAAGACCCCCGACCACGCGTGTTCGGTTTGGGCCGTTTCGTTCCAGGGTGCCCGTATCAGTTTTGCTTAGTTGTGACCGCCCAAGTGCCTTGTGCACATTTGGGTGGCCCTTTTGGTGTTTGATCCCATGTGTCATTGTTCAGTCGGGTGCGCCGTGTCGCGTCGTGTGAGGTCACCCGACCGGGCACGTTTGGGTCGGGCCATTTCGTTTGAGGGCACCGGTATCAGTTTTGCTAAGTTGTGACCACCTGGGTGCCTTATGCACATTCGAGCGGCCCATTTTCCGTTCTCTTCCTTGTGACGTCGTTCAGTTGGGCGCGCTGTGTCGTGCCGTGTGAGGTCACCCAACCAGGCGCATTCGAGTTGGATTGTTTTGTTTGAGGGCGCCCGTATCAGTTTTGCTAAGTTGTGACCACCTGGGTGCCTTGTGCATGTTCGGGCAACCCGTTTTCCGTTTGCTCCCATATGGCATCATTGGTCAAGCGCGTTGTGTCGCGCTGTGTGAGGTCGCCCGACCGGGCGTGTTTTGGTCGACACGTTTCGTTCGAGGGCGCCCGTATCAGTTTTGCTAAGTTGTGACCACCTGGGTGCATTGTGCATGTTCGAGCAGCCCGTTTTCTGTTTGCTCCCATGTGGCATCGTTCGGTCGGGCGCGCCGTGTTGTGCCTTGTGATCAGGTTGCCTGACTCGGCACATTCGAGTTGGGTCGTTTCGTTCGAGGGTGCCCGTATTAGTTTTGCTAAGTTGTGACCACCCAGGTGCCTTGTGCATGTTCGGGCGGTCTGTTTGCCATTTTATCCCTTGTGGTATCATTCGGTCAAGCACGCCATGTCGCATCGTGTGAGGTCGTCCGATCGGGCACGTTCGGGTTGGGCCGTTTCGTTCGAGGGCGCCTGTATCAGTTTTGATAAGTTGAGACCACCCAGGTGCCTTGTGCACGTTCGGGTAGCCCGTTTTCCATTTTATCCCTTGTGGCATTGTTTGATCAGGCACACCATGTTGCGCCGTGTGAGGGCGCCCGAACAAGCATGTTCGGGTTGCACTGTTTCATTTGAGGGCACCCGTATCAATTTTGCTAAGTTGTGACCACCCGAGTGTCTTGTGCACGTTTGAGTGGCCCATTTTCTGTTTGCTCCCATGTGGCATTGTTCACTCAGGCCCGCCGTGTTCCGTCGTGTGAGGTCACCCGACCAGGCGCGTTCGAGTCGACCTGTTTCATTCGAGGGCACCCGTATCAGTTGTGCTAAGTTGTCACTGCCCGGGTGCATTGTGCACATTTGGGCAGACCATTTTCTGTTTTCTCCCATGTGGCATCATTCGGTCGGGCGTGCCGTGTCGCGCCTTGTGATCAGGTCGCCTGACCGGGCGCGTTCGGGTCTGGCCATTTCATTCGAGGGTGCCATTATCAGTTTTACTAAGTTGTGATCACCTAGGTGCCTTATGCACGTTCAAGCGGCCCATTTTCCATTTGATCCATTGTGGCATCGTTCGATCAAGTGCGTCGTGTCGCACCGTGCGAGGTCACCCGACTGGGCGCGTTCGGGTCGAGTCGTTTCATTCGAGGGCACCCATATCAATTTTGCTAAGTTATGACTACCCGGGTGCATTGTGCATGTTCGGGCGGCCCGTTTTCTGTTTTCTCCCTTGTGGCATCATTCGGTCAGGCGCGCCGTGTCGCGTTGTGGGTGGTCACTCGACCGGGCGCGTTCTGGTAGGGCCATTTCGTTCGAGGGTGCTCATATCAGTTTTGCTAAGTTGTGACTGCCTGAGTGTCTTGTTCACATTCAGGCAACCCATTTGCCATTTTCTCCCATGTGGCATCGTTTGGTCGCGCGCGCCGTGTCATGCCGTGTGAGGTCACCCGACTAGGGGCGTTCGGGTTGGCCCGTTTCGTTCGAGGGCACCAATATCAGTTTTTCTAAGTTGTGACCACCCGAGTGCATTGTGCACGTTTGGGCAGACCATTTTCTGTTTGCTCCCATGTGGCATCGTTCAGTTGAGCGTGCCGTGTCGTGCTTTGTGATCAGGTCGCCCGACCGGGCGCATTCAGGTCAGGCCATTTTGTTCGAGGGTGCTCGTATCAGTTTTGCGAAGTTGTGACCTTTCAGCTGCCTTGTGCACATTCGGGTGGCCCATTTGCCATTTGCTCCTTTGTGAAACTGTTCGGTCAGGCACGCTGTATCGCGCCATGTGAGGTCATCCGACCGGGCGCATTCATGTTGGGCCATTTCATTCGAGGGCGCCCGTATCAGTTTTGTTAAGTTATGACCACTCGAGTGCCTTGTGCATGTTCAAGCGCCCTGTTTTCCGTTTGCTCCCTTATGGCATCGCTGGGTCGGGCGTGCCGTGTCGCGCCATGTCAGGGCGCCTGACCAAGCACATTTGGGTTGCGTTGTTTCGTTCGAGGGTGTCCGTATAAGTTTTGCTAAGTTTTGACCGCCTAGGTGCATTGTGCACATTCAAGCAGTCCTTTTGTCATTTTCTCCCATGTGGAATCATTCGGTCGGGCATGCTGTCTCGCGTCGTGTGAGGTCGTCAGACTAGGCACGTTCGGGTTGACCCGTTTCATTCGAGGGCACCCGTATCTGTTTTGCTAAGTTGTAACCGCCCGAGCACATTGTGCACATTTGGGCGGCCTATTTTTTGTTTGCTCCCATGTGCCATCGTTCGGTCGAGCACGTCGTGACGCGCCTTGTGATCAGGTTGCTAGACCATGCGCGTTCGGTTCGGGCCGTTTCGTTCGAGGGCACCCATATCAGTTTTACTAACTTGTGACCACTAAGGGTGCCTTGAGAATGTTCGAGCAGCCCGTTTGTCATTTTCTCCCTTGTGGAATCGTTCAGTCAGGCACATTGTGTCGCGTTGTGCGAGGTTGCCCGACCGGGCGCGTTCGAGTCAGGCCATTTCGTTCGAGGGTGCCTGTATCCGTTTTTCTAAGTTGTGACTGCCCGAGCACCTTGCACATGTTCAGGCGGCCCATTTTCCATTAGCTCCATTGTGGCATCGTTCGGTCGAGCGTGTCGTGTCGCGCTGTGGGAGGTTGCCTAAGCGGCCGCGTTCAGGTTGGGCCGTTTTTTTCAATGGCGCTTGTATTAGTTTTGCTATGTTGTGACCGCCTGGGTGCCTTGTGCATGTTCGAGTGGCCTGTTTGTTGTTTTCTCCCATGTGGCATCATCTGGTCAGGCGCGCCATGTCACACCATGTGAGGTCGCCCAATTGGGCGCTTTCGGGTCTGGTCGTTTCATTTAAGGGTGCCCGTCTCAGTTTTGCTAAGTTGTGACTGCCCAAGTGCCTTATGCACGTTTGGGTGGCCTGTTTTCCATTTGATCCCTTCTGGCATCGTTCAATCAGGCGCACTGTGTCGCGGCATGTGAGGTCGTCCGAATGGGCACGTTCAGGTCAGGGCGTTTCATTCGAGGGTGCCCGTATCAGTTTTGTTAAGTTGTGACCGCCCAAGTGCCTTGTGCACGTTCAGGTGACACGTTTTCCGTTTTCTCCCTTGTGGCATCATTCGGTCAGGCGCGTCATGTCACGGTGTGTGAGGGCGCCCAACCAGGCACGTTCGGGTCGGCTGATTCGTTCAAGGTGCCTGTATCAGTTTTGCTAAGTTGTGACCGCCCAAGTGCCTTGTGCGCGTTTGGGCAGCCCTTTTTCTATTTTCCCCCTTGTGGCATCGTTCGGTCAAGCGTGTCATTTCACACATTGCGAGGTCACCCGACATGGCACGTTCGGGTGGTCCGTTTGCCGTTTGCTCCCTTGTGGCATCGTTCATTCGGGCACGCCGTGTTGCACCATGGGAGGTCGCCCAACTGGGCGCGTTTAGGTCAGGCCGTTTCGTTCGAGGTCCCCCGTATCAGTTTTGCTAAGTTGTGACTGCTCGGGTCCCTTGTACGCGTTTGGGCAACCCATTTTCTCCCTTGTGGGATCGTTCAGTAGGGCGTGCCATGTCGCGCTGTGTGAGGTCACCCAACCAGGCGCATTCAGGTCGGATCGGGCCATTTTGTTCGAGGGTGTCCGTATCAGTTTTGCTAAGTTGTGATCGCCCAGGTGCCTTGTACATGTTTGGGTGGCCCGTTTGTCATTTTCTCCCTTGTGGCATCGTTCGGTCGGGTGCGTCATGTCACGCCGTGTGAGGTCGCCCGACCGGACGCATTCGAGTTGGGTCGGGCCATTTCGTTCGAGGTCGACCGTACCAGTTTTTCTAAGTTGTGACTGCCCTGGTGCCTTGTGCATGTTTAGGTGGCCAGTTTTCCATTTTCTCCATTGTGGCATCGTTCGGACGGGCACGCCATGTGAGGGCACCCGACCGGGCGTGTCCGGGTCGGGCTGATTCATGCAAGGGAGCCCGTATCAGTTTTGGTAAGTTGTGACCGCCCAGGTGCCTTGTGCACTTTCGGGTGGCCCATTTTCCATTTACTCCCTTATTTCATCATTCGTTCGGGCGCGCTGTGTCACACCGTGTGAGGTCGCCCAACTGGGCACATTCAGGTCGAGCGGTTTCGTGCGAGGGTGCCCATATCATTTTTGCTAAGTTGTGACCACCCGCATGCCTTGTGTGAATTTTGGTGTCCCGTTTGCCATTTTCTCCCTTATTGCATCATTCGTTCGAGCGCGCCATGTCGCACCATGTGAGGTCGCTCGACCGGGCGCGTTCAGGTCAGATCGTTTCGTTCGAGGGTGCTTATATCAGTTTTGCTAAGTTGTGACTGCCCGAGTGCCTTGTGCACATTCAGGAGTCCCATTTTCTATTTTCTCCCTTATGGCATCGTTCGGTCGGGCACGCCATGTCGCGTCGTGTGAGGTCGCTCGACCGGGCGCATTCGGGTTGGGCCGTTTTGTTTGAGGGCACCCGTATCAGTTTTGCTAAGTTGTGACTGCTCGGGTGCCTTGTGCATGTTCGGGTGGCCCATTTTCCATTTTCTCCCCTGTGGCATCATTTTCCGTGTCACGTCGTGTGAGGTCGCCCAACCAGGTCGTGTCGTGTGAGGCCGCCTAAGGAAACACATTCGGGCGAGTCGAGTCAGGTCGAGTTGGGTCGTATGAGGGTGGTCGTATCAAAAATTCTAAGTTGTGACAACCCATGTTTCTTGTGCACGTTTGTGCCATCCCTTTTCTATTTCCTCCCTTGTTCTCACTTTGTTCGGGTGGGTCAGGTCATGCCGTGTGAGGGGCGCACCATAGGAAACTTGTCCAGGTCAAATCGTGTGAGGGAGGTCGTATAAAAAATGCTAAGTTGTGACCGCCGATGTACCTTGTGCACGTTCATGTGACCCATTTTCCGTTTTCTTCCTCGTACCTTTGATGTTTAGGCAGGTCAAGTCAGGTTGGGTCATGTGATGTCGCCCAAGGAAATGCATTTGGGTCGGGTTGGGTCGGGTCGTGTTGTACTGTGAGGGCACCCAAGGAAACATGTTCGAGAGGGTCGGGTCAGGTTGGGTCATGTGAGGGCGCCCAAGGAACGTCATGTCCGACCAGGTCGAGTCGTGTCAGGCCATGTCATGAGGGCGCTCAGGGAAATTACGCATTCGGGTGGGTCGGGTCGAGTCGTGTGATGCCGCCCAGGGAAACGCATTCGGGTTGGGTCAGGTTGGGTCATGGCATATTGTGAGGGCACCCAAGGAAACACATTCAGGCGGGTCGCGTCGGGTCTGGTTTGGTCAGGTCGCGTCATGTCATGAGGCTGCCCAAGGAAACACGTTTGGGTAGGTTAGGTCAGGTTGGGTTGGGTCGTGTGAGGGTGGTCGTATAAAAAATACTAAATTTTGACCGCCTTAAAATCCAGTGCCTCCCCATAAAATCCTCTCCTCATATAATCTACCACCATTACAAACGTTTACACCACATTTGGTTTAGACATTTAGTAGGTAGGTAGGGTGCCCCTATCTCCCATCTCCATATAGAGTAATTTGGTCACATATTCTTTCTTCTATGATACTGGTTCCTCTCTCTTAAGTCCTATCTCTTGTCCTTCTTCTATCTCCCTTTCTCTCCTTATACCTCCATCTATCTTCCCCAATCTCCCTCTCTCTCTCTCTCTCTCTCTCTCTCTCTCTACACTCCAATCCTCTCACTATATCCCTCCCTCTATCCTTCTTTCTGCCCCCCTTCCATCTTTGTGTCACTATATCCCTCTCTTACCCTTCTCTACCTCTCTCACTCCTCTCCCTCTCTCTCTCTCTCTCCATTCCTTCTCTCCCCTCTCCATCAATTTATCTCCATCTCTCCCTTGTGACTCCCCTTGTCTTGCCACCTCTATCAATATATGTCTTTATTATTCCTTCTCATATATATCTAGAGTTAATATATATCATGACATAGTGGGACCTATGATTGGGTTAATTCCACCTTGTTGGCAAGGTTAAAATGGTTAATATTTGATAGACAAAATGTAGATCAAATATTTCATCAAAAAGAGGGAACCATACCCTATCTTCCAGGCTATGCCTATCAGTCGCTTGGCCTCTTCTTGCTCTCACATGAATGTAGTCTTTCTTGACTGGTATAGAAGAAGGTTTCGCATTATCAATTATTTTTTGGGAGAACTTTTAGTTGTTTCAACACTGTTAAATTCTAATTCAAGCTTATCCTTTAAACCATCATAGTTTATGGTTTAACCCCTAAACCATAAATCTCTAAACCCTTAACCCCTAACCCCTAAACCCTTAACCCCTAACCCATTTAACCCCCTAAACCCCTAGTAAACCCCTAACACATTTAAACCCCTAAAACCTAAACTTATAAACCCTTAATATTTAACCCCTTAAACCCTAAACCATTAAACCTTTAACCCTAACCCCTTAAATCCTAATTCCGACCCCTAACCCATCTAACCCCCTAAAACCTGGGTGCCCTGTGCACGTTCGGGTGCCCTGTTTGTTGTCTGCTCCCTTGTGGCATCGTTAATTCGGGCACATCGTGTCGCACCATGTGAGGTCGCACAACTGGGCGCGTTTGGGTTGGGATGTTTTGTTCGAGGGCACCCATATTATTTTTGTTAAGTTGTGACCGCCTGGGTGCCAGCTTGTGCACGTTCGGGTGGCTCGCTTGCCGTTTTCTCCCTTGTGGCATCGTTTGGTCAGGTGCGCCGTGTCGTGCAGTTTGAGGTCGCCTGACTGGGTGCGTTTAGGTCAAGCCATTTTGTTCGAGGGCGCCTATATTAGTTTTGCTAAGTTGTGACCACTCGGGTGCCTTGTGCATGTTCAGGCGGCCCGTTTGCTGTTTTCTCCCTTGTGGCATCGTTCAGTCGGGCACACTGTATCGCGCCGTGTAAGGTCACCCGATCGGTCGTGTTTGGGTCAGGTCATTTCGTTCGAGGGCGCTGGAATCAGTTTTGCTAAGTTGTGACTACCCGGGTGCCCTGTGCACATTTGGGTGGCCTGTTTTTCATTTTCTCCCTTGTGGCATCATACGTTTCGGTGCACCCTGTGAGGTCACCCGACTAGGCGCATTTGGGTTGGGTCGTTTCATTTGAGGGCACCTGTATCAGTTTTGCTAAGTTGTGAATGCCAAGGTACTATACACGTTCGGGCAGCCCGTTTTTCATTTTCTCCCCTGTGGCATCGTTCGTCATTTTGCGTCGTGTGAGGTCACCCGACCGGGCGCGTTCCGGATTGATCGTTTTGTTCGAGGGCACCCGCGTATCAGTTTTGCTAATTTTTACTGTCCGGGTGCCTTGTGCACGTTCGGGTGGCCTGTTTTTCGTTTGCTCCCTTATGGCATCATTCGTTCGAGCCTGTTGTGTCGCGCCATGTGAGGTCATGGCCCAATCGGGCACATTCAAGTCATGCCATTTCATTGGAGGGAGCCCATATCAGTTTTGTGAAGTTGTGACCGCCTGGGTGCCTTGTGCACGTTCAGGCGGCCTGTTTGCCGTTTTCTCCCTTGTGGCATCGTTTGGTTGGGCACGCTTTATGTTTTGCATCTGGAATATGGGCCTAAGATTCACTTCCAAAAACATGAAAGTGACTTACATTTGGTTTGATTGAGCTCTAGGCTTCTTCTGGAGTTATATTACTTAAAACCTTACACTAGTACATTTGGCGGAAATTCCAACACTTTAGTTTCGACACTTTTGTGGTAATGTCAAAAATTTCCCCAATTTCTATTAATTTTTCAAATCTAGCCACAAACCGTCACTATACTGACGTTTGGGGATATCGTCGCTTTTGCGACGTTTATGTTTGTCATTGGAATAGCGACATTTTAAACACTTCGTCAGTGTTATGACGTTTATGGGATGAAACGTCGAAATTGCGACGTCGCCTACACATTTTTCGGTCTTGCGACGTTTGGGAGAAACCATTGGAAAAGCGACGTTTCTCATATAGACGTCAGTCTTGTGACGTTTGGCTTCACAACGTCGCAAGACCGGCAACTATATGAGAAATGTCGCTTTTCCAATGGTTTCTCCAAAGCGTCGCAAGACTGACGTTTATATGAGAAACGTCGCTTGTTCGACAGTTTCTCCCAAGCGTCGCAAGACTGAAATAAAAAGTGTAATTTTATTTCACCTCAACCGATCATTAACTTCAAATTTATGTGTTCATGTTGATAGTATATCATAAGCTTCATAATTTATTTTTTTGTTATAACGAATGAAATATGAAAAGGATATTAACAAGAATCTTAGTTTTGTAGATATTTCATATGTTTATAAAATTGATCCAAATATATTATTATTGATGTTGTTTTGTAACATTGATAGATTGATCGATTTATTAACCATATATTTATATGAAAGATACTTATTTAAGATATTAACACGATGAGAATCAACTTGAAATATCAACCTACATATTTTTCTATGAAAGACACAAAAATTTCAAGTTGCGCCTTGTGATTAGGTCGCCTGACTGGGCGTGTTTGGGTTGGACCATTTCGTTTGAGGGTGCCCATATCAATTTTTCTTAGTTGTGACTGCTTGGGTCCCTTGTGCACATATGGGTGGCCCATTTTCTGTTTGATCCCATGTGGCATCGTTTGGTTAGGTGTGCCGTGTCGCGCTATGTGAGGTCGCCCGACCAGGCACGTTCGGGTCGGGCCTCTTCATTCGAGGGCACCCGTATCAGTTTTACTAAGCTTTGACCACCCGGGTGCCTTGTGCACATTCGAGCGGCCCGTTTTCCATTTTCTCGCTTGTGGCATCGTTCGATCGGGTGCGTCGTGTCACGCCGTGTGAGGTCGCCTGACCGGGCGAATTCTGGTTAGACAGTTTTGTTCAAGGGCACCTGTATCAGTTACCACTCAGATGCCTTGTGCATGTTCAGGCGGCCTGTTTTCTGTTTTCCCACATGTGGCATCATTCTGTCGGGCGCGCCATGTCGCGCCATGTGAGGTCGCCCGACCGGGCGCATTCAGGTCAGCCCGTTTCATTCGAGGGTGCACGTATTAGTTTTGCTAAGTTGTTACTACCCAGGTGCATTGTACACATTCGGGCAGACCGTTTTCATTTGCTCCCATGTGGCATCATTTGGTCGGGTGCGTTGTGTCGCGCCTTATGATCAGGTCGCCCAACTGGGCATGTTCTAGTCGGGTCGTTTCATTCGAGGGTGCCCGTATCAGTTTTTCTAAGTTGTGACCACTCGGGTGCCTTGTGCATGTTTGGGTGGCCCGTTTGTCATTTTCTCCCTTGTGGCACCATTCGGTCGGGCGTGCCATGTCGCGCTGTGTGAGGTCGTCCGACCAGGCGCGTTCGGGCCGGGTCATTTCGTTCAAGGGCGCTCGTATCAGTTTTGCTAAGTTGTGACTGCCGGGGTGCCTTGTCCACGTTCGAGCGGCCCGTTCTCCATTTGCTCCCTTGTGCCATTGTTCGGTCGGGTGCATCGTGTCGCGCCGTGTGAGGGCACCTAACCAAGCATGTTAGAGTTGCGTTATTTCATTCGAAGGAGCCCGTATCAATTTTTCTAAGTTTTGACCACCCAGGTTCCTTGTGCACGTTCAAGCAACTTGTTTACCGTTTTTTCCCATGTGGCATCGTTCGGTCGAGTGCGCCGTGTTGCACCATGTGAGGTCACCCCATTGGGCACATTCGGGTTGTCTCGTTTTATTCGAGGGTGCCTGTATCAGTTTTGCTAAGCTGTGACCACCCAGGTGCATTGTTCACATTCGGGCGGCCCATTCTCCATTTGCTCCCATGTGGCATCGTTTGGTTAGGCGCACCGTGTCACGCATTGTGATCAAGTCACTTGACCGAGCGCATTCAGGTTGGGTCGTTTTGTTCGAGGGTGCCCGTATCAATTTTACTAAGTTGTGACTGCCCAGGTGCCTTGTGTACGTTCGAGCGGCCCGTTTGCCGTTTTCTCCCCTATGGCATCGTTTGGTCTGGCGCGTCGTGTCACGTCGTGCGAGGTTTCCCGACCTGGCACGTTCAGGGCAGGTCGTTTCGTTCGAGGTCACCTGTATTAGTTTTGCTAAGTTGTGACTACCCAGGTGCATTATGCACGTTCAAGCAACCTGTTTTCTGTTTGCTCCCATGTGGCATTGTTCGATCGGGCTCACCGTGTCGCGCCTTATGATCAGGTTGCTCGACCAGGCATGTTTTAGTCAGGACGTTTCATTCGAGGGTGCTCGTATCAGTTTTGATAAGTTGTGACTGCTCGGGTGCGTTGTGCATGTTTGGGTGGCCCGTTTTCCATTTGCTCCCTTTTGGCCTTGTTTGGTCGGGCGCGCCGTGTGAGGTTGTCCAACCAGGCGCATTCAGGTTAGGCCATTTCGTTCGATAGGCACCCGTATCAGTTTTGTTATGTTGTGACCGCCCGTGTGCCTTATGCACGTTCAGGTGGCCCATTTTTCGTTTTCTACCTTGTGGCATTGTTTGGTCAGGCGCGCCGTGTCACGTCGTGAGAGGGTGCCCGAAAAAACAAATTGGGGTTGTGTTGTTTTGTTTGAGGGCGAACGTATTAGTTTTTCTAGGTTGTGACTGCCCGGGTGCCTTGTGAACGTTCGGGTGGCTCGTTTGCCGTTTTTTCCCATGTGGCATCATTCGGTCGGGTGCATCATGTCACGCCGTGTGAGGTCGCTCGACCGAGCGCGTTCAGGTCGGCCCGTTTCATTCGAGGGCGCCCGTATCAGTTTTACTAAGTTGTGACCGCCCGGGTGCATTGTGCACGTTCGGGCGGCCCGTTTTCCGTTTGCTCCCATGTGGCATCATTCGCTTGGGCGCACTATGTCGCACCTTGTGATCAAGTCGCCCGACCGGGCACGTTCGGGTCGAGCCATTTTGTTCGAGGGCGCTCGTATCAGTTTCGCTAAGTTGTGACCGCTAACGGTGCCTTGTGGACATTCGAGCGGCTCGTTTGCTATTTTCTCCCTTATGGTATCGTTCGGTCGGGCTCGTCGTGTCGCGCCGTGCGAGGTCACCCGACCGGGCGCATTTGGGCCGGGCTGCTCGTATCAGTTTTGCTAAGTTGTGACTATCCAGGTGCCTTGTACATGTTCGGGTGGCCCGTTTTTCGTTTGCTCCATTGTGGCATCGTTCGGTCGGGTGCGCCATGTCACACTATGGGAGGTCGCCTGACCGAATGCATTTGGGTCGGGCCATTTTGTTTGAGGGTGCCCGTATCAGTTTTTCTAAGTTGTGACCACCTGAGTGCCTTGTGCATGTTCGGGCGGCCCGTTTGTGATTTTCTCCCATGTGGCATCATTCGGTCGGACGCGCTGTGTTGCACCGTGTGAGGTCGCCCAATCGAGTTCGTTCAGGTCCGGACATTTCATTCGAGGGTGCGATATCATTTTTGCTAAGTTATGACTATCCAGGTGCCTTGTGCACATTTGGGCGACCCATTTTCCATTTTCTCCATTGTGGCATCATTCGGTTAGGCACGCCATGTCACGCCGTGTGAGGGCGCCCGACCGAGCGCGTTCAGGTCGGGTCATTTTGTTCGAGGGTGCTCATATTAGTTTTGCTAAGTTGTGACCGCCCGGGTGCCCTGTGCACATTCGGGTGGCCTGTTTTCCATTTTCTCCCTTGTGGCATTGTTCATTCGGGTGTGCTATGTGAGGTCGCTCGACCGAGCACATTTGGGTCGGGTTGTTTTGTTCGAGGGCGCCCGTATCAGTTTTGCTAAGTTGTGACTGCCCAGATGCCTTATTCACGTTCAGGTGGCCCCTTTTCCATTTTCTCCCCTGTGGCATCATTTGCCATGTTGTGCCATGTGAGGTTGCCCGGACGGGTACATTCGGGCCTAGCCGTTTTATTCGAGGGTGCCCACATATCAGTTTTGCTAAGTTGTGACCGCCAAGGTGCCTTTTGTATGTTTGGGTGGCTCGTTTATTGTTTTCTCCCTTGTGGCATTGTTCGTTTGGGTGTGTTCTGTCGCACCGGGTGAGGTCACGGCCCAATTAGGCGTGTTCGGGTCGGTTCGTTTCGTTCAACGAAAACCGTATCATTTTCGCTAAGTTGTGACTGCCTAGGTGCCTTGTGCATGTTCAGGCGGCCCGTTTTCCATTTTCTCCCTTGTGGCATCGTACGGTCAGGCACGCCGTGTCGCGCAGTGTGATGAGGTCGTTCAATCGGCCGCGTTAAGGTCAGGTCATTTTGTTTGAGGGCGCCTGTATCAGTTTTTCTAAGTTGCGACCACTCGGGTGCCTTGTGCACATTCGGGTGGCCCATTTGCTATTTTCTCCGTTGTGGCATCATTCGTTCGGGGGCGCCGTGTCACGCCATGTGAGGTCGCCTGACCGAGCACGTTTGGGTCGAGTCATTTTGTTCGAGGGCACCCATATTAGTTTTTCTAAGTTGTGACCATCCGAGTGCATTGTGCACATTCGGGCGACCCATTTTCCATTTTCTCCCCTATGGCATCGTTCATCGTGTCGCACCGTGTGAGGTCACCCGACTGGGCGCGTTCGGGCCAGGCTGTTTCGTTCGAGGGCGCCCGCGTATCAGTTTTGGTAAGTTGTGACCACTCGGGTGCCTTGTGCATGTTCGAGCGGTCCATTTTTCATTTTCTCCCTTGTGGCATCGTTCGTTCAGGTGCGCCGTGTTGCGCCGTGTGAGGTCGCGACCCGATCGAGTGCATTCGGGTCATGTTGTTTCATTCGAGGGCGCTCGTATCAGTTTTTCTAAGTTGTGACCGCCCAGGTGCCTTGTGCACGTTCGAGTGGCCCGTTTGCCGTTTACTCCCTTGTGGCATCGTTCAGTCGGGCACGCCATGTTGCTCCTTGTGAGGTCATCTGACCAGGCGTGTTCAGGTCAGGCCATTTTGTTCGAGGGCGCTCGTATCATTTTTGTTAAGTTGTGACTGCCCAGGTGCCTTGTGCATGTTCGGGCGGCCCATTTTCCGTATACTCCCTTGTGGCATCATTTGGTCGGGCGTGCCATATCGCACCGTGTGAGGGCGCCCGACCAAGAACGTTCGGGTCACACTCTTTTGTTCGAGGGTGCCCATATCAGTTTTGCTAAGTTTTGACCACTTGGGTGCCAACTTGTGCACATTCGGGTGGCTTGTTTGCCATTTTCTCCCTTGTAGCATTGTTCAGTCGGGCGTGTCATGTCGTGCCGTGTGAGGTCGCCCGACCGGGCATGTTCTGGTCAAGTTATTTCGTTCGAGGGCACCCGTATCAGTTTTGCTAAGTTGTGACCGCCTGAGTGCCTTGTGCATGTTCGAGCGGCCTGTTTTTTTTTTTATCCCCTATGGCATCGTTCACCATGTCGCACTGTGTGAGGATGCCTGACTTGGTGCGTTCGGGCTGGGTCATTTCGTTCAAGGGCGCTCACGTATCAGTTTTGTTCAGTTGTGACCACCCAGGTGCCTTGTGCACGTTCGGGCAGCCCATTTTCCATTTGCTCCCTTGTGGCATCGTTCATTCAGGCGCGCCGTGTCGCGACATGTGAGGTCGCGGCCCGATCGGGCGCATTCGGGTCGGGTCATTTCGTTCGAGGGAACCCGTATGAGTTTTGCTAAGTTGTGACCGCCCAGGTGCCTTGTGCACGTTTTAGCGGCCTGTTTTCCATTTTCTCCCTTGTGGCATTGTTCAATCGGGGGCACCGTGTCATGCCATGCGAGGTTGCCCGACTGGGCACATTCGGGTTGGGTCGTTTTGTTCGATGAGTTATCCTTACTAAACCAAAAATTTCATTTAAAATAATCATTCATACCATAATATTACTACTTCCCTTTTAACCACATAAAACTTATTTTTAAGTTACCATAATTCATCTTTAATATTACATAATTAGATTAAAAAATCAACCAAAATCCCTAGTTTATGAAATAAAAATTCAACAATTTTATATAATTAATAATTTAAATAAATGTCTTAGATCTAACCTCATTAATAATTATTTATAATTAACAATACCACTTATTTACCCAAATCCCTTATTAACCCCAAGAAAAGTCTCACACATTTTATTTAATGGAATTTGAGTGGACTTAAAAAACACACGTATTTCATTTCAAAATGTAAAAAATTTTCAAATATCAAAAGTTTTAATTTCCCTCTTCAAAATTTCTAAAATTTTAAAATATAAAAAGTTTTAATTTCCCTCGTTCATTTCCCTCCGGTTGCATGGTTTGTCTAGGTAAGGAGAGAGGATGTGGCCATACTGTCACCAGTTTTGAGGAAGGATGTAGCCATACTATTGCAGGTTTGGAGTAAGGATGCGGCCATACTGTCGCAGGTTCGGTGGAAGGATGCAGTATGTTAAGTTTATGTGTTTATACAATGATAATGCAATGCCCTTTAGGTTTCTAAGAAGTTCTTATTTGCATCCGCGACAATAGTTGTTTGGTTTATCTTTATTTTAGTTTGCTAATAGGCCCATTTCTGAATCCTGACCTCATCAACCCTTTCTGTCAAATTGATAACCCTACATAAAAAACAGATAACCCTTTATGCCCATGCTAGTCTTCAGAGGTACTAAGCTATGCACAACATCCTTATACCTGAGAGAAAAATCCCATGAACCATCATGCAAAACTCTGTCTATCACATGCATAGCCGTGGCACCATCTTCTGCAACCCCACGAATAGGATTCTCAGATCTAGTGCAGGATGAAGGTCGCGTGTTCAATTTTGTTGCAGGGCTAGTGACTCTGCCTGCAAATGCATGTTACTTTGATGCCCATTAGTCTCTTTGATGGAAATATGTACATAGGAGTTAAATTTCTAAGCAGAAGGGAACTGGCCATAATGCTTAACATTTTTGAAATTTCACGTCTCCAAAAATAAGGCCTGGGATTCAATCCTATCACTCGAGAATCTAAATTCTCCAGTTTCAGAGGCTTTATAGCCATGTAATTCATAATTTATAGCTTTGTAGACTTGGAGCCTATCGCTCCAAGATTCACATTTTCCAGCGACAAGGAATCGAGCCCTTGATTTATTGCTCCATAAAGATCATTTTCCAGAAATACATAGGATTTGTGATCTCTCCTTTATCGCTACAAGAAGATCATTTTGAGTGATACGTGAAATCATCTCCTTCCTTTATCACTACAAAAATATTATTTACCAGTGATATATCACTGGAAAAATTGGATTATCTAGCAATATGAGTTAGGCCTTATTGCATGAAGATGTGGATTCTTCAGTGAAATACAGGCATTGGGCTTCTTCCTTTATTGCTTGAAGATGTCAATTTCTCAGGGATACAGGGTTTATAATGATCGCAAACTTGAAGTTCGCTTAAGAAAACTCATGTTAAAGTACAACAAGGGTTGTGCCAGCACTGAAGTGGTCACTTGACTGGTTTGAACTTTGTACCTTCTAAACTTAGACTGTGAGTGATTCCTAGACTTCAGTTTGGTGAGTCATGGCGCTATCATGCAGGACTTTTCTCCCGCATAAAACTTGAGCTAGAAAACCTTTTAAGTGAATATTGAATGCCTGTGAATTGTCCATGGTCACGTATACCCCCATATTCAGATAGTTGGTAAGTTATACCTCTCTGCAAAAGGGGGAGGTGGGGTTCATTTTTTCATATAATAGCTTGCCACCAACTTAAATTCAAATAAAAAAAAAACTGCTCAGTGAGAGTACATTGGTTGGAAAACTCCACTGATAACATATGTGATAACAAATTTCTTCTTACTAAAACATAATTTTAGAAAATTGAGCTCAAACAATGTGCAAATTTGGTTTTCTTGACATTCATAAAAAGTTGCAACAACCCAGTGGAAATTTAAAATAGTGAGTAGACTGCTATCAAGTGAACTCCAGTAGTATAGCTTCACAGTCCAGTTAAATTGTTAATGCATGTAGAATACCAAACTAATTGCCATTGATTTGTTGAACATGTTTCTTATTAAAAAAATTGATTGATCAAAAGCCAGTTCCAGATGAACCATAGTATGGGTAGCCTGGAACGGGACCTACTGCAGCACCTGTTGTGTGCAATCCTGATGGAACTAGTCGTGGATCTTGGAGTGATGTTGCATATTTTGCATACTGGTTTGAGTTGTATGGTGTTGTGGAGCTTAGAACACCATATTGAGAAGCAGATGAAATTCCTCCGTATGTAGGTTGTGTTGCATATGGAGGAGGATGAGATCCATATGCTGTAAGGCTGGACGAATATGCTGAGCAACCAATTGGTGGTGGTGAAGACGCTGGTACCTATGGCTCTGGCCTATGATATGAGTTCAGGCTTGGATAGTATGTTCCATAAGTTGTCTGCATCTATGGAATTGACTGCATTTGTGGAGATACTGCAGGTTGTGATGATAGCTTCTCCTTCTGGCCATCAGCTGCAATTTTCATAGTAACAATCCTTCCATCAATGGTTTTGTTTGGTTCTTTAAGAGCCTGCTTTGTAGCCTCCATAGTCTTGAAAGTCACAAATGAAAATGCCTTGGATTTGTTGGTATTATTATCATATGCAACCGAACCTTCTTCTATCTCTCCATATTTGGAAAAAACTTCTAAAAGATTATCATTGGCCCCGTCATATGAAAGACCACCAATGTAAAGTTTCCTTTGAGCCTAATCTGTACTTTGAGCAGGACTTGTGCTTGCTACTGCCAGATTTCTTACAATAATCCTCCCATAAATAGTCTTGCTAGGCTCTTTCAATGCCCTTTGAGAAGAATTCATATGCTTAAATGTGATAAAGCCAAATCCTCGTGAATTTCCTGATGTCTTATCCACAATAGAAACGCCTTATTTAATCTCCCCATATTGTTCAAATGCATCACATAGGGTCTATGAAGAAGTCTCCCAAGCCAATCCATGCACAAACAACTTCCGATGAGCAAGGTCCTTGCTTGCAACATCTTTAATTTCTTGTGCAATTACAGGGTATGAGGAATCTACATTTACCATCAAAGAGATCAACTACTCTTTGCTCAGTTGCTCCAATAGTGAGTGCAAATCACCCTTCGAGAGTTGCAGAGCGACGCCATTGGCTTCCTCATCTAGCTTTCTCTTCTTACCATCGCCCTTGACCTCCATGATTTTTTCTCCGGTTTGAGAAGAGGGGGGTTCATACTAGCTTCAATTCCCCAAATTGACTCATGCCAAGTGTTTTAAAGATTGAATGATTACAAAAGCTTCCCTCTACCTCTATTAACACATGTATATTAATGTGAGGAAGCTGCAGGTGACTTACCCATGTCTAATTATCCAACAAGTACAATAATAATTAACACTTAATAGACTCAACTTTAGGAGGCATAATATTAAAATGTCTACAACAATATGCTATCGAACCCTGTTGCACATTTTTTGATCCTTTAGCCACATTATAATTTATAACAGACCCTGTTGCACATTTTCATACTAAGTCCAAAATTATCTGCCGAAATTTTCATAGTTTTGCGAAAGTTGTAGCTATTGGTATTGTGATTCCTATGCAATCTTGAGTGGTAGCCATGTAACTTCTAATGAATAAAGATGTATCTTTTCAATGTAGTCAAATTTTATCCTCCTTGACAACTTACCCAGGTTTTCTTGTGGTCACCCTCTTGGTTGGTACAATATTTCACAGACCTTGGAGTACCATGAAGTAGAAACTATAGTATTTATCATGACAATTTTCCTTGGGCCTCTCTTATGCTTGGTGTGTTGTTTGAAGGGTATTTCGAAAGAGCAGTGGCTCATAGATTCAGGAGTATCCTGATGGACTGGAAGGATTTCCTAGGGACTATCTTAATGATCTATTTTTTTATAGCTTTCATGAAAGGGCAATGTCTCATAGACAAGTATCCCCATTTTTTGATTTTTCTCTTTGGTAGAAGGCAGTAATAAAAAGAGCTTCAGGTATCTTCTGTTTATCCCTTCACAATTTTTATTTTGGGTCTAGATAGCTCCTAATGCCCAAATCAAGTGCATTAGTTTCTCATATAAGAAGATTCTGGAGAATACACTGTCGCAACATATTTAGAACATCCATGAAGCTAGAATAATAGAAGGGACTGGGCTTTTCTGTTTGTGATTGAACTTTGTGTTTCTGGCTGGGATTTTCTATTTCTTATTGGGTTTGTTGTTTATTTGGAGTTTCCTCTATTACAAAAGGTTCTAATCTGTAGATGGTGTCAGTTGAGAGAAAGTTCTATTGGTCTTGTTACTTTCAGCTTTTTCTTTTATAATTTGAGCTTGCAAGCTCTATATGCTTATTAGGCATCCTTTTTATTTCCATAGCTTTGAAGATCTGGAATGACCAATTCAAATCTTCAATCCATTTTGTTTAAATCCATGCTTTCACTTGCTATAAATACACTTCCATAATGGGATCCAAGTGGGTAGAAAGATCAAGGGACTAAAAGTGGAGGGTAGAAGCTCGTTAGTCAAAGCTTAGATCCTTATATATAGGACAGCAGAGCGGTGGATGCTATTTCTGTTTAACTATATATTGGTTATGTAGTTTGTCCGATTTCTATTCCATTGAGGTTTGGATGTGACTAGTCAACTCAAGCTAGGACCCTTCTATTTCAATCCACTACTAATTCCAGAGTAGTAGGATTTTGCACTGTAAATTCACTACTTTCCATGGGGATTAGAGCTTTTCATTAAGGTTATTTGAGCTGTGATCTTGATGTTGTTCCTTTTTAAACATACAAACTTGGTTGAGTTTGGTTCTTGCTCAACGTGATTTTTTTAGGTTACATTTCCTATAAAGGCTAATCTGTTAAATTTGGGGTTTTGTCAGTGTAAGATGGGCATTACATAAATGTGTGCGAGTTTTCTATACCTCTCAAAAATGAATTCTTTAATGTCCCAAATCTGCAAATGAATGCCCTTCCATGTATTCACCCCCAGGGACAAGAAGTATCCAAATGGTTCTCGCCCCAAAAGGGCTATTGGCTCAGGATATTGGAAATCCAGAGGTGCAGATAAACCCATCATTGCTAAGGGTAGCAACAGGTGTGTTGGAATCAAGAAGGCTCTGGTTTTCTATGTCAAAAAAGCACCTAAAGGAAACAAGACTAATTGTATTATGCACGAATACCGCCTTCTTGATGTCAATAGATCTGCACAGAAGAAGGGAAACCTAGGGGTAAGCAACTGTTCCTGTGTATTGTCTTATGTGCATATTCCCGTGTGTCAATAGACAGTGTAGGTGTTGTTTGGTTTGAAACACCTATTAGGATGGATGCCATTATGGCCTAGTCGTGACAATGCCCAAATCAGCTAGACTCATCACTCTAGGGAATAAATCTATTTGGGAAATAGGGGTTTATCATTTATACCACCTTCTTGATGTCAATGGATCTGCACAAAAGAAGGGCATCTTAGGGGTAAGCAACTGTTCCTGTGTATTGTCTTATGTGCATATTCCTGCTGTGTGTCAATAGATAGTGTAGTTGTTGTTTGGTTTGAAACACCTGTTAGGATGGATGCCATTGTGGCCTAGTCGTGACAATGCCCAAATCAGCTAGACTCATCACTATAGGGAATAAATCTATTTGGGAAACAGGGGTTTATCATTTAAGTTATAAAATCAAGGGTTTTCTCACGATTAGATCAGGATGAATTGATGCTACACTGATATCATAATGAGTCTGTGGATATTCATTTGATCAACATATTATTGATAAATATGATTATGTCCAACCATATTATTGAAGAGCTTCAAGGGATTTCCTCATTTGATGACAAATACACTTCAAAAATTTATACATTCATCATTTGTATATATGATTTTAGATCATAAATATAGCATCATATAGCATTCAATTCTTTGTAATCATAATAATAGAGCTTAAGGATTGTAGAAATCCTAGTGATGCATTGAAATTCTTTGAATATATATACAATAAAATTCTTACTCCTTTTTGCTGATACATATTTCTTACATAGGTTTTGATTTCAATGCAACAACATAGTTAGATCAATTGCTCACTTTCTGAACATAGAATCAATTTGATGGTTTTCTTCATATAAGTTGACTCAACATTTTATTTTGATTTATCTATAACTTCGATTGATTTCTCTGTGATAATTTAGATGTTGGAAAGAGGCTACATGTCTTCCTAATGCCCAAATCAAGTGCAATAGTTTCTCATATGGATGTTTGGTCCTGAATGTCATCAGATTGTCCCCTGATGGCAGCTACATTTGTACTTTCTCCTGTGCAACATGGGTTGATTCTTCACCAATAACATAATCCTCTGAGTTTAATTTAGGAAATGAACTTGAGGATTTCCCTGTAGCCTCCACCTATTCATCTCTTTTATCCTTCTCTTTGAGTCCATCAGCTGACTCAATTGGTACCGACTTTGTTTTAGTTTTTGAAGTCTTTGTGAATTTTGGATATGCATAATATATCCAAGTTTTACCATCAGTTGAAATACACTGGTCCAATTTTAAAATGTTTGGCATTGCAAGCAAAAAACGTGAGAATTTTTTTTACCCAAAAAAATCTTTGTCAACTTCAATATCATTTCTTACAATTTCTGATTGCAGTTTTGCAATGTCGATACCCTTTGGATATGAATACAAGATATTTTCTATCTGTGCCATCACTGTTTTAGGAATTTGACGAGGCCTACAAACTGATTCTTAATTAGATTCTGTTTCAAATCCTTCAGAACGTCGAGGTACTGTATTACTATTGGCTTCAAAATCTATATCTCGAATGGCATCTCCAACAGGGCCAATAGGTTCATCGTACCAGGAACCCACAATACCATCAGGAGGATGATTGAATTTCTTGCCTCAAAGCCCTCTTCCTCTAACAAGTGAATTCCACTGCCACATAATGCTTGCAGCATTACAAAGTGTAGTTGGAGAAGTTTCTCTATTTGAAACTAAAATATTGTAGTTCTTCATCTGCAAGAGGTGTACGACACTATCTGAGGGTGAAAATGCGAAGTTTGGTTACACTTTTTGCCCATTTTTGAGAAAAAACTTTCATTTTTTTTGGTTCTTCAACTTTCTGTAAACTATAACAATTTATTTGTTTAGAATTTCATTTTGCAATAAAAATAAAAGTTGTCAGAAATTTTGTTAGCTTTCTAGTATTTATTTTTTGAATTTTTTTTATGTATATTTGATATGTCAACTTAGAATTTCTTTGAGTGTGTGTTTCTTAACAATCAAAGGATTCATAAGAAGTCATGTTAATACACAATGTTGTATTCATTGAAAATTTTTGTTTTTGAGAAATAAAAATGTGTTAAAACAATCTAGACAGAGTCTACTTCGGTTTCGTCATATTTACAAAGTCAATGGATGCATATCATAATTACTAGAATTTTTTGAAGTGGTCCAATATGAAAAAAATGCATATTTTGGATATGTTTCGCGATGCAACAAATTTCTTAACATATAAGTTATAAACTAAAAATATAAAAGCTACCCATTAGAGATAATGGACCAATGTAATGCCCCCATAATTTTTTCAATATTTTTTACAATGTATTTTGGGAGATATAGAATTTTGATTTCACTGAATCACAATGATCCTCAGAAATTGTTTGCACCCATTTTATTATAAAATTAGTTAAAATTAATAACTGTTTATGCAATTCCATAAAATTTATATTTCCTGAAAGTAGATTCAATTCTGAAAATGCTTGTCTTGGTTCCCACAGTTAATTCAAAATTTTTCATGGAGTTTAATCAGTCCAAAGTTGCAGAAAGTCAAGCTGCGTAGAGACCCTTCTCTTCTTAGCTCCTAAAAATTAAAAAATGAAACTTATTAACAACTAATTTAACTCACAAAGTTAATAAAAAATCAATTCCATATGTACACACATGTATGGAGATTTAAGATTATATTTAAATACCATGAACATCCCCCGATCCCTGAACCCCCATATGGGATTCGGTTGATCTTCGTCGTTCATCCTCCATGATATATATATCTATTGGTGGAAATTTACGCAAAATAGATTTCAAAAAATAAATTTGTAATTTAGTGTACACAAATTATGTATAACACAACTTTCAAAGAGATAATTGATGTGTGAAACTCAATTTAAGAAAAAAATAAATTATAAAAATGATAAGTTCACCAAACTCTGCTTTACATGGTGGGAGCACACTTCGTATAAATTGAAAAAAACACATGGTCATTAAAAAAGAAGTGAAACTTAATTTAAACAAACTCAATTTAAACAAAAATTTGTTGAATTCCCTGCATTTTAATCCTATAAAAATGTGAAGTGCACCACTTGTTGCAAATGTGAATTTCACCAAGTTGCACTTTACATGGTGTGGTGGGAGCACACTTGGTATATAATTGAAAAAAACACATGGTCATTAAAAAATGCACATTTATAAGTACACAACACACACATATCCATGATATGTTACAATGCCCATCAATAAATTTTGAAGGAGAGTGTCTCAACACTTATTCATCTTTGAGAGATGAATCTTGAAGTTTTGAAGAAGAGCATCTTAAAACCAATTCATCTTTGAGAGTTGAATCTTGCATTGGCATTGCTCTGTATAATTCTAATTCATATTTGATAGATGAATCATGAATTGGCATTTCCCCATGCAATAGATCAACAAACATCTTATTCACATTTGTACAATGCCTTATACTAAAAAATTGAAATTGGCTAACAATATTGTTTGCTATTCCATGCAGTTCTTTTAGCCTCTCCTTCTTAACTTGGAACACGCCATTCATTTGGTTTCACACAAGTTCAGAATTGGTGAAAACTACAATTCCATTTGATCCATACTCCATCACTGTTCCCAAGCCTTCAATCAATCCAATATAATATGCCTAATTGTTTGTTGTTCTTCCCAGTATATTCATTTTCCTTTGGACAACTTTGCTAGTCGCAATATTGGAAAGCACATATGTAATCACTGCCTTCCCTATATTAGGATAGCAAGAAACTTCTATCCATAATTTCCATTTTTCAACCATATTTAATGGTTTTCTTATCCCTGAAAAAAAAAACAAATTCAATATATATATATATATATATATATATATATATATATATATCGACGTTTATTGCAAATGCATGAGAGAAATGACACAAGATCATGAGGTAAATTACATGTGCATTGTTTATCTTAAATTTTGACTTAAAATGTTTATGGTAGAGTTCACATCTAAAATTAATGGGAGGAAGCCTTTAGTTTGTGAGAGAAATGACACATGTACATAGTTTACCTTAAAGTGGTTGTGTTTTATGGATATTAGAGGAAACCTTTAGTTTGTGGGAGAAATGACATGTGTACATAGTTACCTCAAAGTGGTTGTGTTTTATGGATATTAAAATGAAGAAATTCTATTTAGATCCATTCCAGAGATTGACTGTAGGGGCATTTACTAGATATGTCACCTTTCATAAAAGATGAGATCCAAAGGCTACCTGGCCCTTTACAGACTCTTCCTATAGAACTTGTAGAAGTAAACACTACCTATCCCAATTTTACCATGTGAAGGGTGTATAGGACCCGTGGAATCACTCAAGGTTGTATTATTAAACCTTTGGTTTAATGATCTTCAACCTTTGGTTGTAGATCCTTCAACCTTTGGTTTTACTTTGAAGGTCCTTGACCTTCATCCTTCAACCAGAGGTTTTATATCCTTCAACATTTGCTTGATATTTCCTTAAACCTTTGGTTTAATGATCTTCAACCGTTGGTTGTAGATCCTTAAACCTTTGCTTGTCCTTCATCCTTAAACCTTTGATTTAATGATATTTCACCAAAGGTTGTAGATCCTTCAACCTTTGGTTGTTGTTATGGGTTCAACCTTTGGTTGGTTGTACTTTCAACCTTTGGTTGTTTCTCCTTAATGCTTTCAACCTTTGGTTGTACTTTGAAGGTGAAGGGACCTTCGTCCTTCAACCTTTGGTTGTTGATCCTTAAACCTTTGGTTTAATGCAAAGGTCCTTGACCTTCCTCATTGGGCAAGCCCAACCTTCCTTAAACCTTTGGTTTAATGATCTTCAACTGTTAGTTGTAGATCTTTTAGGACAGGTTCCACCCATTCCTTCCTATGGTTGATCCTTCAACCTTTGGTTGTCCTTCATCCTTAAACCTTTGGTTTAATGATCTTCAACCTAAGGTTGTAGATACTTTAGGACAGGTTCCACCCATTCCTTCTTATGGTTGATCCTTCAACCTTTGGTTGTCCTTAATCCTTAAACCTTTGGTTTAATGATATTCAACTGTTGGTTGTAGATCCTTTAGGACGAGTTCCAACCATTCCTTCCTATGGTTGATCCTTAATGGCCCTATAAGGGCATAGGGTCCCATACATATGGTTATATGGCCCTATGAGGGCATGGGGTCCCATAAGTAATGGCCCTATGAGGGCATAAGGTCCCATCATATGGGTGGTATAGCCTGATATGATTGATAATAATCAGATCATATCATCACATTAATCGACTGCAAGGACCTTGAATGACCCTATGAGGGCATAGGCTCCCATTAGTGATGGGAGGGCCTTCCATGACATGCTAAAGGACCTTATAGACCCCCTTAAGGGGTCATAGAGGCTTATTATCCTAATGGTTTGGTAGACCATATGATCTCTAAGTGTAGCTATATGGAGGCAATAGGGCCTTCAATGATATGCTAATGGCCCCTCTTCTCCGTAGGGGTGTGCTACATTGAGCCCACTTACCTCCTGAGGGCTGGGCCATTGAGACCAATGACCTAACTTGAGGGCATCGCTGACTATTAAAACGATGGTGACCTGCTGAGGGGCATATCCTACTAGATAGTTGACCTATCTTGAGGGGTGGAATCAATAGGATTTTGCCTGAGAGGGCCATATAGGACCATTTAAGGCACGTTGGAGGCATTGATGACAATGTTACTTCCTGAGGGAATCACTAGAATGGGCTCTACAAGATATTAAGGTAGATCTATATATCTATTAAGTGTTTCAATAGAAGTGTAATAATAATTTCAAAAATAAAATATTCTACTTCCTTCAATCACTATTTACATATCATCGGTGATTTACATATCATCATAAAGTACCACTTCCTCACACAACAAGTCTTTGAGAAAATAATGAAGATGGAATACATACCCACAGAGCCTCTTGTTAGAGAAGCATTTGAATATGTGAGAAACAAATTAGGAATAGTTCTTGTAAATTATCTTGTTAGAGAACCATTTGAACATGTGAGAAACAAATTAGGGATATTTCTTGTAGATTATTGTCACTTATTTGACTTAAAAAAAAGAGCCTATGAAATTGAGTGCAATATCTATGTGGTAGAGTACACAATATCTAATGGGGAGAATACATTATATTTGACTTCAAAAGAAGAGCCTATGAAATTGAGTGCAATATCTTTGTGGGAGAGTACACAATATCTAAGGGGGAGAACATATATAAGAAAGGAATAGAAAGAGTAACAAAAAGCATATGATTGTGTCAATAATTTGAAGTAGTCAAGAAAGATAACAAAGGACCATCAAAATTGAGTGCAATATCTATATGATCAAGTGTCAATAATTTGAAGTAGTCAAGAATGATAACAAAGGACCATCAAAATTGAGTGCAATATCTATATGATATCTATATGATCAAGTGTCAATAATTTGAAGTAAAGAAAGATAACAAAGGACCATAAAAATTGAGTGCAACATCTATGTGGGAGAGAACACAATATCTAAGGGTAAGAATACAATATATTTGACTTCAAAACGAGAGCCTATGAAATTGAGTGCAATATCTATGTGGGAGAGTACACAATATCTAAGGGGGAGAATAGATATAAGGAAGGAATAGAAAGAGTAAAAAAAAGCATATGATTGTGTCAATAATTTGAAGTAGTCAAGAAAGATAACAAAGGACCATCAAAGTTGAGTGCAATATCTATATGATCAAGTGTCAATAATTTGAAGTAGTAAGGAAAGATAATAAAGGACCATTAAAATTGAGTGCAATATCTATATGATATCTATATGATCAAGTGTCAATAATTTGAAGTAAAGAAAGATAACAAAGGACCATCAAAATTGTGTGCAATATCTATATGATTGTGTCAATAATTTGATAATTTGAAGTAGTCAAGAAAAATAACAAAGGACCATCAAAATTGAGTGCAATATTTATGTGGGAGAGTACACAATATCTAAGGGGGAGAATACAATATATTTGACTTCAAAAGAAGAGCCTATCAAATTGAGTGCAATATGTATATGATCAAGTGTCAATAATTTGAAGTAGTCAAGAAAGATAACAAAGGACCATCAAAATTGAGTGCAATATCTATATGATATCTATATTCAATCAAGTGTCAATAATTTGAAGTAAAGAAAGATAACAAAGGACCATCAAAATTGAGTACAATATCTATATGATTGTGTCAATAATTTGAAGTAGTCAAGAAAGATAACAAAGGACCATCATCAAATTCAAATTGAAAGATCAAGTAGTCTTCTTCATGAAGAATAAACATTAACTAGGTTCATCATTTAAAGGGTTGATTCTTTAATGACAAATTTTATGAATAATATGGAATGAATCATTGTACATTATGATAAATCTTGTATTTAAATGAAATTTGATCTATGAATAAAAAAGAAAATGGGATCATCTCTTCATATATATATGTGTGCGTGTGTAAGAGAGAAATAAAAAGAAAAGGTAATTCCACCAAGCCTAAAGGAGCATTTCCCAATACATTAAATTATGTCCTAATACATTAAATTATGTTTGTTTTCTAGAAGCATTAATCATGAAGAGTCATGAGATCCACATTTCAACCATACTATTTTCAAGTTAAAGGAGCATGTCCTAATATATTATTATGTTTGGTTTCTAGAAGCATTAATCATGAATTTTCTTTGAGATCCACATTTCCGTCATACTATTTGCAATTTCACATTTCCATCATGCTATTTGCAAGTTTTATATGAAGATATGTAGCCTACTAACTAATTAGAAAGTTGTGATGTCCTAATACATTATTATGTTTGGTTTCCATCATACTATTTGCAAGTTCTATATGAAGATATGTAGTCTAATAACCATACAGTCTAGCCCATATAGCATATAACAGCCTTTGACCGTATGAGAAAAGAGTCAAAAAACAGAGGCCTCCCAGCAGAGTTCCACCTGTTCATCAAGGTAAGCAACATAATATCGGAAGTGAAACAATGACACCAATAAACATATGTGAATTTAGATATTAAATTGACATTTATTTCAAATGACATGTGCATGGTTTATCTTAAAGTTTGACTTAAAAATTTTATGGTATAATTCACATCTAAAATTAATGGGAGGAAGCCTTTAGTTTGTGGGAGAAATGACGTGCATGTAAATAGTTTACCTTAAAGTGGTTGTGTTTTATGGATATTAAAATGAAGAACTTCTATTTAGATCTATTCCAGAGATTGACTGTAGGGGCATTTACTAGATATGTCACCTTCCATAAAAGATGAGATCCAGAGGCTACCTAGCCCTTTACAGACTCTGCCTATAAAACTTATAAGTTAAGAAATTTACATTGACAAATTTATTTGTGAGAAATTTACATTGACAACATATAGAGATTCAACTAGGCTTGTGAAAAGTACAAGTGGACAATGTATAATTCTACTTAGAAGAGTCTTTGGTTTAATGGTTAAGCAAGAAAGAGTCATTACTTTCTCTATCTAGAGTAGAAGTGGAATACATAGTAGTTACTTCTTTTTGAGTGTTTTGGATGAAATGGGCTCTACAAGATATTAAGGTAAATTTCTTTTTGAGTGAGTAGAAGTGGAATGTACATAGTAGTTGCTTCTTTTTGAGTGTTTTGGATGAAATGGGCTCTACAAGATATTAAGGTAAATTTATTTTTGAGTGAGTAGAAGTGGAATGTACATAGTAGTTACTTCTTTTTGAGTGTTTTGGATGAAATGGGCTCTACAAGATATTAAGGTAAATTTCTTTTTTATTGTTTTGGATGAAATGGGCTCTACAAGATATTAAGGTAAGGTAAATTTCTTTTTGAGTGTTTCAGATGAAATGGGCTCTACAAGATAATAAGGTAAGGTAAATTTATTTGAGTTTTTTGGATGAAATGAGCTCTACTAGATATTAAGGTAAATCTATATATCTATTAAGTGTTTCAATAGAAGTGTATTAATAATTTCAAAAATAAAATATTCTACTTCCTTCAATCACTATTTACATATCATCATAAAGTACCACTTCCTCACACAACAAGTATTTGAGAAAATAGTGAAGATGGAATACATACCCACAAAGCATCTTGCTAGAGAAGCATTTGAATATATATGTGAGAAACAAATTAGGAATAGTTATTGTAAATTATCTTGTTAAAGAACCATTTCAACATGTGAGAAAAAAATTAGGAATAGTTCTTGTAAATTATTTTCACTTATTTGACTTCAAAAGAAGAGCCTACGAAATTGAGTGCAATATCTATGTGGGAGAGTACACAATATATAAGGGGGAGAATACAATATATCTGACTTCAAAAGAAGAGCCTATGAAATTGAGTGCAATATCTATATGATAAAGTGTCAATAATTTTAAGTAGTTAAGAAAGGACCATCAAAATTGAGTGCAATATCTATATGATATCTATATGATCAAGTGTCAATAATTTGAAGTACATAAAGATAACAAAGGACCATCAAAATTGAGTGCAATATCTATATGATTGTGTCAATAATTTGATAATTTGAAGTAGTAAAGAAAGATAACAAAGGACCATCAAAATTGAGTGCAATATCTATGTGGGAGAGTACACAATATCTAAGGGGGAGAATACAATATAAGGAAGGAATAAAAAGAGTAACAAGAAGCATATGATTGTGTCAATAATTTGAAGTAGTCAAGAAAGATAACAAAGGATCATAATCAAATTAAAATTGAAAGATCAAGTAGCCTTCTTCATGAAGAATAAGCATTGACTAGGTTCATCATTTAAAGGGTTCATTTTTTAATGAAAAAGTTTATGAATAATATGGAATGAATCATTGTACATTATGATAAATATTGTATTTAAATGAAATTTTGTCTATGAATAAAAAAGAAAATCGGATCATCTCTTCATATATATACATGTGTGTGTGTGTAAGAGAGAAATAAAAAGCAAAGGTAATTCCACCAAGCCTAAAGGAGCATGTCCTAATACATTAAATTATGTTTGGTTTCTAGAAGCATTAATCATGAAGAGTCATGAGATCCACATTTCGACAATACTATTTGAAAGTTAAAGGAGCATGTCCTAATACATTATTATGTTTGGTTTCTAGAAGCATTAATCATGAAGAGTCATGAGATCTACATTTCCATCATACTATTTGCAAGTTTACATTTCCATCATGCTATTTTCAAGTTCTATATGAAGATATGTAGTCTAATAACTAATTAGCAAGTTGTGATGTCCTAATACATTATTATATTTGGCTTCCATTATACTATTCTCAAGTTCTATATGAAGATATGTAGTCTAATAACTATACAGTCTAGCCCATATAACATATAACAGCCTTTGACAGTATGAGAAAAGAGTCAAAAAACATAGAGGTCTCCCAGTAGAGTTCCACCTGTTCATCAAGGTAAGCAACATAATATCGGAAGTGAAACAGTGACACCACTAAACATATGTGAATTTAGAATGATTTCAACTCTTTTTTCAAAGGAGAAAAATCCTTGTTTCATATATTGATAACAGTTCATATAAAAAATCCTCTTGATATACCCATAACAGGTCATCAAGTATAAAAGATCAGATTCTGTCTCATACAGAAATACATTACAACAGTATAAAATACAATATGTATTCACATATAAAAGACAATATGTAGTCACATTGCAGAAATACATTACAGAAATACATTATAACAGTATAAAAGAAAATATGTAGGACCACATTACAAAATATTAGATTATGTCTCATAAAGAAATACATTACAACAGTATAAAAGACAATATGTAGTGACATTACAGCAGTAGATCATTCTAGTTCAATCATTCCAGCGTTGAGGAATCGAGAGAAGGCTCAATAATGGCGTAAGCTTAACAGTGGTGGTAAACTTCCATGCACAAGGCGAGAATTAGCTAGAGTGGATGAAATTGATGGATCCACAGGAATAGTAACAAATGCAGCAACCGAATGCATAACATACTACCAAAAATTCAACATACACCTTACAGCAAAATGTAATGAAATTTAAAGCATAAAAAGAGTGCACAACAGTCTAGTGAGGCTTTTTCTAGCAAGGTGGAAGCCACCAAGTGGTAGAGAACTGGAAGAGGAGACCAAGAAGCAGTTATTCCCTGGAACTTTTGATTCAAGAGAGGTCACAAAGTGGAAATTTTATGTTTCAATGAGGTTTTTCCATTTCAATAAGGTTATTTTTTCAATAGTGCCCTCAAATATGTGGGACTGACTTAGGCATCCAACGTAAATTCGTGAGAGAAAGGGTGGCGTGTAGTGATCAAGAGGCCTATCAATTTATTGCTTATTGTTGGGGTTATAATGGGTCCTGCCACCTTAGTTTGGTTATTCATGCTCTACATATCCCATATCCATAATTGTATAAAAGCTAGTCCTATTCCCTTAGCCTTCCTCATGTAGGTAGGCACTCAAGAAAGCAAGTCATAAGGCAATATCAAAGCATTAGTCACAGGTTCTAGACAACACATTCACTAGCTAGATTTACCAGCTCTAAAGATGAAAAGAACGAGTGTTTTACAAGCAGGACCCAACCTTTATGGTCAATGAAATTCTCTCTTGAAGCTATTTCATTTCACTAATTACCTAAGCAATAAAGAAGATCCTTGAATCCACTAAATGGGGTCTGGCACTTTCAACTTTCCTTCCTCGTGTAGGCAAGCACTCGAGTAAGCAAGTCATAAGGCAATATCAAATCATTAGTCACGTGCTTCAGACATCACATTCAGCTAGATTTACCAGCTCTAAAGATGAAAACAACGAGTGTCTTACAAGAAAGTACCAACCTTTATGGACAACGAAATGCTTTCTTGAAGCTATTTCATTTCATTGATTACCTAAGCAGTAAAGAAGATCCCTGAATCCACTAAATGGGGTTTGGAACTTTCAACTTGCCTTTCTCTTGCCGTAGTGTAGAACATAAAAATCCATTTATATAGGATCTATTTATAAGATATTGCATTTCTACGTAGTAGAGCACCAACTATAGTAATGGGGTTAACGAGTGAGGTCTAAACCTCTTAAATGAATTTTCCATCACTAAGTAGTTAAGAAAGAATATCCTTGATGATAATTTTCCATCGACAAGTCCACCTACCATAAAGAAAATAATCAAAGCTATAGGGAAGATCCTCCCAGGTAAAATCAAGAATAGGAGAGCAGGAATGGGAGTTACCTAGTAGTTCGCTCGCTTGACATCACCAAAGATAATCACCAAAACAGAAAACGGAAGCAGCCCTAGACCAACAACAGCACCACAACAGATCACCGAACAAAACAAAAACAGAAAATCATGCGAAGAAACAATGAAACACAAACGCGAGAAACAAATGAATTTCGCAGGTGATATATTTATAAGAAGTAGTTCGGTCGAACTATTTTAAGAGTAAAATTTTGGCCGAAATTTTGTTTCCAGTTTTCCCATCTCTGGAAAAAATTATGTTTACCCATGCCATCAGTGTGTCGTCAATATAAACGGAAGAACGAGTTCGGCTGAACTTTCTCATAAATTTCTGCTGAACTATTCAATACTTCGGCTGAACTTTATAAAAATTTCGGCCGAACTATTGCCGAAAAAAAAATTCCGAACTTGATTCTCACAAAAGTGTAACCGAGCTTCACATATCCGCCCTAGAGAAATCTCCATCTCCAGATATCACGAATAAATATGTAGGTGGAGGTTATTGTGAAGTCTAGAGAACTAGATAAACTAACAAAGCTCTGTCAACACTGTCCTTTCCACCTTTTGTAATAAGCAGTTAACCCAACAAGATTTTAACTAACAGAGCTCTGTCAACACTTTCCTTTAGCACCAATTACATAAGCAGTTTACCCAAGAAGAGTTTAACTGGGCATGGGACGAGGAGAGAGATTCGTGAACTTAGGTTCGGACCAGACATCCCCTTTGTGTGCTCACTGATCAACCCCGAGGGTGAGCTACAGAAAAATACCATGTGCCTAATACTAATAGGCTTTATTTATGGGAATGGCCAGAGAGTGATCTTTACCAAAGGTATCACCCATAGCAGAGGAAACACCGGTTTAAGCTCCTTTAGTTGATGAGTCCCTAGCAACAGGAGATTCAGCTTCATCATGAGCATCAGTAGCAAGGGAAAACAAAAACCCCAGAGAGGTAGAGGCGGAAAAACAACACCATTTTCACTAATTGAACCATCTTCAGATTGAGACCGAGTAGGCTAAAAGGCAAAGGCATAGAGAGGAGGGGTAGAAGGAACAGTTATAGAGTGAACGATATATATATAGGTCATGTAGTTAGGTAGATCAAACATGTTACCCTGATTTATTTAGTTGAGCGACATATAATTTTTTAAAATATTTTTTCCGTTTCATTGGAATAACGACGCTTCAAAGCGTCGGAAGAGAGATGCTTCACAGCGTCGGAAGAGTGAAGATTAGTTTTTTAAATATTTTCAATCGTTCATCGGTATAGCGATGCTCAATAGCCGTCAGAAGAGCGACACTTTAAGGCGTCGAGAGACATAACGTTGCAATTCTGACAGGGGTTTGAAAAATTGACGAACGTCAGAAGACAGACGCGAGCGTTGGAAGCAATAACAACGACATTGCGACATTTTTTTGAAAACCTAGAAAGCATCGGAAGACCGATAGTTTGTTAACAATGTCAGTATTGTGACACTTTGGAAAAGCGTCGGTATTGCGACACTTCTGCAGAGTGTCGGTATTGCGACACTTCAGAAAAGCATCGGTATTGCGACACTCCACAAGCGTCGGTATTGTGACACTTCACAAGCGTCGGTATTGTGACACTTTGAAAAACGTCGGAAAACTTGTCGCTCTTCTGACACTTTATTAAAGTGTCGGAATTGTGACGTAATGGCTAACCACGTTTTGTCCGGCCTCAAACTGTCGCTCTTGCGATGACTATGTGTCGGAATAGTGACGAAGTGGCCGTTGGAAATTGGGCCAAATTTACTAGTGTTAGTAGGGGTGTCATTTACTATGTAGTTTGCGCAGTTAATTACTTCTTCCCAAAAATTAAGACTAGGACCTTTAGATTGAAGCATACAATTAGCCATTTCTTTTAGAGTGTGATTTTTCCTTTCAACTACACCATTTTGTTGTGTATTATATGGAACAATATGTTGCAATTGAATACCATGCTTAGTGAAAAAGTGGATAAATGTGTTTTTAACATATTCTCCTCCATACAGTTAGTTATTAACTTAAGAATGTGATGTCCAATTTTTTTCTCAACGAAGGCCTTAAAGGCCAAGAACATGTTAAAAAATTCACTCTTGAGTTTTAAGAAGTATACCCAAGTGCATCTGGAAAAATCATCAATGAAAGTTAAGAAGTACTTGTAGACCAAGAAATAAACAATCGGAAGTGGACCACGTAAAACAATGTGCACAAGCTGCAAAGGGGATGAAGCTTGCCAAGAGGCATGTTTGTCAAAACTATCCCGATGATGTTTTCCGAGTACACATCTGGAACAAACACCATATCAGAAAGATACCATAGGAAGATCTGTCACCATATTTTATTTACATAGAGTTTGAATAGAGTGATTGTTTAAGTGAACAAATCGCTCATGCCAAAGTTTTCTCACTTCATCATTATGAGAAACAAAAATGAAGGGAAGAGATGATGACCCAAAATTTTCAAACTTATACAACCTTATGAAATCATTGAAAATTTCATTATCTAAAATATGTCTAAGATCTTTGAGGTCCTTAATTTCAACATCATGAGGTGATAATTCTACTGTTTTCTCTTCACCTGAATGAGTTATCTGATAAACAAATAGAAGGTTGCAGGACAAGGTAGGAACACATAATACATCATTAATATGACCATTATATGTGTTATCACTATAAAATTTTTCCAAATTTGGACAATTTGTATGTGTTCGTAAGTCATTGTCTTAGAATAGGGGTTAAGTCATTTTTATGTTTGTAGAGTCTAAACCATAAGGTTAAAGTTTCATCTCCATCATATAATAAGGTCAAACAACTTTGTTTCACATTTTAAGGGTCCCATTTCATGTTTCGGAAATCATGTGTTTAGTCACTTTGCAAAAATTTTCAAATAAGCCACAAAACCACATTTTCGTAGCGCAGACAATGTAAAAAACTACTTTTGTGCTACAAAAATGTTGGTCTTTTCATAGCGCAAAACCCTAAAAACACATTGCACATGCTATGATATTGGGGATTTGTAACCAATCCTGTCCAAATGTTAAATCCATCAAATTCCGTTAAATTTTCATGAGTAGGTGTTAGTCCACGAATCTTTTCTCCTACATGCAACCATTCTGTCATTTTAAAATTTGAAATGGTATGGTTGTCCTTAGTTATATTTTCTCATGAAAAAACACTTGTTGCATGTTTTTCTTCGAATAAAAAGCTCATGGTAAGCATAAACATGTGACTTAGAATTCATTGGAAATTGCTCTAACTTCCTGCATATGTTTGTAAAATATGTTTTGTTCACTTTGTTTTTGCTTCATTAATACACATAAAAACTCTGAACTGCCCTAACTTCCATGATGATCTGATGTTGATGTTTTGTGGGAAAATACCTAGAATCCATAGCCCAATAGATTTTTGTTGATCATTGTTTCAACTAGTCATACACTTTACACTATTTATTCCTAGAGTTAGCCATCTAATCCTTAATTCAAAATCTTAAACATAGTGAGAGAGCCCTCTCAGGTTGAGGAGGCTAAACCTCAACTAAAAGTCTGGTTTGAAATAGTTACACTAAGGTAGCCTGACCAACAGCCTATCAGGTCCTATTTTGGTGATAACATTTTGGTGCGTCTGCCGGGAGCCTGAATATTAATCATTACTGAAATCAAGAAAGTTGAACTTCTGAAGGTAGCAAGAGCTCAAATTTTTTTTTGAGGCTGTAATCTACCTTGGTGACTCCATATATTTTCAAATTTTAAAGGTGGCTTCGAGAAGGAGATATACACGGAGCAATCCTGATCCTAATCCACTTACCACTGTGGACAATCCAAAAACTATTTCAAGAGATAGTCAAATAATTTCAGAAATATCAGGTACTCTATCTCATTCAAAATCTCTCTCCTCTGAAATATTAAGAAGTCTTGAATATAAAAGAGTTTATGTAAAATTATTGAAGTGTTTTTTAGGTCAGAAAGTGAAAAGGAATTCATAGATATTATTTTAGACTTGCAAAGGAGGGGAATTGACACTTCAGCCCAAGTAGCCCAAGAGGACAAAGAATAATTTTGGGAAGTTTTTACTTCCGAATTGTTGTTAGAAAAAGAGTCTCTAGATAGACTTAAAAGAAAATGATCCTTTTGAAGTCCCACTAAAATCCAAAGTTGGTTTGCCCCTTCCAAATTGGAGCTCAATTCTTAGTGGCTTGTAGAACCAAGTAGCCCTCCTCATATCGGTTCTTCATCTTCTATTTATTTCATTCCTAAAACCACATTTCATCTATCAAGCATGGCTACTCCTACTAGGTATGCACCTCTCGTACTCCCTGTTGTTTTGCATGACCTTCCTAGTAAATATGCTTCTAGGATTCCTACTTGGGGTAGTGATGATGAAATTACAGCAGAGGAATTTGAAGATAGATTTAATGATTTAATAGATAGGGAGGAAGTTGATGATGAAAATGTGAAGCTAAGGTTATTTTCACAGATTTTTATTGGCGAAGTTAGAAAATGGTTTAAAGCCCTTGCACCAAGAAGCATTAGAAATTGGGATGAATTTGAAGATAAATTTTTAAGGAAATGGGGAAACAGAACCAATCTAGTTCAAGCACTTACTGAATATAACAGCCTCAAAAGGGCAGTTGATGAGTCTGTTCAAAAATTTTCAAAGAGATTTAATAAAGTTTTTGACTCAATTCTAGCTCAACTGAAACCCCCTGAAGCCTTAGCACAAATGAGATATGCTGAAGCATTTGATTATGAATTTTATATCTTGTTGAGAGAAAGAGAATCACCTTCACTTGCTGAAATTCAAAGTGATGCAATTAAGGTTGAGGTAAACATGATAGCTATTAAAAAGTCAAAAATGGGAAAAACTAAATTGAAAGAAGAGGAGAAACCATCCACCTCAACTTCTGAAGACAAATTTGATTCAATGATGAAAAATATGGAGAATTTTATGGATATGTTAGCTCTTGGAAACACTTCAGCTCCTCCATTGCAACATGGACCTCATTTCAGAAATCCTCAATTCAGGAGACCTCAAAACCAGCAAAGGAGAAGAGAAAATAGAAATCAACAGACCAATCCTCCAATGAGACCTCCTTTTCAGCAGAATTTGGTAGATGAATAAGATGAACCTGAAATTCCTGAAGAATCCATCCATTTTCTTGATGAATATATGTCGGGAATTTTATTGACTAAGGAAGAGCATGATGAGTCAGGTTTGGCTAACCAAGAGGGAGAATCGTCAGATTATTTTAAGTGATATCAGCATGCCATTTTTGAGATGAAAAAGCAATTTAATATCAGAAAAAAAATGTACCTATCACTGTAAGAAAAAAACAGCCCAAGAAAGATACTTCGAAGGTTGTTGAAGCTAGAAATGATAGCTCAAAGGTGGCTGAAGGTAAAAGGATACTACACTTGGTAAGAAAGACACTAAACTTCCTCCTCCTATCAAAGAAGCTGAAAAATCTATTTCTATTTTCAACTTTGAGAATAAAATTTCAAAAATTAAAATATCAGTCCCATTTAGTGAGATTCTCAAAGTAAATGAATATAGAAGCAAGATTTTTAAGTTTTTAAACTCACAACCAGGAGCTGCTAATATTTTGAATGTTCAAGAAGATAATCCTACTATATATTTGGGTCCAAGGATAGAAGATGAACAAAATGAAGAGTTTCCTCATTTTTATGTAAGCATTAGTATTCATGATATGACTTTAGATAATGCTATGCTGGATTTCAGGGCTTCACATAACCTTATGCCCAAAGTAATCATGGAAAGGATGGGATTACAAATCACAAGACCATATAAGGATTTGTTTTCCTTTGATTCAAAGAGAGTTCAATGTATTGGTCTAATCAAGGATGTTGTTGTTGGTCTAACACAAATCCCAGCAAAGACAATTGTTATGGACATTTTTGTGGCTGATTTTCCTCCAAATTTTGGTATGCTATTGTCAAGGTCACAGGTAGAAAAAATCAAAGGCACAATGTAGATGGACCTTACCTACACCACTATTCCAGTTTTTGGTGAACAAAGGAGATTGTATCAGGAGACTAGAATGGCTTACATGGTAAGTAGCAAAGATAAGCCTCAAAATTTTCCTATTTATTCCTTTTATACTGAGCTTGGATCTATCATTATTTTTAATGAGTCGGCTGATAGTGTTGATGAAGAAATAAGAGCAGAAAATCAGCAAGTAAATGACAAACATATGGAAGAATGGTGGTCATTGTACTTTGATGGATCAGCAGGAAAATAAGGGGCATGAGCAAGGATTTGGATTACAAGTCCAACTGATGAGAGTAAGTTCTACTCTTACAAACTGAATTTTGATTTCACAAACAACATGGCTAAATATGAGTCTTTGATTTTGGGTCTAGATCTTCTTAAAAAAATGAAGGCCCGAAATATTTCTGTTTTTGGAGATTCAGAATTGATTATTAAACAAGTGGAAGGCGTTTATCAAACAAAGGATGAAAGAATGAGGGCTTACAGAAATTTGGTTTTAGACATGTTGGAGAAATTTAAATCTTTTTCCTTCATAGTCAAATCTAGAGATCAAAATTCCATTTCTAATTATCTTGTTGTCTCTGCAAGTCTCTTCATCAATCCTATGCATTCAACTGAAAAATATGAGATTGAAGTTCATCATAGACCAGCCATACTGGACCATATCATAAACTGGGAAGTTTTTGAAGATGATCAGCAGGTAAAGAATTTTATTGACCTGAAAGAAGAATTTGAAAATACACATGTAGATCAACAAAATCTGTTTGTTGAGTCTAAAGGAAATTCTGAAGTTTTGTAATTGAAGAATAATGCAATACCAAAGGGTCTTATTCCTCTTGATAAGCTTTTTTAACATAATGATTTTTTTAAAGTACCAAAATTACAAGCTGATGAAGAGGAAGTAGAGAGCTGTAATATTGGTACATTAGCTTTGCCCAAAATGATAAAAAATTAAAAGTTTCTTTCAGTTGATATGAAATTCAAATATATTGAAATGATGAGGAGGTTTATGGATGCTTTTTCTTGGAGTTATGCTGATTTAAAGCAATATGATCCTTCCATTATTCAGCATACTATTCCTATTAAAGATAATGAGAAACCATTGAAACAAAAGTTGAGGAGAATTAACCCCCTTCTCATGCCATTGATTGAAAGGGAGATCAAGAAGCTCTTTAATGCAAAAATCATTGTCCCAATTAGATTCTCCAATTGGCTTGAAAATTTGGTATGGTTAGAAAGAAGAATGGAGAAATTAGAATTTGTATTGACTTTAGAAATTTGAACAAAGCATCATTAAAAGAAAACTATCCTCTTCCTAAGATGGATACAATTCTGCAAAATATTTTTTGTTCTCAAAAAATTTCAATGCTTGATTGTTTTTCAAGTTACAACCAGATTCTTGTACATCCGGATGATCAGGAGAAAACAAATTTTATACCATGGGGTACATTCATGTACACCAAGATGCATTTTGGTCTCATGAATGCGGGAGCCACTTTCCAAAGAGAAATGGATATTGATTTTTCTGAAGAAAATGATAAATCAATGGTTGTTTATCTTGATGATATAGCAGTCTTTTCAAAGAAAGAAGAAGATCATTTGAAACACTTAGAAAAGGTTCTGCTGAAATGTAGAAGGCTTGATATTTCCCTTAATCCTACTAAAAGTATTTTTTCTTTAACTTCAGGCAAATTACTTGGTCACATCATTTCTGAAGATGGAATTAGGATTGATCCAAATAGAGTCAATGCAATTCAAAAAGTAGATTTGCGAAGAAGTAGGAAAGAGATTCAATCATTTCTTGGAAAAGTGAATTTTGTTAGACGCTTCATTCCTAACTTTGCTGAGATTGTCAAAGATATTACAAGGATGTTAAAGAAAGGAGTTGATATCAAATGGAACACCTTGGTTGAATGCATTATCATACATTAGCACTTGGTACACAATGCCACTTGGCATGTATTGGGACCTATTATTAGTGTGCCTAGCATGCCCCTTTTCAAAAAGATAAAGTCCTAACTTATTAACCCTCTTAATATTGGTTCTTCCTTTTGTTTCCTTAACACATATTGACATACCATGGCATCCTACACCACAATATCCTTAGCACCTAGCATGTATTGGCATATCTTGGCACTATTAATTGGCACATGATATAATTAGGCAACCTTTGGTGACGTTCAATTTTTTGGTGACGGAGGCTATTGTCCGTCACCATTGCTCATATGAAATGGTGACGGTCACTATCCGTCATTATAAATCATTATTGGTGACGGACTTTGAATGTCACCACAACACCTATACTTTCGGCGACGCCACCTTTGGTGACGTTCAGTTTTTGGTGACGAAGGCTCTTTTGACCCTCACCAATGAGCTTATGGTGACCATTTTCGCCCCTCACCAATGTCCTTTTTTCTTGTAGTGATTGTCAAAGATATTACAAGGATGTTAAAGAAAGGAGTTGATATCAAATGGACATATGAAGCTAGAAGATCTTTTGAGAAAATCAAGCAGGCACTCACAGAAGCACCGGTACTTATCAGCCCAGATTTTTCCAAAGAATTTTTGGTTTTTACATTTGCTTCCAAAAACACAATTGCTGGAGTTTTGCTACAAAAAGGAAAGCAAGGTACTAAGCAGCCTATTTATTTCTTCAGTAAAACATTAGCAAATGCTGAGTTGAAGTATAATATTCAATAAAAACAAGCCTAAGGTTTGGTGAAAGCTATAAAATATTTTAGAATTTATATTCTGCATTCTCATGTCGTGGTATATGTTCCGAGTGTTGTGGTAAAAGAAATTCTAACTCAGGCAGATACCGATGGTAAGAGGGGAAAATGGATCGCCAAATTGCTAGAATATGATATAGATATCAAACCAACCAAGTTGGTGAAGGGACAAGGCTTGACAAAACTAATGACTTAGTCAAATTTGGATTGTCTTCACATAAATCTGAATGCAGAAATATCAGAAATTTCTAATGATGAAGATGAAATGGTTGAAATTGAGGAGAAATACATCATTTATGAGTGGTATAAAGATGTGGTTTTTGTTCTACAACATCACAAAGCTCCTACTGATTTAACAAAGTCCAAAGCAAGGTTTGTAAAGTTGAAATCTTTAAGATATTTTGTATATGACAGAAATCTGTTTTGGAAAGATACAGGAGGAATTTTGCTGAATTGTTTAACTGAAGAAGAGGCTGATAAAGTCATTGAATAATTTCATAAAGGTGATTGTGGAGGACATCATTATTGGAAGGCTACAACCAATAAGATTCTCAGAGCGGGATATTTTTGGCCAACAATGTTTAAAGAGATTTATAAAAGAATTGCTGTATGTCACGAATGCAAAATTTTTGAAGGAAGAAGAAAGCTTGTACCTCTACCTTTGGTTCCTAGGTATGTGGAAGCTCCTTTTCAACAGTGGGGGTTAGAATTTATTGGGGATATACATCCACCATCATAAGGGCAACATCGCTGGATTCTCATAGCAATGGACTACTTCATTAAATGGATAGAGGCGATACCAAAAAGGAAAGCTAATTATTCTGTAATTATTTCTTCTCTAGAAAATAATATATTGTCTAGATTTGGTTGTCCCATAAAGATTATAATAGATAATGCTCAAGAATATAAGTCCAAGAAAATGATAAATTTCTTCCATCAATACCACATCACTCTTTTACATTCTACTGCATACTATCCACAAGGGAGTGGTCTTGCTGAACCATCAAATAAGAGCATTGTAAGGATCATCAAAAATATATTGCAGGAAAACAAAAAATATTGGAACTTAAAGTTGAAGTATGCCTTATAGGTGGATAGGATTTGTATAAAGAGGTAAATTGGGACTTCGCCATATGAACTTGTCTATGGTGCTGAAGCTATTTTTTCAACATCACTTTGCGTACCGGTCATGAAGTTAATTCAAGTATTTGAAGAGGAACCAAATGCCATTCATAGGAGAATGAACTAGTTGATAGCCTTACATGAAAAGAGAAATGAAGTCTACGACAACCATCAACAAGTTCAAAACAGAATCAAGAAAGCATTTGATAAGAAGATCAAAAAAGATATTTTCCAGCTATAAGATAAAGTGCTGAAGTGGGAGGCCAAAATTGAAGAAAAGGGCAAGCACGGTAAGTTTGAGAATTTATGGAAGGGTCCTTTTAAGATTGCTGGTTTTCATTTGAACAACACTTATATATTGCAGGAAATTGATGTAGGATCATATGCTGGAGGGCCTGTTAATGGTAGGTTCTTAAAGCATTATTCTTTTTGAAGTTTTATCAGTCACTCATGACATTGTTTATATTCCATCTTTGTCAGTTTTATTACTAATAATGACAAGCTGAAATAGAGATCTTAAGCCCAAAGCGAAGGCCCAAACAGTTTGAAGAATATGCTTGTCAATATAAATTTATGTTTTTATCAAAAATGGATAGCACTGGAGCTGCAGGTTCTTAGTGTACCATAGGGGCACACTATCCCAAGTGGAGCCATTGTTATCACTATAAAATTTTTCCAAACTTGGACAATTTTTATTTGTTCCTAAGTCATGGTCTTAGAATAGGGGTTAAGTCATTTTTATGTTTGTAGAGTATAAATCATAACATTAGAGTTTCATATCCATCATCAAATAAGGCCCAACAACTTTGTTTCACATTTTAAGGGTCCCATTTCATGTTTCAGAAATCATGTGTTTAGTCACTTTGCAAAATTTTTCAAATAAACCACGAAACCACGTTTTTGTAGTGCAGACATTGTAAAAAACTGATTTTGTGCTACAAAAACGTTGGTCTTTTCATAGCGCAAAACCATGAAAATACATTACACGTGCTACAAAATCAGGGATTTGTAACCAATCCTATCCAACTGTCAAATCCATCAAATTCCGTTAAATTTTCATGAGTAGGTGTCAGTCCATGAATCTTTTCTCCTACATGAAAACATTCACAATCATCATGAGATTCGTTAGGTTCATTTATCATCCGTCATTTTAAAATTTGAAATGGGATGGTTGTCCTTCATTATATTTTCTCATGCAAAATCACTTGCTGCATTTTTTTCTTCGAGTAACAAGCTCATGGTAACCATAAACTAGAGTTTTTGAACCAGTTATCAAGCGAGGCTAAACCCTTAATCAAGCGAGCCAGTTTATTAAAGGTTTTTTGAAGCCACAGAAATTCCATGTGAAAGATCACAGAGGAAGAGAGAAACCATAGATCAGGCCATTGTTTGAGAACGGAACCCAAAGGCATAGAGGCTCTCACTAAGGATAAATCAGTTGAAGAAGATTTCAAGAAAGTAGGATGCTGGAGATTCTGCGAAAAGCTACAGAGAGGTCATAATCAAGTCACAAAAGAATTCGCCCTCAATTTCACAGGTTCAAATACAAAATTTGGATGCTTAAACTTACCAATTTCTCCTGAAGTTATTTCTTTAGTGACAGAGATTCCAAGAGGGGAAGAAAGGTGGTTCAAGAATTTCAGGTTTGAAATGGAACCTTGTAAAATCTTTTTGAAGCCAAAGTTTGTAGACACAGTTATAACCAAAGCAGTGCCAAGAGGTTATGTCAAGGATACATATGCTAACCTGCTCTCCAACATTCAAAGGTACTTTAATTGCGAAGGAAGATACCATAAGGTGTATTCTTACCATTTCAAATTCTTATTTCATTTCACCGGAATAATTTCTCTGGAGTTACCTTTCTTTCTTTTTTGGAGTTTGGCCAAGATGGTAGATAAGGTGCAGATGAAAACTCAAGCATGTGAAACTTCATTATTCCATCATGGTCTTGTCAAATTAATAGTTTTGCATGAGCCTCAGTGGGTGAATAGAGAATGGTCAACATTTTTGTTTCTGTGTGGATTTCGGGTGGAAACATATGGAACAGGAGTTAGCCCTAGGGCCAAATAAAAATAACCATCTGGAATCACTGACCCTACAGAAACAAGATCAAAGAGGTTTTTCAAGTTAAAGCATAGAAAACAAGTGAAAGGGCCAGAGATTAAAACACCAGTAATTTTTCAAGAAACCCCTCAACCTGCACAAAGGAGGATAACCAAAGGTAAGAAAGCAATGTAGGAACAATAAACTAGTAAAACAACTTAGAAAAGGATGAATAAAGGTCAAATAGCAAGGTAAAAAGGAAAAATAGTGGTGTCAGAAGAAGATCTAGGTTTGAAGGGTAGCTTGAATGATATTTTACAAGATATTGATATTGAGGAATCTCCTTTAGTGCAGGCATATTTTATAAATTTGGATGAAGGGAAATCTAAGGAGATCAAGTCTTCCAAAAAACTAGATTTTAATGATGAAATTTCAGAGTTTGTGTTCAAGCCCAAAATGCCTCTAACTAGGAATTCAAAAAATTTGCAAGGTTTGGATGTGGAATTAGAAAAATCTGGAGAAATTTCAAATGATTATGAGGAACCGATGGACCTTTCATCACCTATGCTTGAGGATGATAGAAACAGAGTTTTCCATACACAAAGAGAAAAGAGCAGTTATGAAGGAATGAAAGAAAAATTAAGACTAGCTAATCTTCAAATTGCTAGGCTTCAAAAGAAAGTAAGAAAACATGTGGTGGAGAAGATAAAATTTGACAAAATTAAAGCTCTGTGGGAACTTGAAAGAGTTTCAAATCCTGAAACAATCAACAGTGAAGCTCAAATTTTCACCTGGACCCCGCCTGCAATCAAAGAGGTCAAGTTTATGAGAAGGGTAAATGTGAATTTAAGGGCTACTAATAGGAGGCTAAAGAGGCACATTGAGGATCTTGAAATCTAATTGGAAAACTCTGAAGAAAGTCACCTACAACAGAAGTAAGATAGTAAGTGAAAAATCCTTGATATAATTTTTTTTTGGGAAGGTCATCACTTTTGGAAACCATGGCAAAGTTGACTTATATTGTTTTCAAGTTCCATTAGCATCAAATTCATCATTAAAGACTGTAGATATTCTCAAGGTTTAAATATGATGAAGAAACTGTGTAAATATGGAAACACATAGCAGTTTCGTAGTGCACTACGAAACTACTGTAGGTGACATAAATAGCAGTTTCGTAGCATGCTACAAAACTACTGTAGGTGCAGTTATAAAATTTTTGATAAGATTCCAAGAGGTAAACACGAGGTTTTTAAAGTTTTGATGCTGTTAGAAGATGGAAATAAGTCAGAAATGAAGTTCTAGTTGTTAAAGCAAAGGAGATTAGATGTTGAGAGATATTTACAAAGGCATAGCAACTGCACTACGAAAACAGCTGATATTTTCATAGCGTACACATATCAGATCTCTTCACACTCTTTTAGGAACTTAATTTTTCACATGTGGAAGGACATGGTTCTATGGAAGTGATAACACATATAAATTTTCTAAAGGGGTCCATTTTGTCAATAAAAGGATTCAAGGAGCATAAATGAAGGTTACAACTATATTGCAGGAAACATGTTCCTTGTTTTCAACATAGATAAGGGATAAGATAACAGAATATGAAAAATAGGTTATGTACATCATCAAGGTCAAAGAATAGGAGGAGCAGCTATCAAACATAATATTTAATTTTTATATAAGTTTTTTTTAGTCATAATAAGGATTTTTACTCCTAATTGTATTAGGACTCTAGAACAGACAATGAACTCTCACATGTATTTAATAGTCAGTTCTAGAGTTAATAGGTGTCAATCTAAAATAGAATTTGAATTGCTCTGAAGATGGATCATAGAATCCAATGTTGTAATGATTCTATAAGAGAGATGAAGTTGAAATCCTCAAGGTTGGAAATTTTCATGAACAAGAAGACTATGTTATTGTATAAAACTATGTGTTTTTATCATAATACAGATATTGGCTCACTACTCAAGATTCAGAAAGTGTTTTTAATGTGTGATCTTATTTTGGTTTTCTGTATATATCTTTTTGTAGTGGTATAAACATATGTGACTTAGAATTCATTGGAAAATGCGCTAACTTCCTGCATATGTTTGTAAACTATGTTTTGTTCACTCTATTTTTGCTTCATTGATACACCTAAAAACTCTGAACTACCCTGACTTCCATGATGAGCTAATGTTGACGTTTGGTGGGAAAATACCTAGACTCCATAGCCCAATAGATGGTTTTTGATCATTATTTCAACCAGTCATACACTTCAAACTATTTATTCCTAGAGTTAGCCATCTAATCCTTAATTCAAAATCTTAAACCTAGTGAGAGAGCCCTCTCAGGTTGAGGAGGCTAAGCCTCAACTAAAAGTATGGTTTGAAATAGTTACACTAAGGTAGCCTGACCAATAGCCTATCAATTCTTATTTTGGTGATAAAAATCTAGATGAATGGTTCCAGAGCCTACAACACTAAGATATCTATAATCACCAACATAAATATTTTTGGTGTTATAATTATTTAAAGAAGAAAACATCGATTTATTTTTGGCCATGTGGTAAGAGACTCCAAAATCAATGAGCCACTCATGAGAATGAGAATAAGAATATACATTCAAAGCATAACCAGATCTTGACGCTTGACAACCACAAGAAGAAAGTGCCATTCCCGAAGTCGAAGTTGAAGATTTCTCCAAATTGATGTTGTGCTTCTTCATTACTGCTTCCAAGGCTTCCATCATCTTAAAACATTTTGAATCTACGTGGCCATCATGAATACAAAATTTGCAATGTCTATTTGTCTTCTTGCCTTTGTTTTTATTTTCCTTATCATTTTGTTGAGTTTCTTTTTCAGTTTGCGGCTGAAATTGCCAAAGACCCTTCTTTGGTTTAGGACCATTCTTTTTAGGAATTTTTTTCTTAGGATTCTTTTGGTATGGTTGCTGTTGGGCTGCTAAGGCTTTCTTATAAGAGTTTCCAGTATTAATAAGACCAAGGGGCAAAATTTTTTCTTCTTCTCTTATCAAAGATTCATGAAAGGCATCAAAAGAGGGGGGCTTGTAGGTTTTTCCTTAAGAAATGAGGGCATATCTAGTGGAATGGAAGGTGGAAAAAAATGCATAGTATGCAAGGCCAATCTTAGCAAGAATGGAATAGATAAGACTACCATCTTCCTTTCTGACTTTACAACCTTCTAAAAGAAGTCTAAGAGCCTTGAATTTTGACATAAAATCTTCAATAGAGGAGAAATTATTGGGGTCCAAAGTAAGCAACTCATTTTCAAGATGGTTGGCTCTCATTTCATTTTTAATGCCAAAAATAGTATTTAAATTTTTCATAGCTTCATCAGGCGAGTCAATGTCTTGGATATGAAATCTAAGATCTTGAGAAATGGAGATTCCTATCAACCCTTGTGCTTGATCTTGTTTATTTTTTCATTTAAAGGTTTTATCTCCATCGGTAGGTTCAGTTACTTGTCCTGTGTCTATTCTATAAATCCATTTACTTCTAAGTAAGTCTACAATGTAGGATAGCCATTGGAAATAATCGATGTTGTTAAGAATAATCGGGCATGCACTTTCAATTTTTTTCAAAAAAAACTGAAGCTGAAAGAGCTGAATAAAATGCTCCAATGGAAATATCTCGAAAAATTAGCCCATTTAAAAAAAAATGGCTCTGAAAACAACTTGCAGATGAAGAATTTATGCCTTTTTGAAAAAATGTTGTAGTAGATGTAGAATAGTTACGTGAGAGTTTGAAAGATGATGATGAAAATGTACTTTCATAAAAATAAACTCCCTTTTCCAAACTTAATACAATCATCTCACTTTTAAAAAAAATTACTTTGTGTGACCCACTTTTATAAATAAGTGAGTGCCACTTTTACAATGTTACTTTCACATGTGCTTTAAAAAAGAAGAAGAAAAAAACATCTTTTTTTTAAATCGGCAACTTTCCAAAATTATTTTTAAGAAAAATTAACTTAACAGAAATCTTTTTGGAAAAAGAAGCTTGAGAAACAGACTTTAACCCAAGACCTCTATTCTCATAAAGTAATTTTACACCAAGTGAGCTAGTAAAATGATTCTATAAATGTTTGAAAGGAGGAAGGTTTTATTTTTTTCCTCTTTGATGTGTGTTCTTTTTCCTACAAAAAGAAAAAGAAAATACAATCCTTACGACAAAATGTTATATTTTTGGTTACTCTTACCGACAACTATCCTTCTTCCCTGCTATTTCTGATTTCCCGAGATTGCACAAAGACGCAGGGAAAGAGCATACGTAGCAAAAAAATATCATCTTCCTATTTCTAATCTGCCGAGATCGCACACAACGCAGAGAAAAGAGCATAGATATAAAAGAGGGTATATATCCGACAATAAAAAAATATAAACCAAAATAAACAAAGGGATTAATAAATATAACTACCAAAAAGATATTTTATACCTCCATATCTAAAATGACATAACTTGGGCAACCAGAAACCTCTTCGCATGGAACGAAAGGGGTTCCTCACTGTAACAAACGCTCCAAACACAACAAAATAGTTCTCTCGGTCTGAAAATGGTCAAAAATAGTACCTCTGGAAAATGACAATTGCATGCAGCCAAACCGAGTTCGGATTTGGATCAACAATGGATGTGGCCCTCAAAATGGCTCTGATACCATGTAGGAATTTATAGGGTAAGTTCCTTAGATCAAACACCAAAGGTCACCTCTCAAAAACAAATAAAAAATTGGTACACCAGTATTTGACATGGTTAAAACTCTTGACGAGGGAAACAATCCACGACCTGAGCCAATGCGACCACTTCAGGAAATTGATTAATATAAATAAAGAAAATTAACACAACTTCTCTCATAAATGGTTATCGAACAAATGACCCTCGATGATTTTCAAATAGAGATCGAGTGTTAAGCCATAGATCAAGTGTCGGTAATACTAAGGAGAGAGTGAACCATCAGATCACTACATATCGTGACTGTCGGATTATAAGTTACAAATGTATATAGTAAAGAAACACACTTTACCTAACTCTATGCTAGACCACGTTATACATAACTATTTCCTATGTATCAGAATATCCTAACATATATTTATAAATATTGATGATAAATTTATATATTTTGGCTACACTATAAAATTTGTCCTTTGTAACCTTAGAATAATTCTCTTTTGAGTGTTCCATGTGAATATAGGAATTTATTAAAGAAAATAAGAAAGTTGTAGATGTTATATCTTTAAATATCAATGAGGATGTATCTAGGCTTGGAGATAATGCTTACATGGTAAATTTAGAGTTGGTTTGGGTTTTGTTAAGAGAATATCTCAAACCCCTTATCCATGTTTAGCTAATGTTGGATCTCAATCAAACTATATATTTGTATCATATTTGTGAATGAATGGAGTGTGAAAAAATAGTTTTTTATGTGCAATAATTTTTTCAAATTGGTATCAGAGCTAATGGATCTATGGGTAACTCACTTAAGGGAGGTCCCTGGTATATGTAAGAGACATTTAAGAGTTATATTACTAATGTACATTAAATTACGATATGTGTGAATATATTTTTTTAATGTGTTGAGCCACTTTAGTTAGTACAACTTGCGAGGATTCCTTTGGAGTACTCTCTTTTCCACCAATAATTCCCCTAAAAAAATTGATGTCATTCATGTGATTTACTTGAAATTTTTTTTCATCAAGTGATCTATGGAGAAAACAATCCATTTCTCCTCAAAAATTTCCTATTGCAACCCTCTTCGCATCTCTTTGGATTTTTAGGGTTTAAGGATTCTTGGCTTATGGGAATTCTAAATTGTGGGAACTTGATCCAATCATTTACCCTGCAGAATCCTTGCATCAGCTATTTTTGCACCAGTAAAATCCATGGCGGTTACCTTCCCAAATCTGAGCACAGAGGCTAGCCTCAAGCATCTTAATGAATTTCTTCTTTCAACTGGGCATCAAGCTACAAGAGATGATATTACTGTATATGGTGCCATTAGAAAATCTCCTGGACATAAATTTCCTAATGTGTCTCGGTGGTATAGCCATATCAATGCCCTCGTGACTTACAATTTTCCTAGTGACACTATTGGTGTAGAAATAGAAGGAGCAACATAAAATGTTGCACCAGTTAAGATGAGGAAGATGATGATGAATTGGACCTCTTTGGTGAGGAGACCGAGGAATAAAAGAAGGCAACAACAAAAGGAGAAGCATCTAAAAAAGCATCAAGCAAGAAAAAAGAAAGTGGAATGTTTTCTATTTTATTGGATGTGAAACGTTGGGATGATGAGACAAATATGCAAAATCTTGAAGAGAGTGTCAGAAGTGTACAAATGTCTGGCTTATTCTGGGGATCTTCAAAGCTTATTGTTGTAGGATATGGCATTTAGAACCTTCAAATAATGTGTAATGTCCCAAATTTTATGGGACATTAAATTTTTCTAAAGAGATGAATAAAATGGGTAGGGGACCCATTATTTGCATGATTAGAGAATAAAAATCCTCTAAGTATGAAAGAGGATCACTTGAGAGCTGGATTTCACACCTTCATGTGTGAAAGGAGGTTTTTTCCTACATGCTGGCCAAGTTTGACGAAGTCAAACCGCGTTGGCATGAGTTGGGAAGCACTATGTGGGAAAATGTAGGAGGGAAGATTCTAGAGAGAGGAAAACCTAATTCGAAGTAGGGCCCATGGAGGGAAGGCTCATTGTTTAAAATAGGAGCAAGGCAGCCATTTAGATTATCTTTTGATAATTTGATATCCAAGTCTTGAGACTTGTTGTTGCCTCTTGCTGTTCAGCAGAACTGCAGTGCCTTAGGGCACAAGGGAGTCTTGTTGAGGATTTCCTCTCCTTATTGAATAGCTCATGAAGGATTGCACTCCATCTCCCATATTCAAGCATTTAGGCTATAGCTTCAGCCATCTACATTAGCGTAGTTTCTGCAGAAGATATTGTGCAGTGTTGCTCAGGAGGTTTCCATACACCATCCAGAGCTTGTTTTTCAGTGGAGAGATTTTCCACTCATTGGGAGATCAGAAAAGGTGGTTCTAGAGAATATCCCATCATCTTTGGCATCAGGCCAACCACTTTCCATCAGAGGCAGTGCAGTGCCTCTCTTAGACAACGTTTTCATGGGTGGATATTTGTTGTGAGGGATTAGCAAATTTTGGAGGGGAAGTCTTGGGTGAAAGGATCAGCCTTTAATTTAATATTTCTATTGGAGAAGGGATCTTCATATACAATATATATTTCAGCCTTATCCATCCATTCCTAGTTCTTGAGTAGCTGCAGCTACCCAGCTACTCTAACATTTCTGCGAAATGCCATCTTTGTATAGATTTCAGCCAATCCTTTTAGAGGATTGATGTTATGTACTTTTAGGGGTTAGGAGATTTCTCCCCCACTTTATTTGAGCCTATCATTGCTATATCTTTGTGTTTCCATATTTTATGTAGCAGTTCCTCCTATAACCACGTAGTCATGGCCTAGGGCTTGATGTATTCAGCAATGTTCTTCATATTTGTGTGTACAGATTTCTTGAGGCTTGTTGTGCCTTACTTGAGAGATTATTTCCTCAAGGATTTGTATATTTGATTTCTGATATGATATAATATTATGGCCATTGAGTTCTCCAGCATTTCATGTGTACACGATTCACTACTATTTTCCATTTGATGCATTTTCTTATTGTCGTAGCTCTATCATGAGACATTCTCAATAGAGTAGCTTTTCCTAATAGGAAATCTCACATAGCTATAGACAAAGTCTGTGAAGGGCCATGTAGCCTCTGGATCTCACCCTCTCTTTAGAGGTGACATACCCGGAAAATTCCCCACAGTCTATCTCTATAATAGACTTGTGATATTTCTGAAAAAGGGACATTACAGTGGTATCAGAGCATCGAACTAGCACAGCCCGTGAGTTCGATTTTAGAGGAGAATGATGAAGAAGATGAGACTAATCTCATATATTTTTGAAATAAAGAAGAGCCTCCCTGAGGAGGAGGAGAAGAAAAGAGGAGAAGAGGAAGGTCCATGCACTTCCTATTCTTTTGAATATCGGCATGGCAGATGCTTGTATTTCTAGATCTTTAGCAAGTACCTGAGTGACTATAAACCCCATTCTGCAACATTGAGGAGAGCTACAACATTCTCACAGTCTGTGCAGCAGATGGAGGAGAGATGGCCCTATGGAAAAGGAGAAATCAGAGGCAGTGGGTTTCTATTGTCTACATTTGATGGGGTTACTTCAGCTAGAGCTTGGGAGAAGAAGCTAGAGGCATTTTTATTGCTACACCCAGTGGTAGAGAAGGAAGCAGTGGAGATGGAAGTGCTGTACATGGAGGAAGAAACCTCTATTTGTTGGTTCAAACCCTTGGTCCATTCAAGGGTGAGCTATTTTGGAGAATTTTCTCAAAGGTTGATCCAAACCTTTGATGCAGGGAGGACAAAGGAAGAGAAAGCCAATCCACCATGGGATGAGAATTGCACCAATTCTGCTACAACTTTGGAGGAGAAACCTTCTACATCTATGTATGAGGAAGCCATTGGAGGAAAAGCCATTTCGGCCACACAAGAAGTTCCCAAGATCTACCAAGGTATGAGTAAAGTTCCACTTTCTATTTCAGCAAATAATATTAAGGATGGTGGAATTTCATATGAGGAGGTCCTAGGATCAAATCACATGGCCAATTTAGGGCCTCATGTTTTCACTGCACTGTGCAAAGGGTTCAAAGAGGAGTAGAACCCGAATCCTCATGCATCTATGATTATTTGCATTCATCCTTCAAGGTGGGAGTGTAAACTTTTGAAGGATGAAGTAAACCACGACAACTCCATGGAGAATCATGAAACAATTTGTGAACCAGAGGAGGAGATAGTTGCTACATCATTGGAGGAACCAACAATGCTATTGAACATGGGTGGAGAGGAGACATCACCTCCATCACATTTGGATCCTCATAGATCCAACATAGTCATGGGAGAGAGGTCTTTCCTAACAGGTCTCCAAGGAGCTTCATTTCAAACTCTCACGAAATGCAAAGAGAAAGAATTGATGGTAGCCCTCATGGGAGGAGTACCAAAAGAATGGGAAAGATGGCAGGATGTTTACATCATTGGGAAACAAGGATAAGGGATACATATTGTGGATATGACACATTCATCACATGAGTCATATGATGTGAGCATAATGGGGCAGCAAGCACTTGAGTTGCTTGACCTTGATGGGAGAGAGCACAAGCATATTTTCTCTCACATGATTCATGATGTTCCAGGAGGAGGAGATGGCATTCTTTCCTTGACATTGGATTATAGGGAGGTAATTCCATCTTGGGAGGAACCTCTTATGTATTGAAGCATTATGAAAGACATATTTTACAAGGAGCATGTCAAAGAATGGAGCTTGGTATTGATGGGAGCCTATGGGTATAGGCCAACAGCGTTGTCTCTTTGAAGCAGTGACCTTTGGATGAAGTGTGCCCAGTGGAAGTGTGGTGGATCTATAACCCACAAGTCCCAGGAAAATTTCATAATTATTGCACTTGATGGATAAAGAGGAGGTGAGATGGATAAGACAACCATATATTACTGTGCTACATCCTTCTTGACTTGGATGCCCAAGCATGAGAAGAAGGATCTTCTTGCAGCACCTAGTTCATTGATCTTCATGGGAGCATGCCAAAAAACTATGGAGGGTTCATTCATGGATCCATACATCATCTTACTCCCGGTATATGGTAAGAGATATGATTTGACATTGGCTGATTTGTGTACTCTTATCATTATTTTTGCAGTGCATGGCTCTACAAGAGGGCAAGCTTATCAAATTTCTCCATGGGAAAAATTGGGCCAACTTGTATGATGGAGACAACCATCGTTTACATGGAATTGGGAAAGTGTTTTCTTTCATGTATGATTAGCTAATATGTTCAGCCATTTTCTATTTATCAGTAGCTATCATGACATACATAGCTATTCATGTAACAGAAAACAACTTGCCATATCATTTTCTAAAGAAGCAGTTTCGAAAACTGCGGTGTCACCTTTGGGAAAACTGTTGGTACATTCTTGAAACACATGGAACCTTCAAAAATTTCCTCATTTTATTTATGATCATGACTTCCTTGCTGATATGGATCAGAGTTTTTGAAAGAAGCATGATTATGAGAAAGGCACATAAGTTGGATGTGTCTTTCAGTGCGAAAAACTCTCACATTTTCTACAGTGCATGTTCTAAAGGGAACATGAAAGGAAGCATCGCTACAGCCACATATTTGCTCATTTGTGGGGAGAGCCATGGGCTTGGTAATGTTGTCCATCCATTGTATGTATATGGGTAGGTTTTTGACCTTATGTTTCTGATTCACTCATCTATTTTATTGTTCAGTAGTAGAGGTGATATTCTTGAACAATACTTGCCATGCTATTTTCTGTAGCTACAGTGGATGAGGTTGCATTATAACCCTATGAGGCATTGTTTGTAATTTCTGCACATGTTGTAACCTACATAAAACATGTCATGGGGGCATTCTATGATGACCTTGTCCTACTCATCATAGATGACACGTATTGGGCCAGCTGATTTCTGATTGATGAAGGGGAGATTCTTGGGGGAACTACTCTTCATTTTTCCATTTGAGGGAAATATATTTGCTGCCCAAGATTAGCCTACACTCCAAAATTTTCAGAAGTGGGGGAGAGGAAAGCATGGGGCAAGTTATAACGCTTGCCATGATCAAATTTCAGCCCACCTTCATTTCTGGAGCTCAAGGTGGAGGGAGATTTTTCATTAGTTGTCTTGTTGGGAGACAAATTATTTTTATGATTGATGGCTTGGGATGAGAGATTCATATTGGGGATGATAAGTACCATTATATATCAGATCTCATGCCTCAAGGAGGCCCTTGGATAGCTCTTTGTTCCTTCATTGATGTTGTTTCTACATGTCAGCCATTTTGGGAATGTTCACCCTAAGGCTAGATTACATATGTTGGAGGGACAGTTTTGAAGGCTTGATTGCTGATATGGCAACCTTTTCTTGAGGAGATCATCACATAAGGATGCTACAGGAAGGAAGGGAAGAAAGAAAGTCAGTTCAACCTTGCAATTAGTTGAGGGAAAGAAATATTTTGAGAGGGGAGGACTGTAATGTCCCAAATTTTATGGGACATTAAATTTTGCTAAAGAGATGAATAAAATGGGTAGGGAACCCATTATTTGCATCATTAGAGAATAAAAATCCTCTAAGTATGAAAGAGGATCACTTGAAAGCTGTATTTTACACCTCCATGTGTGAAAGGAGGTTTTTTCATACATGCTAGCCAAGGTTGACCAAGTCAAACTGCGTTGGCATGAGTTGGAAAGCACTATATGGGACAACGTAGGAGGGAATATTCTAGAGAGAGGAAACCCTAATTCAAAGTAGGGCCTATGGATGGAAGGCTCATTTTTTAAAAGAGGAGCAAGACAACTATTGATATTATCTTTTGATCATTTGACATCCAAGTCTCGAGACTTGTTGCTACCTCTTGTTGTTTAGTAGAGCTGCAGTGCCTTAGGGCACAAGGGATTCCTGTTCAAGATTTCCTCTCCTTCTTGAGTATCTCATCAAGGATTGCACTCAATCTCCCATATTTATGAATTTAGGCCATAGCTTCAGCCATCTACATCAGCACAGTTTCTGTAGGAGATATTGTGCAGTGTTGCTGGGTGTTGCCGGGGAGGTTTCCATACACCATCCGGAGCTTTTTTTTCAGTGGATAGATGTTATATTCATTGGGAGATCAGAAAATGTGGTTCTAGAGCATATCCCATCATCTTTAGCATCAGGCCAACCACTTTCCATCAGAGGCAGTGCAGTCCCTCTCTTATACAACGTTTTCATGGGTGGATATTTGCTGTGAGGGATTAGCAGATTTTTGAGGGGAAGTCTTGGGTGAAAGGATCAACCTTTCACTTTAGATTTCTATTGGAGAATGGTTCTTCATATACAAAAACTATTTCAGCCTTCTCCATCCATTCCCAGTTCTTGAGTAGCTACAGCTACCCAGTTACTCTGACATTTCTGCAAAATGCCATTTTTGTATAGATTTCAGTCAATCCTTTTAGAGGATTGATGTTATGTATTTTCAGGGGTTAAGAACTTGCTCCCCAACTTTATTTTATCCTATCATTGCTATATCTTTGTATTTCAATATTTTATGCAGCAGTTCCTCCTATAACTGCGCAGTCATGGCCTAGGGCTTGATGTATTCGACAGTGTTCTTCATATTTGTGTGTACAGATTTCTTGAGGATTTTCATGCCTTACTTGAGAGATTATTTTCTCAATGAGTTGTATATTTTATTGCTGCTATGATCTAATATGATGGCCATTGAGTTCTCCAGCATTTCATGTGTACATGATTCACTGTTATTTTCCATTTGATGCATTTTCTTATTGTTGTAGCTCTATCTTGAGACATTATCAATAGAGTAGCTTTTCCTAATAGGAAATATCACATAGGTATGGACAGAGTCTATGAAGGGCCAGGTAGCCTCTGGATCTCACCCTCTCTTTAGAGGTGACATATCTGGAAAATGCCCCCATAGTCTATCTCTGGAATAGACTTGTGATTTTTCTGGAAAAGGGACTTTACATAATGATGACTATTGAAGATGAACTCATGTATGTTGATGATATTATTGAGGAACATCTAAATTCTGAACCAAAATATGAATACATTCAGAGTTGTGACATTGTTGCATTTAACAAAATCTATTAATGCACAATGACCTTTAGTGGAGATTTTTTATGTATTGTTTTTTTTAGGGACTAAAAATATATATTTCTAAGTTGGATGAGTATATGAGGAATGACGATTTTTTAATTTGATGAGTTTTTTAAAGGGCATACATGTGTTGATAATGGAACTCGGTGGAATTTTATTTGTATTTGAAGTGTTAAAAAAAACTACCTATTGCAACACAAATTAAACCAACCCTGACCCTCATGCCATTTCTCCCCACTCTGAAAGAAAATAGGGTTACTTCAAATGGACCAAAGCCAATCCCAAAACACCATAACACAAGCTATGAATTGAGATGATTAAATATTTTCAGTTGAATCAAAGTTTTGGTTGCTAGCTATTCGTACCATTGTGAGCACTGGTTACTAAGAAGAGCATGAAGATGGTTTTCAGGAGATCACTATAAGAGGAGGATACCAGAGTGAAGCAAGAGGTGGAAAACACATTCAAGTGCATCAACATGGAAACATTTAGGAATAAAATAAGGGGAGATGACTGTTATAGTCATATTCCTAGTCTCTTGCATTGCAATTTATATATAAGTAATCAATTCATTTATGGCGATCAAAAGTTCATAATGGAAAGAAAAAACATAACTTTATATTTATATTTGGGGTTACTCCTTCATTTTTAATGTTATCGTGCCCCGACAACATCCTTTTTAGCATCCTAGTTTAAAGTGTCTCAACCTGCCAGATTCTAAAGGAACAAATTAAAATGATGTTGTTGTTGTTATCCTCACCCGATGCCATGCATAGCAATATTACACAACGCAGGCACACACAGAAAGTCTAGAAAATAAATCAGAGTCATGGTGAAATCAACTGTGGGAAATGAGGATAGAAATTTGTTCATCATGGCCAAAGCCACATTTGTGGCCTGCGGGGCATTATAAATTCCTTCATTGCTTCAGAGAAGTGGACTGAAGAATCCCCACATTGGTAGGAACCTGCAGTTTCACCCTCTTCAAATATTGTGGGGTTACTTCCCACAAGGAACCACCCCGAATGGAACTTCTTAGAAGTGTGCAATGATGAAGGCCTTCTCTAACGAGGCTACCAATTGGAAATCATCTAGTTACATGCCTCTCATCCAAAAACCTATCCTGCACCCGAGCAGTCTATGGAGGTCTGGTTCTAGATTTAAAGAAACCATGGTGGGATACTCTCGAACTTGCAGTAGAATTTTTTTTCTTCACGACAATGGGGGAAAAACCATGGGAATAAAGAGCGATGTGAATCTAGATATCCAATACAAATTAAGAAGCGATGATGCCATGCAGGTGAGGGTAGGTGTTGAAAGGGAACTGCGAGTTCCTGTTTTGGTGGGGGCATTCGAGGTCGGTGGGCACCATCAAATTTTTTAGAGCTTCAAAGTAAATGAGAATACTTGTTCAGATTTTGAGGATTAAGTGAATAGAGTTGTAAGTGAAGGATGAGTTCCTCTGTATTCGATGCATCAAATGGGGAGATGGAGAATGGGGTGAGTAACCCAAAGAGTGTAGTGGATGAGATGTGTGAGAGCTCAAAGATGGAAAAATTGTAGCTAGGAGATGTGAGTGTACTTCCAACTAGCTGCGTTTGTGTAAACCCTATGGTCACAGTTCAATCCATATCATGTTTTGTGGAACTTGGTCTTGTATGGGGGAATTGTTGATATTTTGTGACAATTGTTGAGGAGGACAACTGTCCTCAATAGTGTCACCAACAAAAACCTTACAATATAATGCCAATCAGCATAATAAATAAATATACATATATTCAAATTTAGTTCGAAATTGTATTTATGTAAAATGTGTTTGAAAATTTCATATTAAATAAAGGAACACGTGGCTTCAATGTTAAACATAAGATTTGTAAACACAATTTTTACCAAATTACTCGGTGTGATGTAATGGATAGTTGGAAGCATGTGTAAATAAATGTTTGTTTCTTGTTTTTAGACCACCTTCTCTCTCCCAAAGTATGGAGCAATATACTAAATCGAAGGTCAAATGAACATCTGTTGTTTGAGTACTGCAATGCGAAATTGTTCATACATACATTTGGTATGATTGTTGTTTGCGTTCAATGTTTGGAAATGTGTGATTGGCTACGCCACTCACAGCATCCACTATATGTTAATAAAACCATAAAATATTTTCTTATAATTGAAGAAGAGTAGAGGGTGCATACTTTGAGAAGTACTCTCACACTTCTTACTATGAACTCTCAATTGATTGCAACTTAATTAAAATAATGGTGGATGAAAGGATTAATAATTAACAAGTGATTCAACATTGTTAAGTGGGAAGATTTAGATTCCTTCCCTCAAATTGAAGGGTTGGGTTGGGTTGGGTTGGGTTTGGGTTTCCTATGAGAATATTATATGCCCTACTCTCCCACAAATTCAGGGGTTGTACTGGTTCTTGATGAGACCTCAAAAAGATGTATAGGGTTGTCGTCTCTTATGAGACCTTGAAAAGCTATACCACCTGATCGATTTCCTTGCCCTCCCTCTAGATGTTGTTCAACATAAAGTAATTGTTTAACATAATAATTATAAGTATGTCAACTGGCTTCACGTTGAGCACACGTGTCCATGTCATATGTTCAACCCCTAATTAATTGAGCTGAAAGGCTAATTGTACAGCCCAGTATGATGTGTAACCATGTTCGTCCATCATCGTAATTGAAATTTTGTTCAGGTCTACTAAAGTAAAAAAAAATTAAAATATAAAAATAACAAAAAATAAGTAACTATAAAAAACATTTAAATAATGTCGACTCATAAAATAATTTGCATGTGAAGAAATTAGATCTCTTTAAGCTCATATTAAATTCATATTTAAAATGAATTTATGCTTGTTTATTCACATTCCATACTCAACTTCATTAACATTAAATTGGGAGTCCTCCTTACCCTCGATGATAGCGAAAGTGCCTCCATAGATTATGGAGGAGTGAGTGGAGTAATTAATATATATATATATATATATATATATATATATATATATATATATATATATATATATATATATATATATATATATATATATATATATATATATATATATATATATTGATGATGGTTAACATCCACTAAGACCAATATTTGGTTTATCAGACCTAAAGAAAAAAATTATTTAGTTTGATTTAAGATTTTATTCCTATGTTCAAAAAGCATAGAGAGAAGCCTCTCGAGCTCACTATAATTATGAAATCTTAAAAGGCTAGGAAGGTCATTATTGCAACAAAGATTACAAAATTGAGATATAATGTAGTTTTACGTGGGGCACTCTAAGAGGAAGTGATTTTCATCATCCATGTTCATATTCTCACAGAGATGGCAGATCCTTTCCATCCATGGTGTTTTAGGAACTGTGCAATGACCTGTTTCACTATGAAGCTCATGACAGTTCTTTCTAATGTTGGGCATATTAATTTTCTTCTTTGAGCTAGTTAAAATAGAGAGATACTTTTGATCTTCTACAGTGGGGTTGATGACCTCCTTATAATATCTTAATTTTCTTTTAGTTGCTAAATCTTTCTCACACCACATTTTCTCTTTGAACTTAGAAGTAACAATTTTTTTAATGTTATTAATGTTTTGCAATGCCCCATTCTCGTCGATCTCCCAATGGTTTAACCAGGATTTGGTGTCTTTATACCAACCTTGTTTGAGACTTACGTGATTTTGGCTGGAATTTAAAGTTATCTTAGGAAGTCTATGGTCTCCTATGCTATTGAGTTTGTGCTTGTTCAATGGAAGCCTATTCATAATTAGGCTCTTGATAGGGGAAAGACCCACTTCTATAAGGAGAATAGGATAGGGTGTATTTCTTTTAATTTTGAGGTTATATGTAATGCTTATGGATTTTCTCAATCTTTCTCCAAGATTCTCTAGAGATGTTGCAACCCCAAACCTCACATTCATATAAGATAACAAGAGTGACTGAAGTTTCAAAGAGGAACTTCTTGCTATCCTACATTACGAGGTTTGCAGTTTTACAATTAGTTTCAAGACCAAAATAAGCTTTCCACCCCCCATTAATCCTTTTCTCAATTCTATTGTTCTAGTTGAGCTTGTGATGAATATCAATTCCTAGGTACTTGCAAGAAGACACCTCCTCCAAGTTACTGTTGTCATACATAAAATTAGCGTAAGTGTCCTTCTTGGATTTGATAATCATAAATTTTGTTTTGTCAGCATTAACAATCATACCCATGGTAGAGTAGAAATCCTTCAGAAGTTTAAGTTACTTATCAAGATCAGAGGGGAAACTTGCGAGAAGAACAATATCGTCAGCATAGAGAGGAAGGATGATGACTATCCAAATAAGATTATGCCAACACAACCTGCTTCCTCTAAAAAACGTTCTAGCTTGTTGATGTAAATGCCAAATAGGGTAGGGGAGAGGGGGAAACCTTGTTTAACTCCGATATTACATTTAATATCTTTCGAACACCCCTCATTGCTCTTTAACCTGGCAACTACATTCTCGTATAACCTTATAGCGTCCGCTCTTAGTTCGAGAGGAACAATTATCTCTTCTAATATTTTCCATAGGTTGTTTCTAGGAACCGTATTGAAAGCCTTTCTAAAGTCCACAAAGGAGCAGAAGAGATTGGATTTATCATTGTGACATTCCTACACAATGATACTAAGCATAACGAGGTGGTCCATTGTTGAGTGCTTCCTTCTAAAACCTCAAAATTAAAAGCAATACACCCATCCTATTCTCCTTATAGAAGTGGGTCTTTCCGCTATCGAGAGCCTAGCTATGACTGGGCTTCTGTTGTACAAGCAAAAACTCAATAACATAGGAGACCATAGACTTCCTAAGCTAGCTTTAAATTCCAGTCAAAACCACATAAGGCTTAAATGAGGTTGGTATAAAGACAACAAGACCTGGTTAAACCATTGAGAGATCGACGAGAATGTTGCATTGTAAGAAATTAAAAACATTAAAATAATTGTTACTTCTAAGTTCAAAGAAAAAAATGCGGCATGAGAAAGATCTAGCAGCTAAAAGAAAATTAAGATATTATAAGGAGGTCACCAACCCCACCCTAGAAGATCAAAAGTATCTCCCTGTTTTAACTAGCCCAAAGAAGAAAATTAATATAGCCAGGATTAGAACTAACTCTCATGAGCTCGATAGTGAAACAGGTCGTTGGACAGTTCCTAAAACACCATGGATGGAAAAGATCAACAGTTCCTAGAAAACCATAGATGGAAAGGATCTGCCATCTCTGTGAGAATATGAACATTGTGGATGAAAATCACTTCCTCTTAGAGTGCCCCACGTTCAACCACATTAGATCTCAATTTCATAACATTTGTTGTAGTACAAACCTTCCTAGCATTCTAAGATGTCAAAATTATAGTGAGCTCGAGAGGTTTCTCTCCAAGCTTTTTGAGCATAGGAATAAAATCTTAAGTTAAACTAAATAATTCGTTTCTTTAGGTCCAATAAACCAAATATTAGTCTCACTGCATGTTAACTATGATCATCATCATCAATAAAAAATTTAAATAATTTTGTTTTTTTTGTGTGGATGTGACATGAACCAAAAAAAACCAAACATAATTAATTAGTGAAATTTCTCCCCTATGTTCAAATTTTATTAACTTTTTAAACTTGTAATAAAAACATTCATTATTTATAAAAAAAATTATTGATTATTTACATTTTTAAATTTTTTGAACAAAATTATTATCTATAAATTCGTATTTTCAATGAAGTGGAGTATCTAACCTTCCATCTATCTGAATAAATAACGGCATTTTTATTTATGAATAGGAGATATATGCCATTTAATTTATATCGGTTAAGAAAAAGACAAAAGATGATTAATGGGAAGATATAAATAGGAAAATATGCCCTTTAATTTATATCAAGTTAAAGAAAAGAAAATAAAGATGATAAATGGGAATAGATTAAGTGTGAAAGGGAATATGATTTGTGCATCGCGGTTCTCTTTAATTAATAACGAGATATCATTGAGGGGAATTAATAGATTTTGTAGCCCAGAAGAATTGTCTTTTGTTTACACGTCGTGACGAAAAGAAGCAATCATTGTCTTTTGTTTACACGTCGTGACGTCAAGAAACAATCATTGTTCAACGATTCCAAAGCGTGTAAGTAGGAATCTCACTTTGGAGTTTTCATTTTGGATTTGGATTGTCAAGGGCAAGCAGCAAAATCTTTACGCGTGAGTTTTCAAATGATCAGAATCTGCGCTGAAGTTGAAAGTAACCGTGCTGAAGAGATATAAAGCATAATGGATTCCTTTTGTATATATATATATATATAGATATAATTTTATTCATTCCCATTATGAAAAATAAAAATTTGGAGAAAATTTTAAATTCTATTAGAAAAGAATATGAAATTTCCAAGAGAGCAAGGTATCTACAGTAGGAGGTCTCCTTAGTTACGCCAGTCGTGAAAGCATGATGCCACACTTCTTTGAATAATGCTTTATGTTTCAGTCTTTTTCTTCTTTAAAAATTAATCAAACATCATATTTTATGAAAAAATATAACCAACAGAGTAAAGTTTTTGGCCTCTACGATTGAGGAGTAAAACCCAGTGTTCTAAAAGTAATACGTCATGGATTAATTAAACATGTGAAGAATAGCTTGATGCATATATTTTTTAATGATAATAGATTAAAATCGCTCTTTTGTCAATAAGCATCCAAGGTCGGCGGCATATTGACCTAAGTCTTTTAAGTGCTTTTTATCATTATCGAAGTTTGTCACGGGTCATTTCTATCTTGATTATTACTCTATAATTTAGACTATGTACTTTCCTTCAAACCAATTAAACTGTAATGAGTCCATACTCTACTCCATTAAATTTCGTTTAAGGAAATTGATGTTCAATATTACTTAATTTAGAAATAAAAAATATTTTGTAGTAAGATTCTTCCATAAATATTATTATCATGTTTAAAAAAAAAAATTAAAATATAACTATCATTTGTGAGTAATTTCAATCTTCTTTATTATTTTGAAATTTAGAATATTTTTTTTTTAAATTTAGTAGTGGTTTTCTATTCATTTGTATAAACAAAAACATGTTATATTATCACATTCAATGCTTGGTAGATTCAACTTGTACGAAGGAAACCACATTAATTGGCCACCTCAAAGATTTCAAAACCAACTAGAATTGAAACATCTTAATATTGTCTCTAAATGCCTTATAGGGTATCTTATCTACTATATATTTTGATATACTATTATAAAAGTAAATGCTATCCGCCCATTTCATGTTTCAACAAAAAACCTAGACATCTGTATTTACTCATATGAAGATTCAATAGGTGTGAGATCCTTTGCACTTGATCGAAGCATATCTACTTGATGCATGCTTTGGATTTGACGTTCAATGCGGACAAGACACACATTCTAGTGATGTACTTGAAGTTGTCTTGACTGAATGTCTCTGTGCATATCAACCAATATGGAAGTTGCCTTTGGGTCACCTCCTACCTCTTGAACTGCTACAGTGGCCTTTTCCACTAGACACTTCATTGTCCAATAGAGGTAGATTGCTTGTTTGAACAAGGACTATCGTCCTCTTGTATTCTCGGGACATGTCACCACTGGTTCCATTTCATCATCTGGAATGTTATCCTCAACTTTGGTTTTGAGGTTGCACTTTCAACTTGATCTCAAGCCTTTTACCTTAGCTAGTGTCCCCACAACATATTCGTGCAGTTGATTTTCCATGGTTTCCTTACCAGATTTTCTTCCCTGCTCGATGGGTCCCACCTTCTCCTTGCCTTTGTCTTTTCTTTTGTTTCTAGTTGGACCTCTTTCTCCTACATTTCCTCTACCTGTCTGCGCTTTCACCATTTTCTTTTCTGGTTGGTCTACCAGCAACTATAACTTCACCCGAATCCACACTGGGGTTCCCACTCGAAGTGTAGAGTCCAGAAGGTTAGAGAAGCTATGAGGACCTATACAGAGAAAAAAAACAAAATAATTGTTTATAGTCTCACTAAAAAAAGTTTCTCCTGTTTATTGAGTGCTAAGTAGTTCAAGCCCTCCGCCTCTTCATTATTGCCTTTATTATGATTGCATGCCCCTAATTTGATGATTATGCGAGAGTTCCTCTTCACGGCCTGTGCTCGGCTCGAAGATATATAATGCAGAATCATTAGCCTAACACCCTCAATAGACAACGAGACATAACACTGAGTGAGTGCATGCCACTTTTTTCTTGATTATGCGAGAGTTCCTCTTCGCATCAAGTGCCCAGCTCTAAGATTTATAATGCAATATCATTGACTTGACGTCCTCAACAAACAATCGTACACAATTGAGAATATTTAAGTAAATTCCCCAAGCCCCACACAAATAGCAATGACATCCACTCAAATTAGATAACTGGTGATGAATTCGCAATAATTTTCCACTCTCTAGATTTGTGAGGTTAACAGAGTCCATAATCCAAATAATCATTCGCGACCATTCATGTAGAACAATTACATCAACATGCAATATTGTAGAAACAAAAATCATGGTAGGGAGAGTCAAGACTCAGGATTTCATCATACAATTCAAGGCGAAGCCATACCCATCTTCTTCGAGCACCATCGCCTACCACCACCCCTACATTTATCTTTTTTAGGGACCAAAAAGTGTTACTCTACAAAGCTATGCCAACTTGACTCCCTAGGTCAAGGACTCTTAGGGATGCCTTAAGAGATGTCATGGAACAAACATTCCTGGAGGAAAATTGACATTGGACGATCTTGCTAGATCATTGAGACTTGGTATCTATACTTAAAACCCTCCCCCTCTCAGAAATAATCAGAGGCGATGGCCTTTTGGGGGTGATACCCTCCCATATCAGCAACAAAAAATAACCATGACCAAGATGAATCCACTCAGGTTCGATATACATACTACGCTGCATAGAATTTTGAATAAACCCCCCTCCCATCTCAACAACACAGAAGGAAACCATGTTTAGTAATAGACAAGAGAAGGAAACATACCAGGTATGTTGTTGCCCGCTGGACAAAATTCCTTCCCCCTTTCCTACCTTCCCCTACCACAATTCCCCTGCTAACTACTCAAGAGACCCTCGCCCTCCCACTGACATCAAACTATTAACATTCTTTCTGCACAAGATTTTTTCCTTCCAGTTGTAGCTCAAAACCTAAGAATTTCCTGACATCACCTGCCCATGTCTAACCGCACTAACTGCTGGTTTAATGTGGAGTGGGGTGAGCTTCCCACATTCTCCACCTCGTGTCATCCTCATTCTGTTGTGTGGCTTGCATGTCATGCTGTTGCGTCACGCCTCCCTTAACGCCCTTGACAACCCCATCGGGTATATTTATTTTAATTTAAAATAATTAAATTATTAAACTATGTTTAGTTTAGAAAGAATATTTTACAATCATATTTTTTACATAAGTCTGAAGTGAATACTATTATCAGAAAAAAATGGAATACAACAAATTAAATAATAAAATAAAGTGATGTTATAGAAATTTAAAATAATGGGAGTTATTCTATTGGAATAAAAAGAATGTAAAGAGACTGCGAGGGCTAGAATAAAAGGTGATGGGGTGTATTGTTAAGTCACTCTATGATGTGAAGGTGATGTGAAAGTCCCTTGTTCTAAATTTCTGAAGAAAAAAACTAATCATATTAAGCACTCGTGTGACCCAGGCCTACTGGAATCCTTTAGTGATTTTGATAACCTAAATTCTCCTAAGTCATACAACAAGCCTAGTATAATCTCATACACTTGACCAAAAAAAAGAAAAATATAAATAAATTATACGATATCATTTAATTTCCTTTCAATTTAATAATACTTAATTTGGAAATAATATTTTACATAAAAAAAAGAGTGAATATTATTAAAATGTTAAAAAAAATCTACAATATATCAAAATAAACTATAAAATAAGGAGTTGTCTTTAGTGCGACTTTTTGGAGTTTCAGGTGCCCGAATCTGGTGAAACAAATTCAGGTAAAATCTTGATTTCTGTTATTTAAATTGATTTTTTGACTGTATATATGGATTCAGCACCCTAGAAAACCCTTAGGGCTTTTCGATTGTGCAAGGTTACCCATCAAATTTCTATTTTCACTAAATTCCTTCCGGAATTTAGAGAAATTAAATTGGAAAAAACTACCTTAAAAACTTTCAAAAAATCGCATTATAAACTAATGCATAAAATAATATAATAAAAACATAAAATAAAAAAATTAATTCAAATGTAAATAATTTGTAAATTATACTAGTCGATATTCAATGCCATTTAATTTCGTTCAAACAAATTGAAGCATGTTTAATGATAATTGATTTGGAAATAATATTTCACATTAAGAGTTTTACATAAGCGCGGAGTGCATATTATTATCAGAACTTTTAACAAAATCAAGAACTTATCAATGTAATCCATAAAATAAATTAATGTGATAGAAATGTAAAATAAAAGAATTTAAATCGAGAACCTATCAAAATAAACAATAAAATAAGGTAATAATGTGATAGGAATGTAAAATAAAAGAATTTATTCTAATAAATTATATGAGTTCATGTTCAACGCCATTTAATTTCCTAAACATATTTAATAATATTTGATTTAAATACTATTTTCATAACTAAAATAAATTCTAGGATATATCAAATAAACAATAAAATTGTAACATACACCATTAACTTCACAGGGAAATGTCATTACATAGAATGTTTCACAGTTCACAATGTAATTTTATAAATAAGAATAGTAAACTCCTTAACCCTTAACAACCTCCATTACAGTATATTAAATTAATACTATTTGATGTAACTATCCATTCATTTCAATATTCATATAGTCATCATATAATTTCCATTATGAACATCATAAAAAGGAATCGATCTCATCATCTGGACACGATAATCAATCACATCATTGAACACCATTATACCCTGGAAACCCCGTAGGGTGAAAACCAGCAAACATTTAATTTTATTATTAAACGCTCGTGAGGGTGTTCAGCCCATCACTCAATGGCTTATAAGGGAGACCATCCCTTAACCATCGTTTATATAATCTTACAAGGAAATATGCAATTATCTAGCTTAAAGCCATTACAATAATTATCACACCATTTACCCTCTGGTATTCATATATTTAGATCTTCACATCTTGGTGGCATGGATGTACCTACAATGGTCCATCGTACATTGGACCTTCTTGCAAATCGCACTCATCTGCACATGTCACCATCATTCCCTGCTATGATGCCTCATATGTGCTGGTTATAGGTCATCACAATAGTTAGTGCTTACGTCGCATAAGCGCACATTCCTGCAAGACAATGGCTACATCTCCCAAACTTCTTTAGAATAAACTGATACATCAGCTAAGATATTTATACATGTGATTTACATACATTTAATAAATATAGCTAACCCTTAAGCTATTACCTTTAGTGCATGGAATGCAAGTTAACATAATGATTGCCTCTTCCATGCATGTGAATGCATACTAATTCCAAAAGACTCTCCCTAAAGGAGTGCCTTCACAACGAGGCACACAAATCATATTCAACGTAGTTTAATACTACAAGCAATATTTCTACATACCAAAAATGTATATTATTTTTCAATAAAAGCTAATACATATGTTGCATGCTAATGGATGATCTTCCTCCATAAAGGAAATCATAATCATGACAATATAAAAGTAATCCCTTAATCTATTCATCTAAGGAATATAAATGATTAGTTCATTTAACTATGAATTTATTAAATAACTTAACTTTACCAACACCGTGGTAAACAATCCATGGATTTATTAAATAACTAATATTTGCAAAAACCATGGTAATCTTCCCATGGTTTTATGAAAACAATTAATCTCCATCAACACCATGGAAAACCTACCCATGGTTTTATGAAACTATCCATAGATTTATTAATTAATCTTTACCATTACCATGGTAAACTATCCATGGATTTATTAATTAATTGCTATTTACAACATGGTTTCTTTTTACAAAACGACGTCTTAGTATACTACCACTCTTTAACTATTATGTAAAAGATTGGCATAATAGCAAAGAATAACATAATAGAAATCTTCTCAAGAAAAGGCAACAAGGATTCTTTTCCAAAAAACCCGCCAATAAGTTTCCCTTTCACCATTCTATCTCTCTAATAACATTATCTTCCTAAAATATTAAAGTAAGAATCTTTTCAAGAAAAGACCACAAGGATTTATTTTATGAAATAAATAACCACAGAATCACGTGGTTAATCATCTTTTAATTTAAAAAAAACTCCTATCTAAATGCATTAAATACAATGCATAGAGAATATGAAAACAAGCATATTTACCCAAACATGCATGAAATAAATTCACACCATCACTTAGTTATATTCTCATGTAAACAACAACCTACTTCTTCTTCAAAAGAAGCCAATATAACCTACTTTCCTTGTCTTTCTACATGCGGGTTCTCATGCTTCCCTTTAACCTTATTTTATGCGTAAAACTAGGAAACAATAAAAGGTTAGCTTAACCTTGTATACACCTAAATCAAAAAGTATTCATCTAGACATGCAAACTTTCCAAGAAAGCTATAACTCATATTTCTTTTTCCAGGAATATAGCACCAAATGTGTTCCTTCCAAGGAATCAAGAAAATAGCCAAGGAATCAAGAAAATAGATATTAATGTTTTTCTTTACGGGAAAGATAAATAAAATTAACTTTTAACTTTTTCAAGGAATAGTTTGGTAAGTTTCTAATTCACCTAAATATCTCCAAGGTTAATTGAAGCAAGTTCACTTTCTTAACTTCCTTTAAGGTTAATCGAAGAAGTGTTCACTTTCTTCACTTCTTTTAACATTTCATAACATACTAATTACTTATGTAATCATATTTATTACCCAAATTATACCTTTACGTACCTTAACCTTTAGCATATGCAATATTAAGGTATGCAATGGTGAAATACTTTAAGAACCATACATCTTTAAGAAACTATCATAAAGATAAAAACATGCATCCAAATATGCACGCCTCCAAATACTATGATAAGAGCATGCAGCTATCAAAATATCTGCAATAGAAGCATGCATCCCAATACTATAATAAAAACATGTATCAAAATACTATGAAAATACTTACACGTTTTTGGAGCTTGATCCTTCAACGCATTCTCCCTCACAACTCTAGGTGCAGATCCCCATGAGTTGGTTGGAGTATGTGTGTTACAAGCACTGAAACCTGACTAGTTTCATAAGTTTTGATGGACCCCAGTGCAGGAATAGGCAGAAAGCATACTGTTATCCACTTATTAGAACGAGAAAGCAATGATCTTAGGTGTGTGCCGAAACAACAAAACCAGATGAGAAACCCCGTGAGTGCATTGCAAGAGCAAAACCCGAACAATAACCCTCGACGCCATATGGAGCAGATCCGGAAGAAAACAAGAGTCAGATATAAGTGTAGGTCTCATCCCTCCATACAAAATGGATCTACCAAAAAAAAATAAGAATCCTGTAACATGTATATGCACACGACAATTCAATGGCAGAATAGAACTCAAAAATAATAAGTGCTTCAAACACATTCATAAAAACACAGCAGAACGCATCCTCACAACACTGCTCAACTCCAGTAGATAAGGAATCTGTTTTACTTCTAACTGTTTCTTGATTTTCTTGAAACAACGGTTTTGTAAAATATGGTAAAAACTAAGTTTACGTGGGTGTTACATACTCCCCCCCTTAAGGGAACACCGTCCTCGGTGTGCTTCTCTCACTGAAATTTAAACTTATACTCATGATATAATAATATAAACAACCCAAAGGGGTTCCTTCCCCTTGGCAATGAGACACTTTCATTTCCTTAAATGTCATTATTTAAAACAATAATGTTATTATCTATATTCATAAGCATGTATAGCGCAAAGAAAATTTCATTTCCATTTCTAACTGCTTATCCCTTATTCAATTCACAAAAGTATAGAAAAATATCTATACGAACTTACCAACCAATTACTATTGGAAGAAATTATGGCTTTTGCACAAGCTTTCTGAGAATGGTTGAACACCCATCAACACCTGTAATGTATGACTAACAATTCAATCACATTAGTCACATAGTTTTCAAAATGAAAATATTTGCAACTATCAAACAATATTGCAATAAAAAGAGATGTTTTAATCAAAGTACTTCCATAAGTACTCAGAGAGCACCTAGCTCCCTTCATCATACCAGTGGTGAATCAATGCACCATGGTCATATCCTAGCATCTACTAAGACATTCAAACAAATTAGTAATAAAATAAATGAACTTATACATTCAATAATTCATTTCAATATAACATAACTTTTACTTAACTTGTTCTACTATGAGAACCACAATGGTAACAAAATGCTCCTCCTAATCCATAGGATCAAGTCATTTTTCACATCCAGACAATCAATCTTTCCACACTAAAATGTCTTTATATTTATCTGGAAATTTAGTCTTTCAAACTGTGGTCCTCTCAACCATCAAGTGAGGCACTTACGTCCTCCACTTGCCTCCTAGCTCCATAATCTAGACAATGTCACGGGTTAACAGTGGATTCTTCTGTTGTGACATCGGGATGGCGAATCCAGTCACACTCAGAAAATCCTGGAAGAGAAATTCGAGACAGTCCGGTCCAATTCTCCAATTCCAGTCATACTCAGATGTTTTGGCTTTACAAGGGTTGCTGGAAGCTATTTTCAACTAGTCCCAACTAGCTCGAGAAAATACTCCCCCTTTACCAATTTCATAGAACGCCTACTCCTCCCCGGGGATTCAGCTTATCCTCAGAGAAGTAGGTAACTGTCTTTCCAACTGTCCACAACCACTTCCTATTCTTGGAAACATTTTTTTACCATCAGCTTAGAAAGATTTTCTTTCCATTAATTAATTTCAACAAATTAAATAATTTTCTTCATCAACAGTGACGATTTAAGTTTTTCTTGTCAATAAAAGAGAATTAAACAAATTTTTCTTGAACTAGTTAATACTAGTTAACTTTAATGAAGCTATCACAACTTCCCCCCTGGAAGTAACATACATGTATTGTACATTAAAACATGATACTTTAATTTTTACTGTTGCAATCTACATTTTCATGTTTGCGATGTTTTATTTTCACAGATTTTCTGTTTCTGTTAAGCTACCCATGCTTACTATAAGAAATAATGCTAATCATAGATATGCATTTCTCAAGCACAGATTATCTTATGCACATATTTCCAATGCCCATAATGTTCTGTTCCAACAGACTGACTTATGAAGTAATTATCATAATCACTTGTTCACAACTTTCAAATAGCTTTAGTCAAAATCAATTCATGCATATAACTTTCATTAGTTATTCATTCATAACTAGTCAATAGTTTTAATGCTTTCATGACATGAGTAACTCTAGAACTAGTCATTCCATGCCATTATGATCTTAATGCATTCATGATGACTCATGCAAAATTGGTCAATGAACAAGTCTTTTAGTGAAGTTTCACAACTTGACCCATTAAGAGGTTTTATTCGATTTAATTTTAACACTATATCATCTTATAGTAGGACTTTCCTTATCCTTTGCATTCATGCATTAGTTTCACACACCATCACTATACACATTCATCCTTTTTAAGTAGTGCATGGTAACTTAGAAATTTTATTGCATGCAAAAACAACTACTTCTTTTCAAGCTCAAAAGAAAAGTAACTATTTTTCTTTCATGCTTTTATACTTTCTTTCCTAAAGAAATAAAGCATAATACACATATTAGTCTCATATGCATATTCTTATCAGGAAAAAGTATGTTATAATAGCATGTACCTTTAAAACTCTCTTAAATGGAAGCTCATGCAATGCCATGTATGTAAAAATTCATTTTTAAAGGAATCAACACGCATATGCATAGACTTCTTGAAATAAAATAACATAAAATACTTATCTTTATTTCATTTGAAGGACTTCTCTCCCTACTGTAATACTCATCCTCATCAGGAATTCACATTGCTCCTCTACAACAATGTTTTCTTGTAGCAACATCGACAAGATTTTATAGCATGATTAGATAAAGCCTTAATCAATAAATAATCAATCTTTGAGTGATCTTTTAACACCTATTCATGTGCATATATGAGATGTGAATGAAATGTCACAACATGCTTTCTTCTAACGACTCTACATTAGTGTGAGTAACTAATTATCAATTCATTTCAAATAACTCCCACATTATTATGACATTTTTCACACACGCACACATTCGTACAAGAAAAATCACTATATCTATTCAGGAACTCCTTTAATAGAAAATGACACAATGTGCATTCGCTTTACTTAAACTTTAACAAAAGAACCACTGCTTCAGCTTTTGCCTTTGGAGCATGCAAATATAATAAAGCTAACACATTGGCTGTTGTTCCTATGCATATAATTCATAAATATTCTAATCTTAATTTCCCAATAGAGTATTTAACATAATCGAGTAGGCAAACTCTTGATTCCTCTTCGAGGGCATATAACATGATAGGCATGCAAAACATGGTTTTCTTTTGCATAAAACTAATGGAATAAACATAAGAATACATGCCTTTATTCTTGAAATATTATACCTACATTAGCCATGTATATATTTTAAGGAAACCAAAACATTACTTTATTTTTGTACATGTAATTCATCTTCTTTGCCAAAGAATTATTTTATAAAGTATGATAACAAAACATGTTATCATTTTCCACATATAAACTTATGTTCTTTCTGATGAAATCTAATACAACTATTGCATGCAAAGAACCTTGTTCCTCTACGATTCTACATGCAAGTTGGTCATGCTTTGCTCCCAATAATTTATCACAGATATCCTCTTTTATGCATAAAAACTACGCAATGCTAACAAGGTTAACTTAACCTTTTATAATCCATCTAGCAATGCAATATATATTCAAGAGGTTATTCTCTTTAGCCTATATTTATTTTCAAGAAATAACTTGGATTCCTTTTCACTTAATACACAAGTACGAAATCCCTTTTTAAAGAAAATAGACTTCTTATCTTTTCTTAAATAAGATATATATATAAGCAAGCAAGTTTACTTATTTATGTTTTACTACTGCTCACACCTTTCAAGATGTGTACTAGTAATCTTTGCAAGAACTCACATGGGTTCTTCTCAGCCAAAACTAGCATAGTAGTTTGGTCTTTTACCATGGTATATCTTTCTAAAAGATTATCATATTAGCAATGCTTTATTACTTTCCAAAATAACTAACACAATTTTGCATCTTAAGTAGAACCACATTTTACTCTATATTGGTCTCTTTTAGTTGCAAGATTCACATGCAAGAATTACTTTCAAAATATACTTATTTACTTCTCAGAAAAATTAAATGTATATTAGTTAAATTTTCAAGAGAAACATGCATCTGTTTCTTTTTCAAGAAACCAAATTCCCAACTCCTTTCAAGGAAACTTCAACACAACAATAGAAGCTTTACATACATGGAAAATACATATCCTTTTAAAAGAAACTCTAACTCAACAGTTATTTACTTTGTAAGCAGTGTATTTTCCATAAATGCAATAGCTAGTACTTTCAAGACAGAAAGATGTTAATACTTATCTCTTGAAACTCATTGTTCAACCTGATTAGAGATACGATGCCTTCCTTCACATATGTGCATTCCATCTCGGATCCCTCAATTTCTTTTCGCTAACTCCGAAAGGCGCCAGTGTTGCAACCTTTAGCTTTGATACCACTTGCAACATACACCATTAACTTCACAGGGAAATGTAAGGAGTTAAATTTTTTTATACAAGTTACTCATCATTACATAGAATGTTTAACAGTTCACAATGTAATTTTATAATTAAGAATAGTAAACTCCTTAACCTTTAACAACCTCCATTACAGTATATTAAATTAATATTATTTGATGTAACTATCCATTCATTTCAGTATTCATATAGTCATCATATAATTGCCATTATGAACATCATAAAAATGAATCGATCTCATCATCTGGACACAATAATCAATCACATCATTGAACACCAAAATACCCTGGAAACCCCGTAGGGTGAAAACCAGCAAACGTTTAATTTTATTATTAAACGCTCGTGAGGGTGTTTAGCCCATCACTCAATGGCTTATAAGGGAGACCATTCCTTAACCATCGTTTATATAATCTTACAAGGAAATATGCAATTATCTAGCTTAAAGCCATTACAATAATTATCACACCATTTACCCTCTGGTATTCATATATTTAGATCTTCACATCTTGGTGGCATGGATGTACCTACAATGGTCCATCGTACATTGGACCTTCTTGCAAATCGCACTCATCTGCACATGTCACCATCATTCCCTGCTATGATGCCTCATATGTACTGATTATAGGTCATCACAATAACTAATGCTTATGTCGCACAAGCACACATTCCTGCAAGACATTGGCTACATTTCCCAAACTTTCTTTAAAATAAACTGATACATCAGCTAAGATATTTATGCATGTGATTTACATACTTTTAATAAAAATACCTAACCCTTAAACTATTACCTTCACTGCATGGAATGCATGTTAACATAACAATTGTTTCTTCCATGCATGTGAATGCATACCCTAATAATTCAAAGAACTCTCCCCTAGGGAGTGCACATACACAGCAGGCACACAAATAATATTCAATGTAGTTTTAATACTACAAGCTATCTTTCTACATACAAAAATGTATGTTATTTTTCAATAAAGGTTAATACATATGTTGCATTTATATGCAAGATATTCCTCCAAAAGGAATTTAACATGATAATCATGATAATATAAAATAATCACTTGTTTTATTCATCTAAGGAATAAAACTGATTAGTTCCTTTAACCATGAGTTTATTAAATAACTTAACTTTACCAACACCATGGTAATTTATTCATGGATTTATTAAATAACTAATATTTGCAAATACCATGGTAATCTACCCATGGTTTTATGAAATAATTAATCTCCATCAACACCATGGAAAAACTACCCATGGTTTTATGAAACTATCCATGGATTTATTAATTAATCTTTACCATTACCATGGTAAACTATCCATGGATTTATTAAATAATTACTATTTACAACATGGATTCTTTTTACAAAAACTTCTTAGTATACTACCACTCTTTAACTATTATGTAAAAGATTGGCATAATAGCAAAGAATAACATAATAGAAATCATCTCACGAAAAGACAACAAGGATATTTCAAAAAAACCACTTGATAAGTTTCCTGCCATTCTATCTCTCTCTCAAACATTATCTTCCTAAAATAATAAGAAATGAAATCTTTTCAAGAAAAATGCCTGAGTTTTTTATGAAATAAATAATAACACACTTAATCACGTGGTTAATCAAAACAACACCAATTTAAAAAAAAAAATCTATCTAGTATTAAATAGCATATGAGAATATACAAAAGCAAGCATATTTGCAAAACATGCATGAAATAAATTCACACCATCACTTAGTTATATTCTCATGTAAACAAAAACCTACTTCTTCTTCAAAAGAATCCAATATAACCTACTTTCCTTGTCTTTCTACATGTGGTTTCTCTTGCTTCCCTTTAACCTTATTTTATGCATAAAACTAGGAAACAATAAAAGGTTAGCTTAACCTTGTATACGCCTAAATCAAAAAGTATTTATCTAGACATGCAACCTTTCAAAGAAATCCATGACTCATATTCCTTTTTCCAGGAATATAGCACCAAATGTGTTCCCTAATATAAGTCGAAAGAATAGACTATTAAGTCTTTTCTTTACGGAAAGATATGTAAAATTAACACCCAACTTTTCGAAGACTCAGTTTTGATTTAGTTTTCTAAATTACTAAATATCTACCAAGGTTAATTGAAATAAATTCACTTTCCTTCCTTCTTTAAGAGTTAATGAAGAAGTGTTCACTTTCTTCACTTCTCACTGTTCATAACATACTAATTATATACATGTAATCTTTATTATTTAATTATATCTTTACGTGTATATGTATTTTAGCATATGCAATATTAAGGTATGCAATGGTGAAATACTTTAAGAACCATACATCTTTAAGAAACTATCATAAAGATAAAAACATGCATCCAAATATGCACGCCTCCAAATACTATGATAAGAGCATGCAGCTATCAAAATATCTGCAATAGAAGCATGCATCCCAATACTATAATAACAACATGTATCAAAATACTATGAAAATACTTACACGTTTTTGGAGCTTGATCCTTCAACGCATTCTCCCTCACAACTCTAGGTGCAGATCCCCATGAGTTGGTTGGAGTATGTGTGTTACAGGCACTGAAACCTGACTAGTTTCATAAGTTTTGATGGACCCCAGTGCAGGAATAGGTAGAAAGCATACTGCTTATCCACTGATTAGAATGAGAAAACAATGATCTTAGGTGTGTGACGAAACAACAAAACCAGATGAGAAACCCCGTGAGGGCATTGCAAGAGCAAAACCCGAACAATAACCCTCGGCGCCGGATGGAGCAGATCTGGAAGCAAGCAAGAGTCAGATATAAGTGTAGGTCTCATCCCTCCATACAAAATGGATCTACCAAAAAAAAATTAGAATCCTGTAACATGTATACGCACACAACAATTCAATGGCAAAATAGAACTCAAAAACAACAAGTGCTTCAAACACATTCATAAAAACACAGTAGAATGCATCCTCACAACACTGCTCAACTCCCGTAGATAAGGAATCTGTTTTACTTCTAACTGTTTCTTGATTTTCTTGAAACAACGGTTTTGTAAAATATGGTAAAAACTAAGTTTACTTGGGTGTTACAAAAATATTGTGATAGAAATGTAAAATAAAAAGATTTATTTTATGAGAATAAAGGGAATGTAAATAGATAAACATAATGGTTTTAGTAATATTTCACTTTTATAATATTTCATTATATTAAATATTAAATTTATTTATGTATTTTTTTATATAAATAAATTTAATTATATTAAAGATCAACTATATTGAATATTTGTAATTTAAAATTTTTATATTATGGATTGGAAAGAGAGATTTGTAAATAAATTTACTCATAAAAAGTCTCTACTTAAATTTATTTAAGTAAATTTAATTATATTAAAGATGAATTATATTAAATATATGTAAATAAATTTACTCGTATAATTCTTTTCTTAAATAGAAAAAGAACATAAATTAAAATAATAAATAAATAAAAATTAAATTATATATAAAATAACATGTTTATCAATCAATTATTTATGATTGGTTAAAAACTAGATTTTTCTTGATATAGAGAAGTCGATTCTTAGAGTGAAACTCTACTCCATTATGAATTATCATTTCTTAATAGTACTTGCAATAGTAAATGGCATGATTTTCTTTGAATAACAATGATGATGATTAAATTTCTAAACTTCTAACTCACAATTTTCTAATAATAATTAAATTTTCTAAACAACAAACAAACAAATCTACCAATTTTATCAAACAAACAAACATACCAATCACTAGCAATTTAAATCCAAATTAAATATAATGAAGTTCATGTAAATTTGAGAGAAACACCAAGAACAACAATAATAAGATAGTAAATTATAAACACAATAACAAGATAGTAAACCATAAACACTATGTTATGAGTGAATGATTAGTATTTTACTGTTTTTATCTTAATAGTTGGAATATTACTGTCTTCAATATGACAATATTCGGAAACAACCAATAAGATGAAAAAATAGAATGTAGTACCTCACGACTATCACGTGTCCGTATACAGATGATAAAGGGTTAAAGCTCATGAAAAATACAGCACAGCTCGTTCAACCCAGCCCTGTAAGTCATGATCACTGTGGTGGCAAAGGTCACATTGAACAATATAGTAAACACGTGAAGATACTTTGGAATACACACTGTAAAATGTCCGTATGAATATGGAAGGAAGGGCTTACGGTATTATACCTCCATCATGCGTAATCATCTACCAAATGAGCTTTATATAGGGCTGCGAAGTCACTCGACTCACTCAGAGGAATACTTTCCTACTCTTCTCATTTGTTTGATTGATTGCGGCTCATTTCCAAATTCTTCTCCTTTGTTTGATTGTTGATACTTCACTAAGCCTCACAAACATGGAAACTAAGGCTTACGCTCAAGCGAAGATAGATGAAAATGATTAGATTATTCAGCTCAAGGAAATACTGCTGGAGGATAAAGAAGAAGGGGAGGAGTCCTGTGTGTCAATATTTAATGTGCCGAAATAGTTATTGGCATAGAAGCCCATAGCGTACACTCCTCAATACGTTTCGATCGGTCCCTATCACCATGGGAGATCGCGCTACAAACTGGCAGCGGTTAGCAGATTTCAGAAAAGAATTAATGGACTCAAGTTTGAGCAAGTCGTCGTGGAGGAATATAAGAAGTACGATGTGCCAATCCGGAGCTGATATCACAAGGTCATCGACTATAAGGATGAAACCTTGGCGTGGATTATGTTAGAGATTTTAAAAACAGGAGGGAGTATTGCTTTTTCTTCAACACACGGAGTTCATACATAGTTGCGGAAATTACTTTAATCTAGACAACACATTACATTTACTGAAGTTTACACAGAGTTGCAGAATTCACATAATCCATACCATACAGTGGCTGAAATCAAATCATATATCTTATTTTCAATAGAGAGTGGCAGAGATTAAAATCGCAACTATGGAGAGGGGCAAATATTTTCAACTAGTTTTACTAAGGGTGAGTAAAACAGAGTGTTGCGGTAAAAGTGAAAATTTCAAAACTATACAACAACTAACCAAACATTATATTAAAACTTCAACACATGAAATACCTCAACATATGGAGATTGTGGCTCCTTCAAAAGTAAGACAAGGCTTCTTACTTGGATTTACATTTACCAGGGTTGCACAGTAACACACAGTAAAAACTATTTTTAAGCACCCACCAAAATTCGCTCCAAGATTTTCTCCTCTGGTCTTTTGAGACTTATATCAGCTACATTACACAACACTCTCTATCTTGCTCACACTCTCTGCTCTCTCTAACCTTACATGTAAAGACTAAATACATATATATCTAACACATTTAATTCATGACAGACCAAATTTAATACAAAGTATGGGCGAACATCATTTACTGGACATTACAAAACTTGCGTGAACTAAACATAACTTGCTGATTAAATATTTGCCCATGGTCATTTAATAACCATATATTAGCTTCTATTTGACTTTGAATTATTTAATTTGTTGTGGAATGGGTAATTGTCCTTTGCTCAGAGCTTGTCTTTCTCTGCACATGCAATCCGCAACTTGCAAAAAACTAGCTGAGTTATGGTTGTTTCCAGTTCATTTACTACGGTGGTTGAGATTAATTTCCAACACTCCCCCTTAATAGCAACTGTCGCCATTGACCATTCCCAGACAATCTCTGAGATAAATCAAATTTTAACGTAGCAATGGCTTTGTAAAGATGTCTGCAAATTGTTCCTCTGACTTGCAATGCTGCAACACAATCTCATTGTTATTAACCAATTCTCTTATGAAATGATATTTGACATCAATATACTTTGTACTTTTGTGAAAGACATAATTCTTTGATAGTGCAATTACTGAACTATTATCACAGAAAATAGTGGTTGCTCCATCTTGTTCATGACATAAATCCCACAACATCCTTCTCATCCAAACTACTTGACACACTGTTTCTATTGTGGCGACATACTCAGCTTCTACTGTTGACAATGACACTATCAGCTGCTTCTTGGAAGCCCATGAAATGGCTCCTGAACCCAAATGAAAAACATATCCTGACGTGATATTTCTGTCATCAACACTTCTTGTCCAATCACTTTCAGTGTAACCAATCAGCCTAAAATCATCAGTTGCATAGTATAAAACGCAATACTCCTTTGTTCCATTGACATACTTTAAAATTATTTTTGCTGCTTGCCAATGTGTCTCCTTGGGTTTCTCCATGAACCTCAACACCAAACTTATTTCATACATTATATCAGGCCTAGTTGTAGTCAAATACATTAGGCTGTCCACCATGCTCTTGTATAATGTCAGAATGACATTGCTACTGCAATATTCCTTTCTCAGCTTCAACCCCATGACGATTGGAGTTGGTGATGGCTTGTTGTTCTGTATTTAAACCTCTCCAAAATTTCTGCTAGATACTTTGCTTGAAAAATAAAAATTCCATTTTCATTTTGCTTTACTTCTATGCCCAAGAGGTATCTCAATAAACCCAATTTAGTCATTTCAAACTCACTTTTCATGACTGATTTGAAATCAGCGATGAGAAAATCATCACTACCTGTAAAAATAAAATCATATACATACAAAACGACAATAAGAATCTTATCATCACTTTGTTTGATGTGGAGAGTAGGTTCACCATCACATTTTTCGAACCCATTGTCCAACTAGTAAGCATCTATCCTGCTGTACCATGCATGCGGTGCTTGCTTCAGCCCATAAAGAGATTTCCACAACCTACACACCTTGTGTTCTTGGCCTTCTATTTCATAGTCCGTAGGTTGCGCAACATACACCTCCTCTTTCAGCACTCCATTCAAGAACGTTGAATTTACATCCATCTGATATACTTTCCATTTCTGTTGCGCTACAATTGATAACACTGTATGCACTATCTCCATCCTCGCGACTGGTCCAAATGTTTCTGCGTATTCTTTTCCATGCTGTTGCTTTTAACCTTTGACAACGAGCATTTCTTTATGTGTTTCAATCTTTCTTTCAGCATTTCTCTTGGCCTTATAGACCCACTTCACTCCAATGCCTTCTTTACCTAGCAGAAGGTCCACTAACTCCCACGTGTCATTCTTTTCTATTGCTTATATCTCTTCATTCATCACTGTAACCCATTTCTCTTCCTTCACCGCATCTTCAAAAGGGATTGGGTCATCTACATGACAAAATAATGAAAATAATGAACTTAGACTAGCGATGCTACCAGCTTCATCTTGTTGATATATTTCACTTATATTTTTGAATTTTGGTCTTCTTGGTGTGCTTGAAGTTCCACTTGAACTCGAGGGAGTTTTTGATCCCTGTGGTGTGCTTGGAGAAGCACTTCCTTGATTTATCAAGGTTGTCTTGTTTCCAGCTTGTGGTGTGCTCTGCTATGCTTGTGTAAGTGGAGGAGGAACCACCATGGAGGAATTATTTGCTGCTATGCATTCCTCTTGCTTTTCATGAGACACACGTCTTCACATTCACCATTTTCTCTAAGCTTCCATCCTAAGCTTCTTCTTCAATTAAATACACATCTCTGCTGATTATAACTTTCTTGGTGGATGGATTATAGAGTTTATATGCCTCGGACTCATCACTGTATCCAACAAAGATACACTTCTCCCCCTTTCTGTACAATTTCTTCCTTAGTTGATCTGGGACATGCACATATGCCACACATCCAAATACTTTCATGTGAGTGACAAACTGCTTTGTTCCACTCCATGCTTCTTCCGAAACTCTATTTATAACAAATTTGGTTGGGAATCTATTCAAAATATACGTTGCACAATTGACAGCTTCAACCCAATACTCATTTGGAAAATGCTTTGCCTTCAATATACTTCTGACCATGTCCATGATGGTCCTATTCTTCCTTTCCGCAACACCATTTTGGTGTGGTGTGTACCTTGTGGTAAACTGCTTGTTTATGCCATTCTCCCTATAGAAACGTAGGAAATCTTTGGAGATATATTATCCACTTCTATCAATTCTCAGCACTTTGATGTACTGCCCACTTTGCTTCTCAACAAGAGCTCTATAGTGTCAAAACTGTTCAAACACTTCACTTTTATGTTTTAGAAAATAGACCCATGTATTCCTTGTGTATTCATCTATGAATGTCAAAACATAATGGCTGCCAGCTAAAGATGGCATTTTCATTAGTCCACATAAATCTAAGTTGACAATCTCCAAGGGTGCTTTTTCCCTTATACTCTTCCTAGCTGGGAATGCTTCTCTCTGTTGTTTTCCCAAGATGCATCATTCACATATGCTGTCCGATTTTTGTATGAGTGGTAATCCCTTTACCATGCATTTTCTATGTAAGAGGTTCAAATCTCTAAAATTGAGATGTCCAAATCTCAAATGCCATAACCAATTTTCGTCTTTCACTTCTTCTTGAAAGACCTCTTGTGTGATTGCTACTACGACAATTCCTTTCTTCAAGTCTATTCTGAGCTTGAGAGGAAACAACCTATTCTTTGTCATATGCACTTCAACAATGACTCTTTTTCTTGGAGGTATGTCCATGATTTTTTTTTTTTTTTCCACAGAAAAAAACGAACATTCTATTATTATAGATAGTCTCAGAACATATGCCAAGCATTTCTGGAAGCAAAACATTGCCATTCCCTTTGTGAGGGAATGGAATCAAAGCTACTTAACATCTGTACAAGATGTTAGCAGCCCTAGAAAGACAAAATAACCAAAACGTAAGCATCAGTGCATCTCTTTTTGCTCATCATCGATCAGGGGTAGAGATGAGAGCAGAAAGAGAGGCAGCACAACCATGACACACCATCACCAATAAGAGCTCGCAGTAAATACTATCCCAGCCCCATAAAAGTAGCATAACATGAACACAAGGCAAGCCCAAAACCTCCTTACATAAGGAAAACAGTTCTGGACTCAATATAGTAGCAGTTTTCAAAAGTTTTATAAAAGTCCACTGTACAATGCTGAAAATAAACTGAATAATTACACAAAAAGAGGTTGTTCATGAATTTGAACAGTCCCGTTCACTACTTTCGCTACTTCCCAGGTCCCCAGAGCGAGTTGAGCACCTTTTTTAGATAAGATATCTGCTTGCTGGTTCCTTTCCCTGTAAATGTGAACAACAAAAATCTCAGAGAAAAAAGATTTAAGACGACGAATCTCCTTAAGCAAAGGTAGTAGAATAAAATTCCTTCACTGCTGAGTCCCATTGAACCAGTTGACTACATTTCTAGAATCACCAAAAATCTGAATCTGATTTATCTGTTTGGAAATAAGCCAGCAGAGAAGCAAATGAAAAGCTTTGAGTTCAGCGAAGTTATTAGACCCTTGCCCAAGGCCGACAGAGGCTCGAAGAGAGTTTTCAGCAGAAAGATGAATAACCAACCCAGCACCACAAGTATCATTTTCATCAGAAGCACCATCAAAGTAGGCCCAGGGAAAGGATTCATTAATTGACTCAGGCTGTATATTGCGAGAGGAACCTGTAACAGCAGGCGAAGGAATGCTATCGAAAATTGCAGCTCCCTCTGCTGCCAGCCTGGCTAAGGGAAAGGTAGACTCATTGAAGATTATCCTGTTGCGAGCAATCCAGGTACCCCAAGCTATTAAAAGAGGAAAGGCCCTGATTTTGTCATCTGAGGCCTCTTGCCACCAAGATTCCCAAGCCTGTAGAAGGTTTTCTCCATGCCGTCTCAAGAGAATATTTGTCAGACGCAGAGTTTTTGCTCAAAGGCTTGCATTAAAGGGGAAAAAAAGAAAAAGGTGTTGTGGAGATTCTTCTTCAGATTTACAGAGCGAACACCAGCTCGGCCCCTGCTTGCCTCTCTTTTGCAGAAAGTCCCAAGTTGGGACCTTATTGTGAAGAATGCACCAGAAAAAAAGTCTGGTCTTAGCTGCGCTTTTAAGTTTCCAGAGAGGTTTGGACCACCAAACAGGATTCCCCGAGCCTTCTTGCGTCATAAGCCATTTATATCCGAACTTTGGGGTGTAGATACCTGTCTGAGCATGCACCCAACGCAGAATATCAGCAGAATCCGAAATTCTAACAGAAGAGAGTGAAAGATCAGCAACATACCGGTTCCGTTCTTCCATCCACCTATTATCCAGGTGCAGGTCCGTGCTGGACATCCAGCCCTGCTTAACTAGGGAGGTGGATCTGGGATCTGCCACCTGGTTTAGATAAAAGTAACCTTCAGAATTTAAATGAGCAACCAGATCGCGGGACAAAGAGAAGTTGGGCGAACAGCCTACCCAAGGGTCACATACCACCCGCACTTGGCTTCCATTGTCAACCTGCCAAGGCAAGCCTCTCTCAATTAGCTGAACTGAAGCCACAACTGCTTTCCAAACTGAAGATGCATTAGTAGAGGATTTGACTGGAGACCGAACCCAGTCCAGAACAGAACCTTGGCTGATGTATTTGTGCTTGATGACCGAGACCCAGAGAGATTCTGTAGAAATCAAACGCCATGCTAATTTGGCCGCCAAGGATTTTTCAAAGGAAGGCAAGTTTTTTATACCCCAGCCTCCCCACTCCTTTGGTTTTGAAATTTTATCCCAAGCCACCCAAGGGCTGACCGTGTCCTGATTTGATCCGGACCACAGAAAAGTTCTGCATAGTTTATCAATAGAAGCCAAAATGCCTTTAGGTACCCAAGAAAGACTGGCCCAATAAACTGGGATAGCCATCAGAACAGACTTAATTAAAACCAGACGACCAGCCCTTGATAACCACCTGAAACTCCAATGAGTAAGTCTTTTTTCAATCTTAGCAAGAAGCCATTTCCAATCCCGAATACGATAAGAGTCCGGTTTTAGCAAGAAACCAAGGTATTTGAAATGGTCCTGCAAGGAGCGGACTTCAAAGTTCAACAACCTTTGAATTCTACTGAGCTCATCTCCAGAAAGACCTGAAGGAGTGATGGTTGATTTTAAAGAGTTAATTTGAAGCCCAGTTGCTTTTAAAAAAAGCTCCAACAGAACCTTTAAGGCACGACAATCGTCAATAGACCCATTCAGAAAAATCAAAATATCATCTACAAAAAGAAGATGCGTGATCCAGAAATTAGTGGCCACTTCAATCCCTTTTAAATTGCCCAGTCTTTTATCCCTGTGAATCAAGAGGCTTAATCCTTCGGCTGCCAGCAAGAACAGCAGTGGTGAAAGAGGGCATCCCTGCCTGAGGCCTCGTTTAGGAGTAAAAAAGCAAGTTGCAGCGCCATTAATCAAGAGAGCAATATCTGTAGAAGAAACACAACTCATAATCCACTGAACAAAGTCAAATCTGAAACCAAGGTGGGTAAGAAGAAGCCTCAAATAAATCCAACTGAATCTATCATAAGCTTTAGATAAATCCAATTTAACAATAAGCCCTTTCCTGCCACTCCTTTTTAAGCTATGCAGAGATTCTTGAGCAACACCTACAGCTTCATGGATTTGTCGACCACTTAGAAAACCAAACTATTCCGGAGAAAGATGTGAGGAAAGAAAAGGTTTAAGCCTAGCAGCAATGACTTTCGCAATAACTTTATAGACACAAGAGCAAAGGGAGATTGGACGAAAATCAGTAAAAGAAGAGGGGTGGTCAGACTTGGGAATCAAAGCAAGAAAGGTGGAATTGAAAGGGCCAAAGACTTGACCCGTGGCTCTAGACTCTTCAACAACAGCAACCAGGTCATCACCAAGGGTTTCAAAAAAATGCAGAAAGGACTCTACAGTCTAGCCATCAGGCCCTGGACTTTTGTCCTTTGGCATACCTTTAAGGATATCCTCAACTTCCTGTTTGGAGACAGGAGCCATTGTTTCCTCATTTTCTTCCTCATCCATGAACCTAGGGAACAACTGAGACACTCTGATTACTTCTACAATGGTCACTTCGGATGGGGCTTTGAAGAGATCTTTGAAGTAAGCAATTCCTAAAGAAGATAATTCCTCAAAAGAGGAGGCCACATCTCCATTCCCCTTCGGAATTTCCTAGATAGTATTAGCCATCTTCTTGCCTTTGGCATAGTTTTGGAAGAACTTAGTGTTTTCATCCCCTGCTTGAAGCCAAAGAGCCCTGCTTTTCAATCTCCAGTTTTCCTCTCTTGTCTAAAGAATTCTCCTTATTTTGGCCTCCAAATCCTTAATTCTGTTTCTAGCTTCAATGGAGTCATAACCTCCTCCTTCTGGATCTTCTAAAAGAGCTAATTTAGAATTGACCTTTTTTAGTTCCTCCTCCTCCTTCTTCTTCAAGTTAGCCGCCGAGTCCTTAGTAGCTGATCTCATTTTCTTCAAATTATTCCAGAAGAAAGCACTCCTAGAAGAATCAGGCCCACTTGGGTCCACCTCCCAAGTTGAAGCAAAAAGCTCTTGGAATGAGTCATCTTTGAGCCAAACAGGGTTAAACCTGAATGGCAAGCCAGGTTTCCTTCCAGCACCTTTAATCTCAAGGAGGATAGGGAAGTGGTCCGAGACACCACCTTCATCAGTCCAGTGTCTGTACTCTGAGAGAAGTTCCATCAAAGGCTCACTTAAAAGAAAGCGATCTAGCTTCTTCCCCACCCATTCCTGACCAACCCTTCTATTTCTCCACGTAGGTTTTAACTTCAAGAGGGGCATGTCCACCAGATGAGCTAAAGCGATACAGTTAAGGAAAAATTCAGAAAGAGGGTCTGCTTTGGCCGTGGCACCCCAGGATTCCGCTTCCCCTAACGAGAAGTTGAGATCACCTCTAATAATTAAAAAAGGGTGGGCAATCGAGGAGGAGCGAAAAATTGCAGACCAAAACCTCTCCCTCTCCAAACATGGTCCATAAATATTCAAAAAGAGAAAAGAAAGGTTGAGCTCACTTGAAAAAAGTTCCACAGCTAGCACATTCTGGGACCCCCAAGAAGAAACATACTTCAGTTTGACAGGATTGAAACCAGAGACCACTCCTCCAGATCTTCCCACAACATCAAGAGCAAAAAAGGACCATCTGGGCATCAGCTTAGATAGAACAGAGACAACCTCCTCCCCTTTGCCCAGGGTTTCTTGTAACAGAATAATGTCAGGATTGTGAGCACACACAAGCTCTTTTAAAGCTAGCCGTTTGGCCTGACTAGCTAGGCCTCTGCAATTAAAAGAGAGGACAATCATGGCGCATCCGTGGAGGGTGGCCGCTCTGCTCTAAGCACCCTGGGAAGAGTCATTTTCTTACCGTCAGCTATATCTACAACCGCCTTGGATTGAGCTAAGGAGAGGTTGGACTTTCTACCTCTAGCCTTTCTGATCCCAATTTCAACAGAATTCGAGGCTAAACCACCCACCGCGAAGCCCAAAACTCTCCTGTCCAAACGAGGTCTGAGGTTGTATGGAAAAGGGCCAGAGTTAGAAGACCGAGGGCAAGGGTCAGAAGGATCAGACCGAGAAGAAGAGGGAGGACCAGGGGCGGCAGGAACATAGACAACCACGCTATCCAAAGAAGGCGAGGAAAGATTTAGGCCCGAGAGGTCACTCAAAAGCTGCCTAGAAGGACCAGGCTCCATACAGACATCAACAGGAAAACTAACAGAAGACGAAGACAAGGGAGGTAAAGAGGGGGACATACCCGCCTGAGTCACCTTGCCAGAAAGCGGCTGCTGTGGGGTGAAACAAAGGGTCAGCCTTGTCTTCGATTGGAAGCGAGGAAGGGCCAGCATCAACCACCGAGTTCTGCACCGCAGCCGCCATGAGAGGAGAGGAGACCCCCTGAGCCGAAAGGTCCAGTTCTGCATCCAAAGGATCCCCATCCTGAACAGAGATAGAGGATTTCTTAGCCCTGTTCCGCCTTCTCTGTCTTCGTTTATGCTGGTGACCCAACGGACAGTCCCGAGCCAAGTGGCTAGTCTTGTGGCATCTGTTGCACCGGAAGGGGAGGTGCTCATAATCCAAGACTTGCACAAACTCCATGTCCTTTTATTGAAGCGTCATAGTCTCCACAAGTCCTTCACGAGGGTTTAGGCTCACCAGGATGCGAGCCACGCTCTTATCCTTTGTCTGCAAGTAGGATTTGTCGGCTTCAAGGTAAGTGCCCAGCGTATTCCCGATCGAAATGAAGACAGAATCGGTCCCGAACTGCAAAGGAAGGCTGGGCAGCTTCACCCACATCGGTGATTCGGCCATTTTGTCTTTCTGGGCATCAAAAAGAGGAGTCCAAAATCTAAAGAGCATCGGTCGCTTACCAAAGAACCAATTCCCTTCGAGGACTCTGTCCACTTGTTTTTTCCTCTCAAAAGTGATTGTGAACCATCCTCACGCCAAGATGTTAATATCAACAGGCAGTCCTGGAGAAACATTCCACATATTCTGAGCCCACTCTGCAATGTAGGCCTCCGAAAATTTCCTACCCCTTACTCTCCCCACAACCATGGTCTCGGCTAGATCCATAACGTTTTCTATACTAATATCCACACCAAGAAGGCATTTCGGGTTTCCTTCCTTGGATTTAATGAACTTGGCTTTCTTTCTCTTTGTTCCCACAGCTTTCTTGACCTCTTGCTCCTCAGCTACCGGCTTGGCAGTGGGGTACTCAGCGCGGATAGTCTCTAGAAAAAAAAGTCTCATTGCTTCGACCGAACGCAAGGAATCAAGACCATTGGCACAGATAGGCTGGACGCCAACCCCTGAAACAGGGTCCACAGTTCAGCGCAACCCCTTGATTTTCAGAGGCAACAGATTTAGGGACAAAATCAACTGCCTTACTGGAAGAGACCCTAGATAGAAAGTCACAATTACGGCCCCCATCCTTCCTTGAAGCATCAAACCCTCCTTCAGAAAGAATCGAAGGCAGGTGCCTTCCCACCACTCCAACAGGGTTTGCTTTGGGGAGACTATTCACACCCTCGGTCACCCGATGCTCCTTCAAAGTCACTGAGAGAGGGGCTCCCAACAAGGCTATACCCGCAGAGGGTTCGGCTCTTAGCAAGGCAGGGCCCTATTCAACTTGAAAACCTCCATTTGCTAACCATACTTCAAGACCACCAGAAACACCAAAAGGAAGAGGGTTACCTTGAAACGCCGAGGGCTGCGTGGCCGACTCAAAATTGAGAGCTTCTTTGAAGAGCTCTTCCGAGGTCAAATGGCGGCTGCTATTCGGAAGATGCTGGAGACCAAAACTAGTGGCGCTCCTCTGCTCGAAGAAGTTGAACCTGGAATCCCCGCAGCCAGTCGAGAACCCCTTCCAAGTAGACTCGGCTGCCAAATCTAACGAGGCGCGATTTGGAAAATAAATATCAAGGTTTTTCTCTGAAATTTCTACTCCCCAGATGGTGAGCAAGTCCTCCGGCGACGGCTCAAGCTCTACGGACAAACTATCAAGATCCATTTTGGTCAAAAAACAACCTTCTTAAACTAACTTCCAAAGCTTTCAAACTTCGCTTTCCTACAGCAACCCTAGTCTCCGAAAAAATCTCAGAGATGCCAAATGCGCATCCAAGGGGAGCCCCCATACTGAAAATTCGGAATCAAAACGACACGTACCGATGGCAGACCTCGAAGCCTGCGGAAGTTGCACGGAAGAAACCAGGCGTCTTCAGAGAAACCCTAGCCATCGCATGTGATGACTTATTATAACCAAACACCCTGATTTAAATGGCTTCAGGTTAGGTAAACCAATCGGAAAATTTTGCTACTACTTCCATAGCATCACAGGTATTGCAGGGTGGCTCTTCCTCGAAGATGATATGGTACAATACTATGAGGAAGTGATCAGCCATATTCTCCATGACTTCTCTATAAACACACTCTGAATTCAACTTGCAATAAATACGAATAGTAAGTTCCTTTGGTGTCCAAGTCTAGCTCATGCCAAAGAAAAAAAGGAGGTATGTCCATGATAATACTCACATCATTCTTAAAAAACACATTGTAGCCCTTGTTCATGAGCTATCGAATGCTTAGAAGGTTACGTTTCAGACCAGGTACATAATATACATCTGGCACAAATTTATTTTCTCCCTTCCTTATCAATATTGACACTCTTCCTTTTCCCATGACAGAGACTTTGCTATCAGTCCTTGTTGTCACTCCAGACTTCACATTCTCATCAAGATTGGAAAACATTGCTATGTTTCCAGTTTTTTGGTTACTACAACCTGAATCTAAAAACCAAACATCATCTTGTTTTTCTTGTGCTACATTACATGTTAGAAGTACATTACTCTCGTTCTTATATTCTTTTTCAAAATTTGCATTTTTCCTATTATTCATGTCATTTTGTTTCTTTCTACATTCATTGGAATAATGCCCATATTTTTTACAATAATGACATTGGACTTGGGATTTGTCATAAATTTGTCCTTGTGCTTGGTGTTGGCTTGAGCCTTCACTTTGATTCTGATTGCTTCCCCTTCCAATTGTGCTTGTAGGGTTGCTTCTTCCACCTCTGTGTGGGCTTCTTCCTTTTCCTCAGTAGTTTGATCTTCCTCGACCTCTACCTCGACCAAAAGACATCTGTGTCTTGAATGCATGCTCCAATGAGGAGTCCACTATTCTGTTCAGTCTATGTTCATGAGACATCAAGGATGCACAAAGCTCATCCACTAAAAATTTTGAGAGATCCTTCGTCTCTTCTATTTCCACTATTATAGCATGATATCTTAAGGGTAGAGTTATCAATATTTTCTCCACTATTCTTCTTTCCTCAAGTGTCTCTCCATTAGACCTTATTTGGGTAACCAACCCAACCACGTGTGAAGAATGAGTCTATGTTATCAGACTCTTTCATACAGAGAGTTTCAAAGTCTCTCCTCAGGATTTGTAGCTTTGCTGTCTTCACCTTCTCCATGCCTTGCTAAGCTGTCTTGAGAATATCCCATGCCTTCTTAGACCTTGTTGTTGCTGCAATCCTTAGGAATATACTATCATGCACTACTTGAAAGAAATAGAAGAGGGATTTTTTGTCCTTCTTGTTGTTATCTCGCAAGACATCTCTCTCTGCTGCTGTCAAAGTAGCCAATGCTGCTGCATCTGCTGGTTCTTGGAAATCTTGTTCCACCAGCTCCCATATATCTTGTGAAGCAAATAGGGCTCTCATAGTAATGGCCCAATAATAATAATTTTTGCCATTTAGTTGTGGTATTTGTGGATTAATCAAGCTTGTGCTTGTCGTTGCCATTATTACTATGTAAACAACTTTCTCACTCTGTAAAACTTTTATTACTGCGTGAAAACTTTCTCACTACTGGAGAATATGTTCCACAAAATTTTTTTGAACTCCTTTTAACTCCTTAGTAAAACCACTATCTTTTACTGAGATTTTAAACCCGCTCTGATACCATGTTAGAGATCTTAAAAAGGAGAGGGAGTAATGCTTTTCCCTCAACACACAGAGTTCACACACAGTTGCAGAAATTACTTTAACCCAGACAACACATTTACTGAAGTTTACACAGAGTTGTCGAATTCACATAAACCATACCATATAGTTTCAGAAATCAAATCATATGAATCTTCTTTTCAATATAGAGTGGTGGAGATTAAAATTGAAACTATGGAGAGGAGCAAATATCCTCAACTAATTTTACTCACGGTGAAACAGAGTAAAACTGAGTGTTGCGGTAAAACACATACGTGAAAATTCTAGAACTATATCGCAACTAACCAAACATTATATTAAAACTTCAACACATGAAATACATCAACATATGGAGACTTTGGATCCTTCACAAGTAAAACAAGACTTCTTACTTGGATTTACATTCACCAGGGTTGCGCAGTAACACACAGTAAAAACTGTTTTCACGCACCCACCAAAATTCACTCCAAAATTTTCTCCTCTTGTCTTTCTAGACTTACATCTGCCACATTAGACAACAATCTCTATCTCTCTTACACTGTACGCTCTCTCTAACATTACATGTAAAAACTAAACACATATATATCTAACACATTTAATTCATGAAAGACCAAATTTAATACAAAGTATGGGCGGACATCATTCACTGGACATTATAGAACTTGCGTGAAATAAACATAACTTGCAGATTGAATATTTTCCCATGCTCATTTAATAACCATGTATTAATTTCTATTTGACTTTGACTTATTTAATCTGTGGCAGAGTGGGTAGTTTTCTTTTGCTCAGAGCTTGTCTTTCTCTGCACACACAATCCAAAACCTACAAAAAAATAACTGAGGTATGGTTGCTGCCAGTTCATTTAATGCGGTGGTTGAGATTAATTTCCAACATCATGGTTCTCGATGCCACATTTCTTCTCGAGTGTTTGCAGTTTTATGTTAGAGATGTCGATAAAAGCTCGGACATGGACGTGAAGCATATGGGACAAGTCTTACATCTGACTGGCACCAGCTCCACCCACAACTCCATTTTAAGAGATCTCATGATGCTGGAAAATCAGTTGTCGCTCCTTCTTTTGCGAATAATTTTGAAGTTGCAGTTGGGTTCTAAATCCAAGGTAGAAGAGAGGCTCTCCAAGCTGTTGAGGCTTGTGTGCCCAGAATGATCGCCTTTTGCCTTCAAGTTGCCCATGGCTTCAAAGATCCATATAAACGAAAACTGGCACGTGCTTGAGGTGATGTATTACTTTATCGTCCCTGATTCCAACAATCCAAATTTCACTTCAACTAAGGAAGGGAAAGTTATGGCTGATACAGAAAAAATGTCAACTGTTACACAGGCTTTCAATTTGCTGTGGAAGACTCTCTCCTCTATTAAGGTAGGTCCCTTTCGACTTCTTAAAGATTTTCCTTGGCGATTGCTACACGGGAAGCCTCTGTGATTTCTGATGAAGTTTCCCTTGTGTCTTCTTTCTATTATTGGGAATCTGCCTGCTCTGAGTGCCCTGAAGAAACCCTTGTCACTTTTTGTCGATAAATATGAGATGAAATCTGAGAAAGAAGATGCAGAAGGAGCCAAAGAGTGGGAGGTTGAAGAATCAACCGAAAGAATCATACCGCCCACGCGAGATGAACTACTATTCCATCCGTGGCCGCTTTATCCTTATCCTTTGCAGGATTCAAATTCAATGCTACCCACGGTGACCTCAACACGATAAAATTTGATGCAAAGATTGCCATGCTTTCCCTTCCCAAGGTAAAGTTTAATACCAACACGAAGATAGTCTTGAGAAATTTGGTGGCATTTGAAGCCTCTACGGCTCCAGGGGTGTTAGTTTTCACGCAGTATATTGATTTCATCAACGAGATGATCGACAATGCAAAAGATGTGGGATTGCTAAATGAGAGCTGAATTATTTCAAACAGCTTCCAAAATGACCAGTAAGTTGTGGAACAACATGGGTAAGTGTTTTCCTCTATAATATTTTGAGATACAAAGATCTATATTTGCAAAACAATGAACAAACTTGCAAGAGAAAGAAGGAGCTAGCAAGAATAGAGAAAATAATGAAATTAATTCTTCAATATTGGTTTTGGAATAAATACATAAAAGAAACTAAGCTAAGTTTAGTTGTACATGTAATAACTATGAATATTTAAAGCTAATTGAAGCCAAGTATGCTTTATGTTCTTCTAATGTGCACATGAACCACATACAAGCAGTAAGTTAACTAGTTAAATCAAGTACATATCACATGCAATATCCAGAGTTTAACTAAAGCTAATCTAGGTGCATGTACATCAATATCCTCTCACAAAAATTGCATATCTAGACAAAGTTATAAAATACATTAACCAACATTATAGCGAAAAATGGAATGTTGTGGGGTTGGAGTTTGTGAACCAATGCCTATTCGGGTTGTGGAAATTCCTTTCACTGTTAGCTGCAGTGATACTTTTGGTGGTGACTTGTTTGCAGGCTTTCTTCTCTGTCTATAATTGCAAGTGGTTTCATCACTCTGGCCCTTAAGATAAATGTATGTTGGTTTGGTTGTCATCTATTATGTGTATGGTAGTACTAAAAATCGCACTACAGTTCAATTGAGGACTGCCACTTCCATGTGATTTCCAATATGCTTGTAAGCTTTTCTATGAATTTGTTTATTGTCACCACGCCCGGCATTCTTGCTCTCATTGTAATAGAGAGCCGCTAAATATTATATTGGTGTGGAGCGCCATTAAATATTAGATTGGTGTGGAGAAAGGAGCTGACTCCATATTTTGCAGTTAATAATGAGTTAGTGCTACAATAAAAAAAAAAAGAAAAAAAGGAAAAAAAAAAAGTTATTATAGGATAATGGTATGCATGGTCTCATGTTAATTTGGTTATCTTCCATAAATTTATTGAATTTACTCATTTTAGACGTTTAAAAAACGTGTAGATAAACCATGACTTTGACCCTTCCAAAACATGTGGGTAAATACTCATTTCAAAAGTTATAAAGGTGAAGATAAATGAAAAGTAATCCCGAGCGGAGAAAGAGATTAAAATAATATTATATATTATATTTTGATGTTAAAAAATAATTTTCCATCTAAAATTTATTTATTTTTTATAGAAAAAAAAACAAATAAAATTAAATTTATTAAAAATAAATAAATGTTAGTGTAAAATGTTGTTTTACAAACCAAAAAGATAAATGTTACCACTTATTACTAACAATAAATAACATATAGATCTAACTTCACTAATTATAAATATATATATTTATACATTTTTCTTCTTGTTTCTAATTTTGCTATTCTTATTTTTTATTTGGATATTTTGGTTAGTGATAATATGATACAACATAGAATATATTATTTTTTATATTTAAAATATTTTTCAGAATTTTAATTAGAAAATTGTATATAATTAATATTTAAATTTTAAAATTATATTTTTATTTGCTTAATTTATTTTATATATTGTTAATAATAGAAGTAATTTTAGAATTCACTCATCTTTCAAGTATTTATTTTAAGTATGTCTCATTTAAATTTTTATTTATATTATGGTTTATCTTAAGTATGGATCTAATATGAGTCGAGATGAATCAAACTGCTTTATGTGCGAACTTTTTTAGAGTGTAAAATACAATGTGCAATTCTTTATCGTTTAAATTTTATTTTTGGATGCTATATAGAGTATAGGATCAAATAAATGTTTTAACATAAAAAAATAATTTTGTCACATCTAGATATTTTATTTGGAAAAATTAAAATGATTTTTTTTAGTATTAGTAATTAGCATTTAAATATTTTATTGATAACACACATTGAATACTATTTTAATCTGCAAAGTTGAAATATTTTATTTTAACAAATTTTTTTCATATATAAATATATCTGAAGTTGATATGAACATAAATTAGTTAACATAGATCTTTAAATATTTTATTTAAATGTTAAGGTTTAAACCTCTTACTCACATTTTTTTTTTTTTACTTCTAATTACTTTATAACATATTCTTTGTTTTATAAATTATATGTGACATTATTTTTCTAATTACTTTACAACATATTCATTTTTAAAATTATAATAGATATTATTTTTCTAATTACTTTACAAGATATTCATTTCTTTATTATAGGCCACATCTTTTTTTCTATTTAGAGCATATTTTTTATTTTTTATTTTGAAGGGCACTTGTAAACTCAAGTAACGGGGAGATGAACAAACTTACACATCCTGTACAATCATCCTATATCCATCTAACTCCATATCTATTATGAGTCAAGAGGAATAAAATCCCTCAAGGTGCAAATGTTTCCTCAAATTCTACACTCCAAAAAGAAAGCTTTCACTTGGAGATGTTTTTGATTGTTTATTTATACAATTATTTAATTTTTAATTTTTAGACTTTATACTTTTCTTTTTAGTAGACATGAACAAAATTTCAATTTTGATGACAAATAGACACCCTTACACATCATATTTAGTTGTAAGCTCAACTATTAATGATTATATATTTTAATATTTATTGGGCATTATATAGATGGTAATTAGATCTTGTCTTAATATATTACACAACACTAAAGTTAGTGGTGAGTAGTTATATTTGGAGAATAAAAAATAAAAAGACTATGTAAAATTGTTGAGGGAAAAATATTGAGATAAAGAATCGGAGTGGGAGTGTGCCAAACCAAGTATATATGAAGCAATGATTATGTCTTTTAGAGTTAAATATAATCATTGATGAAAATAATATATTAATTACTTTATTAGTAAAAAAGGTGAATTATAAAATTGAGTCACACATAAATAAATAGACTAGCAATTGCACCACATGTTGCAAAGGAAACACTATGGGGAATCTTACCAAAGAGGAACATAGAGGATAGAAGTAAAAATTTTATGTACTTTCATTTATTTAAAATTTAGAGAAAAACTTTGAAATTTAAAATTTTCATAATTGAGGTATATCATGGATTAAAATTGCAAAGTTAGTTCATTGCTAAAATTACTCTCTCTATAATTAATAGAGTATTTTATTGAATATTTTATCATTTCAATATACATGATCTATTTTAAATCCAAATGGTCAATCTCAATATACATTTCCTCCCAAACATTTTTTCTTCCCTTAAATGATTGAATAATGAAATTAGTATTGAGTGTAATATCCAAATTCAATATTATTAGTCCCTTCAAAATAACTATGAAATAGGACAATGTTAATTTTGAAAAAACTTCTTGAGTTGTTATTTCTATATCGGTCCCTTTGAATGTATGCAAAATTAAAACTAAAGAGAGTTTCTTTAAGAAAGATGAAGTCCAGTAATATTTTACTTTCAAGTGATCAAAAATGTTGTTTATGAACTTTGCAAATGCAAGTTAAATTATAATAAGGAGTCTATGATAAAATTCAATGGAGTGAGATCCAATGCAATAACAAAATGGAAGAACAATGTACTTATTCATTGTAGATTTATACACATAAACCTTTGTTGAAGCCTTAGCATCAATGACAACATAAATTATTCTTTTCTTCAAGGGACCATGCATTGGTGGAAGTGATTTCATTTTACCATGAACATAATTAAGAACATGCCAAAGATTTGTTTTTGGCATCTACATGGGTTTTTAGTAGATAAATCCATTTTTCCACCGTACCTGCCAAATTTCTCACAACATAGAATTGTTTATTGTGAAGGAACTTCTTCCATAGATTACAAATGGACCCCAAATATTAGAAATAAATGCACCGTAGGAGTTCTGGACAATTCTTGGCAACATTATCTAGTATCCCTTTAAAAAGAGAAAATTCACGCTTAATAGTACATTTCGTGTTTGAGGCAAAGACACCTTAAGGCACTAGACATTCATCAGCAAGGTAGTTGTGCGGTTTAGAATTTCAAGGTTTCTAAGAGTCTCTTAGTTTTCGATTTTGAGTTTCACAATAACTTATAACTATATAAATCTAACAAAGATAATGTTTTGATATTTGTATAAATATTTACACCCTTACCCTCAAGTTCATAGCCTAAAAAACTACAAGTCTTCGGAAGGCAACAAGAAATAGATTTATAAAGGAAAAAGTGCAGTTGAAATAAAATGTATAAATAACTATATTACTAAAAACAATCCTATCCATGTTAGTAGATATAAAGTGCAATATTAAAGGGAACTAAGGATGTGCAATGAAGGATGTATGTTTTAGTGGAGTTGGAAAAACTGTAAAAATTCACATATCAGATCAAATCAGATGAAATCATGAGTTACTATCTGGTCCCCCCCCTGTCTAATAATTTATGGGCTTAAAACTGCATGAAATCATTCTAAAACCTCGCAGATTAGAGAAACATGACTTGTTATCCATTTTCACCAATGAATAACAATAAATGTGGGCCATGTGAGCAGATCTGAGGTGTAACAATGAGGGGAAAATAGGGATGTGTAGTGAAGGCCAGTGGTTGTCTTCGGGGTTGGAGAAACTGTAATAGTTAATATATCACATCATAGCACATGAGATCATGAATTACTGACTTGTTTTTCTAGTTCCTCGGGACCTGATTGGTTTAAAACTACATGGCATCCCTGTAAAACCCCACATAACAGAGCATCATGAGTGGTTCTCTATATTCATTTTCATATTCATCTTCAATGGTTGTATATTGTATACCATTGGCAAGGGATGTATGTTAAAGGAAATAGGAATGGGGGGAGTATGAAAGACTGATGATATGAAACAAAAACAACCTTATCCTATGCTCCCACTCAATACTTCAATGCACAGAACACATATCTTCCCTTCTCACAAGTAACCAAGAAATAAGGCCTTCTCTAATGAATACACTTCCTTTTCAATAGACTAAAAATAATAAATAACTCCATTATCAATTATACAATCATCACATTCATCTCTTGAAAAACCTCACAAGTTTATGTACAAGGTGCTGAAAGAAGGCTAATTGTTTTCACTTCCAACTTGCATAATGTGGTTCTACTAAGGTATTTTTTATTCCTTTCTTTAAAATCTTTGAAAGACAATATTTTCATTAACGTCCCACTAAATATTAGACTATAGGGGGACCTTGACACCCATAAAAGCAAGAGCATATTTTTCTCATCCGCTGCTGCTATAAATCACTAGGGAAACTATCATTCACAAATGAAGATGGTAAGAACACCCTTGGCTTTCAGTGACTTATGAGGAGTAAAAAAAATACAAGAGACCATCTTTCCACGTACTTTTGGGAGGAAAAATTCCTAGAACAAATCAATAACCCCTGATATATCATTCATAAGTTATGATCGGAGAAAAGGGGAGGGAAAAAATCTTCTCAGAGTCAGATGTTTCAAATGAGACATTGTAAATTAGTAGCAGAGATGGAGAGAGATGTGATATGTTGTGCGATCTACATGTTTCCTAGCTTGGAACCTTTTTCTGAGTTTGCAACAGGTTTACCAGGACTTACATGAATGAGGACCCCCAATTTAATGTGGTATGAGCCATGTGAGGATGTTATATGATAGGTCGAGTTGTAATAAATCCACACATTTCCCCAGAGTTACAAGTATACTATCCGACAACTGGTTCAGAGCAAGATTTATTTTTTCTAGCTAACTGACACGACCAATGGATTTGGGGATTCTTCCAAAGATATTATAATTATTTTCTTTAAATATTTTATTCTTTTTATGATGACATTTAGATTAAGATGATTGCTTTAAAAGGGATATTAGAATTGGGCATTTCTAAGATTGAAAAATCTCTTCCCTTCTAAACATAAATACATGTTACTAGATTTTATGTGACATGTTAAAAGAAAAACCTATATAGGTGTTGGTTTAAGTAATATTTCATGTTCAATCGAAAAATGGTTAAGAAATCTTCACCAGAAACCAAAAAAAAATAAAAATTGAAACCACTTGTGACTTGTTAAAAGAAAAACCTAAATAGACCATGGTTGAAGTAATATTTCATGTCCAACAACAAAATGGTTAAACAATCTTCACGAGAAAAATAATAAAAATAATAAATAAATAAATAAAAATAAAAATAAAAATAAAAATAAAAATAAAAAATAAAAAAATTGAAACCTAAATGTTATGTGACCTACTAAAAGTGAAACCTAAATAGGCCAGGGTTGAAGTAATATTTCATGTTCAGCCCAAAAATAGTTAAGAAATATTCACCATCTTATACTTGAAACAAAAGTTGACCCTACTAACAATATAACATGTGAAAAATATTCCAATTCCCGGCCACCAATGTTGCAAACCATTCCCATGTGTCATTTGACATGCATCAAATACAAAAAAAAAGGACAAGGAATCTCAAAGGTGATGTCATTCACTTAACTTGAAGCACTATTCTCCAAAATGGACGGTGGAATGTCTACATTTTCAAGGGGTCATGAAATACCTATACCATGGAAAAAATCATGTAGAGGAAAACGACAATTTCTCAAAAAATTGGCATGTGTGAAAGCTCAAATTGTGAGGAAAAACGTTCACCAATTATGTTGGCTATAACTAAATTACTAATATATATATATATATATATATATATATATATATTCATAAGAAAGTCAGATACTATGAATGATAAATGTCAATCTTTCATCATCTTAGTTCTAAACACAAGAATCTATGAAAGTTGGCATGTGTGAAAGTTCAACTTGTGGGGAAATTACAAAAATATATATCTCTATTCACAAGAAAGTTAGATTACAACACTCAACATAGATTTCAAAGATTCCACTAATTATAGATGTTCAAAATCCCGATAACACGATTTTTCTTCCTAGAGGTGTAGTTCTTTCGAGTCAGAGTGAAGTTATGAATAATGATCAATCAAGATTAGATTTTAAACATGATAAACAAACTTCCAAAATACAGTCTTTTGCTACAAAGATGGAAGAGAGTGAAATTTCCAGAAAAAGGAAAATTATAGGAGATCCGAGTGAAAGTGAATATACGGAACTCATCTCACCAAAGATTTTTGAGGGTGATGAAATCCATTCTGGGGTAATTTTCAATTTGGAAGGAATATGATATTCCGAAGAGAATATGGAATTGTTGAATTCTGCTCTAGGGCATTGTCAGTGGCCATCCATGGCAGAAATTTCACATCATAATAAAATGTTTTTCAAGCTCTCCATTTCGGATTTAGAAGCTAACAAGGAGAAGGATATTAACAACTTCATTTCACCTTCAAGAAAAATCCAGTATAAAGAGAGTATTTTGCGGTTGATTTCTTTGAATTCTTATCCAACCTCCTATGAACTTGTGAGATAGTAAATTGTCTTTGCTAGAAAAAAGAGAGATGGTAAATTGGTTGCATTGTCAACCATGGATTTTGGTTTTGAAATTAAATACCCCTACAGTTGTATCTTGTTATACCATAAAATAACATTCACTTCTTTTCTCCACAAATAATGCAGACCCAGATGCAGATGATAACGAGTCTCTAATGTCTCGGTATCTATACCGAGAACTATCATATAACAACCTTGTTATGAGTCTAGATTTTTTTGATAAAAATATGTAGCCACACATGGTGGTAAAATGATAAGGTCACAATATTCTAATATTGGCATGAGTGAAATTTCAACCTCCCAGAAAATACATTTACCAACCGCACCAGCTGCAACCAAATTACTCAAATCTAGATCTAAACTCAAAAGAAACTCCAGTACAATGAATGACGAATGTCACTATGTCAACATGATGAATGTAGAGGCAGGAATATATTTTGATCAAAACACAAGATTACAGGTTTTAGTGTATATTTCAAAGCTTCCATCAATTAATGATGCTTGAAATCCTGATATCAAGAGTTTTATTGTTAGACATGTAATTCTTTCCAACATGAATGAAGTTATGGATAAGCATTAATCGATCTCAGATTTTCAACATTATATACACAATTCTAGATTAGAGCCTTTTGGCGTGAGGATGGAAGAGAGCATATCTAACCTTTCACAAGTGATTCCATCCTCCCCCTCGTTCAGCCCATAAAAAGTGTGTAGTAAGTTTAATTTGCTAGAGGAATATTGTGATGGGTTCCCATCTAAGTAATGGGGAGAGCGCACAAAGTTATGTTTAAGCTCTGAGTTAAGGTCAATTTCTATTGGTTGCTTCTCTTTTAGTGGGTATACTTACACATATTTGACTCGTCTAAGCCACGATGAGAAATTGATTGGATAATGACTACGTAGTTATGAAATTTGAGCTTTGAAATTCAATCTCAAGTGTTGAATTTTCATTGGCCCTATTTTTCCCGGAAAACACAAATTATAGGAGATGCCAATGAAATTTAGCATATACAATTAAGTTTATCACCAAATATTTTTCAGGACGAATGCCCTTCTCCTATTATTCTCCATTCACAAGGAATAGGACATTCCGAAGAGAATATGGGATTGAAAGCTTCTCCTACAGGGTGTTGTCGGTGACCATCCATGGCCGAAAATACATATCAGAGTGAATGTTTTTTTGAGTTATCCTTTTGAGAATTAGAAACTAGCTTGGAGAGGCCTGTTAAAAAGTCCATTTCACAATCAAACAAAATCCAACCAAGATGTAATAGTTTGCAGTTGATTTCTTTAAACTCATGTTCAGTCTCCTATTCCTTTGGGTTGTGATTTTCAAAATGTTTGAAATTCAAGTGTTGTCTAAACTTACGAGATAGTAAGCTAGCTACATTGTCAACCATGGATTTTGGTTTTGAAATTAAATATCCTTCCAGTTGGATCTTAGTTTGGAATTCAATATCCATGTAGTTGGATCTTGTTATCATTAGCATATTCTAACGTTCACCTCCTTTCTCCATATATAGTGGAGACCCAATGCATATAAGAGTGAGTCTCACATCGTTCCGTCTCTACACAAAGCATTTTCATTTAGGATCCCAGTTGTTAGTCCGAACACACTTAAATCAGAAAATGAAAAATTACATTATGGTAAATTGATACATCCATAGTCTTCTAAATTTGGAATGTGTGAAAGTTCAACTTCTTAGGAAACACATTCACAAACAATTCCCACTAAAACTAAATTACACAAATTTAGTTCTAGATTAAAAATAAACTCCGATGCTATGATGAGAATTTTCATTATGGTAGCATGCTGGATGGGGAGAGAGAAATCTATTCTGATCACAAGACATGATTATAGGCTTCAACAAAGATTTCAAAGCTTCCATCAATTATGGATGTTTCAAATCTTGGTAATGAAAGTGTTCTTATTAGACATCGAGTTCTTTCCAATAAGAATGAATTTATGAGTAAATATCAATCAAACTCATATTTTCAAGATAATAAATAGAATTTTGGATTAGATTATTTTGTCACAAAGATGGAAGAGAGCACAATTTCCATGAAAAGGTAAATTATAAGAGATCCCAGTGAAATTGAATGTACGAAATCCAGTTCATCACCAACTGTGTTTGAGGGCAACGATTGCCATTCTCTTGTTATTTGTAATGCCTCCTCCCAAATTTAACCACTTTTACAAGCTATTAAAGGTAAATACGAGTTGAGTCTAAATATGATAGGACCCAATCTCCAAGTCCCGTTTATGGAAGTGGGGCCAATAAACCGAGTGACATTCCTTAGAGAATGAAAACCCCTAAGAAGGCTGCAAACAACCCCATGTGGTCAATCTATAATCTTGAACCTTTTTTCACTAACCTAATAGCCCAATAATACCCATATGACTACATACATGTGGCTATGAGGTTATAAATGCACTCATAAGCCTAATTCCATGCAATTATGACCAAAAACACCAATTCTGAGCATGTGGTTTTGGGATCTATGTGACCTTTTCATGCTAGCCACTAGACCACTGCCCAAAATCTCCTGTAACTTCCCTAGAGGCAATAAAAGGTAATGAAAATGCTAATGAATCAAAACTTAAGAAATATCTTGACCTAAAGGTTCCTAATCCATGATAGGCATTTCATCAAACATATGAAAGGCATGTAATCTACATGTCATGAATGCATATATGATGAGAAACGGATAATATTCATCTTAAAATCACCAAAAAGGCTCTATTCCATCTCTAGATAACTTCAATAATGCTTGTTATCATTTCCATTCGTCAACTATTCGATAACTTATCAAAACATGCAAAGATCCATTGATAGAATACATCGTATAACCAACCTATAACCAACATATAACCATAGAAAATAATCCATAACATCACCATCATAATCAATACAAATTGTCATAGATCACAATAGAAAAATATCTCATATTAACAAATGAAAATTCCAACCAATTCAAGGACTTCCATGTACCACTCGACCATAGATTGGGTTGAACCAAATTTCTCTATCATCCAATCACCCCCATGCCATATTCCAAGCATGAATGTGGGATCTCATGGGTTAAACCAAAACAAAACCAACTAGGAATTTCAGAGGCCAAACCACCTTAACCCTTAGTCACAGTGATCTCACCAATATTATCCATAAATCACTAACATCAACAAGACCAATCTCTAGCAAAGATGTCTAGGTCTCCAAGAAATAGTAACTCAAACCATAACCCTCTAGGGCTCCAGAGATTTTTTTTCCAACCGTGGGTTTGGGGACTAGTAACTAAACCTACAATGTTCCACAGTGTTTGTCCCAACCTACAGCTGTAGGAACTAGTAACTTAAGAAAAGTTTTTCTAGTGATTCTAAATCATTTATTCCAACCCACAACCATAGTGAACCTGAGAACAAATAAAAAAAATAGGTGGGAAACCCACATCACCATGTCTATATAGGAAATGGAAAGGCAAGGTAGAAATGACTGTCAATCTAGAAAAATATCCATGCCAATGAAAATGCATAACCAAGGAAATAAATCCATATAACATTCATTCATAAACCAACATGTTAAATTTCAGATGCACACTATTCCCTGCAATCCATAACTAATTTATGTCCTTACTTTCCATTTCTGTGCTTCCTCTTGGGTACCCTTTCTTTCCTTGTTGGCTTGTCTAAGTGCTTGTTCCTTCTCCTTTGTTGATTTTGATCAAAAGATGAGAAAAAGTTATCAATTTGTTATTAGGTTCATTTTTATTATTAATGTCTCTTTTTTTCTTCCATTTCCTTCTTTTTTCCTCTAATTTCACTTGCATGCAAATCTATGTCTCTTAACCTTCTGTTTCTTTTTTTTTCCCTTTATTTTTATAGTTAAATGCCAATTATTAACTCTTTTCCTTTACCAATTCCTTTTCCAATTTTCACGGCCATTATTAAACCAAATATGATGTCCACTATAATTTTTGGCAACCATTAAACTTGGAATACATGTCCCATGACTGTGGTATTATTTTATTTACCTGGAATATCAACCAAGAGTTGTTACAAACCCCTCCCCTTAGGGGGAAGACTATCCTCAGTGTTCATTGTCAGCGCTTATGACCAACAAACCATACTGATTATGGAGCTTTATAACACATCTCGTCACAGTATTTATAACATATCAACTACTGAAAACATGAACACCATAATAGTTATGGAGGTTTATAACCCAACTCAATGCATTATTTGCAAGGAAAAACACATATAATCATGCACATTTGATTCAACAAAAAAATAGTCATAGTATATATGGATATTTATAAACAAGGCTCAATACAATACTTTTAGTAATTTACACATATATGCATATGCATATTTTCTTTAACCAACAAATAAAAGGATACAATGTTCACATCAATAAGAAGGGAATCTAGAGGCTTACACATCCACCTTCAAAAGTAGTATTGGGATTCATCTCCTTCCCAATAAGTCTAGAATTCACTTCCAAAATCAGAGTTTGTGTCCAATGTTTTTGTACAATCATTACACTACATTTTTTCTTAGTGAAAAACTACCAACTCATTGTTCCAGGACACACTCTGAATGTGCTTCTGATTCCATCTAGTAATGCAAATCACCAAAACAATTTATTCCTGATCCTTCCCTTCTCTACTACACAATCCCTCAAAAAATCTGGTCACCCCCTTCCATGCAGTGACTCACCTTCCAAGTTCCTTTGTATCCCCTTCTCTTCTACACAATCCCTCAGGATATCCATCGCTTAGAAAGGTTTAGTTGCATCAGAAGGTACAAAAAAAGGCATATCCATATCTCAAAACCATCATACCAGTCATAACATACTCATGGAAATCAACAGAAACTATTGGTACCAATTCCCCCCAATGGACCTACTCTTGAATGATTTAACATCACAATGTTCAAGGTTATAATTCCTTTCACTAATGCTTCTAACATTTTCATAGCCAGTTACAACCACCCAACAGAGAATTTTCCCAGTGTTCCTATACCAAGCACATAATTTCCTATACTCAAAAGGAATTGAAATAATTTCAAAACATGCCTCATTGGTAGCCCATCAATAATACTACAATTGAAATTACTTTTACTTCCTCACACAACAAGTCACATTAGCTCTTTGATCAAATCATCATGTATAAACATATGTCATCTTGTTAACTCAAATCTCAATCACCATAAATAAAATTAATATATTATGTGCATAATTAAAACATAAATAAAATATTGATACTTATATTTCAATTGTTCTTTTCTTATCCCTTTATTTCTGTTATTTCTGTACACACACTACATTACTTTCCAAAACTGACAAGTACCCAATGCCTTCTCTTCTCTTTAGTATCAACAACAAGGGAATCCAAAGACTATACCACCTATTCCCTAAATATCAACAACTCAATATTGGTCTCCTCCCAAGTTCTCTAGGGCTCCAAGGAGTACTATCCCAACCCATAGCCTTGAGGGAACACAATCTATGACAAGGCTAAAGAGTTTTTTTCTCAACCTGTAGGATCCATGGACTAATAAATCAACCCACATATCTTAGGGAACCGAAGTTATTACAAGGCTTAAACCCACATCTTCTAGGAAACCAGAGAATCAATGCCCAACACTTACACATACACACACTGTACATCACAACACATACACACACACATGGTTTACAACACAATACATACACTGATAGAAAATGTACAATGAAATACATATACATACACATAGTACAACACAAAAAATATACATGTCACGATACAATGAATGCACAATGCACATGAGACAATAGAACATGTACACAAGGAAACATGTATGACATGTACACAACACCACATGTACAACATGTACAGAACAAAATATTGAAAAGTGTAGCAAGAAAGGATCAATTTAACTTTTCTTTGGCCAAATTGAGAAATTTTTAATTTTGGCATCAACAAATAACTTGGAGGAAATTAACCATGGCCACATGGCTCTTATCACCCATTTTCCTAAGTAAATTTGAGTTAGAGGGCCTGGAGTTCAGTTAAGCATGTGTGATTGCTAAATTTAAGTAATCCAGTTGAGTTATTTCTATTTTTATTCAGTTAAACTAGTTCAAACAGTTGATAGAACTAGTGGAAGGTCAGTTGTGTAGAGGGACAACAATATAACTCAGTGCTCATCCAATTAACTAATAAATAAGCTCAAAATATCTATTACATGCAAGAAATTTAAGTTCCTGAGATCTGGTGGAGATTCCAAGGAAGTGTAGCATCAATTATAGACTAGTTTAAAGTGTATAGGTGTTGCATGCAATTAGTGATAAATCCTTGGGAATTGTGTAATAAATTTGGAGGAAATTCATAAATAATAGGGGTTCATTATTTAAGATTTGCGCAAAGAAATAGGAGCTCAGGTGGAGGAAGAAATTGACTAAATCTAGGTCAGAGCTTCTCTTTTAGGAGACATAAAGTTTATTCGCTTGCAGGTTTAGCTCAAAGTGAGCAATCAATTGTAATACATTCTCTATTCATTTGATTAATGCAAAGAGGCTTGAGGGATTTTTCCCAGTTGGGTTCCCTAAAAAAATACTGTGAATGTGTGGTTTTTCTTATTTCATGTTTTGTGACTGTTTTTCTAAATTGTGAATTAATTTCTGTAAAGAAATAGAGTAGATTTGTGTTTCTTTAATTAGATTAAATTTCTTGATCAATTACAATTCTATCACCATATTTGTACATGGTATCGGAGCCCTGAAATCATATTAGAACTAGTATTTTGAACTTGTCTCGGGAATTTTAAGTGTAGGAAGCAAGAGTGTAGGAAGCGCGACTGCAAGTAGCACTAGTGTAGGCAGAGCGAGTGCAGGAAACATGAGTGCAAACAGAGAAAGTGCAAAATTTTTTTCTTCAGTTGGGAGAATTACATTCAATGAGATGATATTAGAGTATGCCTTGGAAGGCAGCTAGAATTTAATTTCATCGAAGGATCTCATGTAGGAAATTATTTATGCCAACAGATTGTTGGAATATGTTGAGGCATACATTACAAAACCACTATCAGCTGATACCCAAAATCTAGTCCAATGGAATAAATGTGTAGCCAGGGTGAGGAGAATAATGTTCGAGGGAGTGTGATACCTCATTGTCTCAAATATCCATGGTAATAAAACTACTTTTGTAATGTGGAAGGCACTACCTGAGGTATTTGACAATTACAATTACCATAGAAAATTGGCCCTGAAAGACAAAATTTGAAACATCAATATGCAAAAGAATGATATTATTCCAAAATATCTCACCACATTTACACAAGTTCACAATGAGCTTGGAGGGTTTAGTGTGAATGTTACAGAGGATGACCTGGTGATCCTAGCTCTTCTAGGCATTCCAAAAATTTGGCATAACTAGAAGGACTCAGTGAATGGGAGGGAAAAATTACCAAATTGGGAATGCTTATGGTAGGATTTAGTACAAGAAGATAAGATCATGACTAATATCATATATGGAACCTCATCCAGTGGAGAGGATGAAGAATATTTTCCATTGGTTGGAAAGGGAAAGAAGGGAAAAGAGAAGAAATCTCAAACTAAACCAGAATCTATCGAAGAGGGAAATAAGAAAGACTTGTCCAAAATAAAATGCTTCAGTTTTCATGAATTCAGGGACTATGCTACCAAATGTCAACACAAAAATCCTAATAAGAAAAACTCAGGAGTAGGTGAAGCAATGGCCTCATAGTTTGACTTAGACTTCACATTTATCGCATGAATGGCTGGAAATATGATGGGGAGTGTGTGGTACTTGGACTAAGGTGTCTCATTCCACATGACAAGGTGTAGAGAGTTTTGGAGTGACTTGGAGGAGAAATATCTCAAGATGCATATTGAGCTTGGATATGACGGAAGGTACAATGCTATCAGGAAGCTTAGTAATAAAATAAAATGATACCACCTTCCAATTTTTATTAGGAATGGAAATTGGTTGAATCAAACCAGTTGGATGTTTATGTTCGACTTTAACTCTATCTAGAAATTATGGTATAAAGTTGTTACTTCTCATGAAATTTTAATCAAAATCACAAGAAAAAATCCTACTCTACCACTCTACAGAATTCAAATCATAATTTAGAATATAAATCAAAGACATGCAATGAGAAATAACACACATGCAAAAAATAATTTTTCAGGGGAAAGAAACTGCTAAAAACCCCTTATGCCTACTTGTATTAATATGATAAATTAATATGTATTACAATTTATAGCTCAATGTAATCTCAACCTGAAAATTAATAACCTATCTCTCTGCTCAACGAGAATCTCTAACCTAGACTTAGTCAATTTATACCTCTTATTGAGCCCCTATTTTCTTGCGTAATTTTAAAGAAATTACGCCCTTATTATTTAGGAAATTCCTCTAAAATTCTTGCACAATTCCCAAGGTTGATCATCTAATTGAATGCAAAACCTGTACACTCAAGACTAGTCTACAACTGATGTTACACTCCCTTGGAATATCCACCACAACTGGAGATATTGAATTCTATGTATGCACTAGATATTTTTGGCTTATTGATCAGTTAACTGGATGATCACTGAGCTAGATTTTTGTCTCACTGCACAACTGACCTTCCACTAGTTTCTCCAGCATTTAGAACTAGTTTAACTGAAAAAAAAACTTGAAATAACTAACCTTGATTGCTACAAATGAGAAATCACACATTCTTAACTAAAATCCAACTCTCGTAACTTGAATTTATTGAGCTAACTGAGTGAAAAGAGCCATGTCACACAATTTAACTACATCCAAGTTGTTTGTTGATATGGAAATTCAAATTTTCTGAATTTGACCAAGGAGATATCAAATTAAGAATTTCCTGTTGCATTTTTAACACCCTATGGAATTCCACATTTGGATATATAATCATCCACTTCATTTTCCAAGCCTAGCCAATAAAATTATGTGTTTTATTGTTGTTAAATTTCTATGATACCCTAGGTGACCAACATATGGTACCCTATGCATTTCCTATAAAATTAATTATCTCACTGTTTGCACATCTGTCTCATAAATTCTCCCTTTATATAAAAGAACATATTTGTGGCCCATTTCAGAAGCTTGGTATTTCACCTATGTTGTACCTTGTTGTAGGTTACTTTTCATCTACATATATTTTTGGTCCAATTTTACAACTTGTATACTTCCTTCCATCAAATCTATTTTATATTTTCTAATTAACGTGGCATGCATAACATGCACTCTCTGGCTAATTGCATCAACCACTTGATTTTCTTTCCCCTTAATGTATGTTATTTCAAAATCATATTACCTTGTAATCCTAGCCACCTGATTTGTTGTACACTGAAATTTAGCTACTCAAATAAATGTTGTGGCCCATAATGATTAGTTTGTAATTCAAATTTATGGCCCATGAGGTATTTCCTCCACATTTTAAGTGTGTGAATAATGAATTCATGTTCTAAGCGATGGGAAACATACTTCTTCTCATTCTCCCTTAATTTTCTGGATTCATAACAAATTAAATACCCACTTTGCATGAGCACTCCACCTAGCCCCTCTTTACATGCATCAATGCATACTAGAAAATATGCACTTGGATCAACAATTATTAATAATGGAGCTCTTGTTAATAAAGTTTTTAAATATTGAAAAGTTGTTTCACACGTAGATTTTCATTGAAATTTCACACCATTTTTATGTAAAGTCGTAATGGGATGTGTTATCCTTGACAAGCCTTCAATAAACTCCTACAATAACCAACTACTACTATGAAGAACTAGACTTGTATAACATTATTTGATGCTGGCCATTCATTTATAGCCTTAATTTTCTCCACATCCACTACTATTCCCTCTTTTCAAATAATATGGCCAAATAATGGATATGTCTATGATAAAAAAGGACATTTACTCAAGTTGGCATAGAACTGATGCTCTTTAAGTACTTGCAAGAATAATCTCAAATGTTGTTGATGTTCCTCTTTAGGTTAAGAATAATATTAAAATATCATTAAGAAATTTAGAAGCAAATTTATCTAAATACCTTGAGAATACACCATTCATTAAACACATAAACACCCTTAGCTCATTGGATAAACCAAGAGGTACCACAATGAACTCATAATGTAAGTAATGAGTTTGAAATTATTTGTTATTGATATGCTCTTCCTTGATCTACAATTGGTTATTTATTGATCTTAAAGCGATTTTATAAAATATTCTCCCCATGAAGCTAATGGAAGAGATTGTCGGTTCTCGACAACAAATATTTATTTTTGACAATAACCTTTCTTAATTGCTAGAAGTCAATACATAAATGTAGAGTTCCATATTTATTCTTGACCAAAAGATCTTAGGCACCCTAAGATGATACATTGGGGAATATGTGTCCTTTTTTCAATAATTCTTTTAACTTCATTCGCAACTCCTTAAGCTCATGAGTAGTCATTCTATATGGTGTCTTAAACACTACGACCATTCTAGCAATAGAAAAGTAAATATATTTTCTTGGAGGAAATATGGGTATCTCTACAAATACATCAAGAAATTCTCGTAACACTAGACAATTATCAATATTAGATTGTTGATCCATATTTGTTTCCCCCATATGAGCTACAATGATCTGACATCCTTTCTTACACTACAAGGAAAAGACCCTCTAGCGGAGGTTCTAAAGGAGGTTTTTAGTGTTATAAAATTGGCCAAAATTGTCAAAAAAACATATGCTACCACATCTGTTTCTGGTAACGAAGGTTTTGGCGGAGCTTTTAACTTAAATTGAACACAACTAAAAAAAATGGGCGGCCGGAGGTTATTACAGATGTTTTTCCATTAGTGCTCTTATCAGGTTTGAACGCACCAGTGTGTATAGGTAGACCGCGCACCGGGGCTGTCTAAGGAGAATGCATTGGGCCATTCTAATTGGTCTTGGGATTTGAACGATGCCCATAGGTCGTATAAGCGCACTGGTGCATGTATCTTTATGAGGCACTGATGCTCTGTATAACAGAAAGGAACCAAGATTTATAATTGGTATTAGTATTAGTGTGGTGCACATGGAATCTACAAATGCATCAGTGCTTATAGATACATAAACGCCCCGGTGCGCAGTCTCACACAAACGCACTAATATTTATAACTGGAATCAGTATTAGTGCAGTGCCCATAGAATCATAAATGCACTGGTGCATATAGACACATAAACGCACTAGGTTTCATTTTGGTTTTTTTAGAAACATCCGCCTTTGACAGTCCAATTATTGTGATTGTTTTAAATTCATTATTCATCAAAATTCGACACATCTTATAACAATATTCATATTAATTACATTTTTGTTAATGCATTTGAATGTGTTGTTTGGATTAATTTTTTATATCATATCAAAATTATTGTGGTTTTTAAAAATTCATTATTCATCAGAATTTGACACATATATATAATATTATAACAATATTCATATGAATTAAATTTTTATTAGTGCATTTGAGAACGACAATGGAGAACGCAATATAATAAATTAAAACAAATATATATATATATATATATATATATATATATATATGAATAAGAAAATCTTTATCATACAAAATGGGACAATTATTCGTATCCCTTTGTCTTTCAATTGGGACACTATGTCCATTACATTAAACAAAATGTTTGATTTCACAGACATATTTCAAAAATAAAATGCCTTGCTTTGATATCCAAATTACATAGTGATCATCATTCTTCGCTTCAACTGCTGTCACTGCCAGAGCTACTTCCATGACTTGGGTTATTTTCAGGAATGTTGTGTTCACAGTGTTGATTGTTTTCTTCTTCTTAATTTTCCATCTACAAAAATAAAAATAAACTGAAATGAGTGTATATACATCGGTGAGAATAATTAAAATTCCAATATTAAATAATATACATCAATGTAAATCGAAAAGAAAAATTGCGTACCATAGCAACAATTGACTCATAAACTATACACATTCTTTCAAAACCATGTACCATGCCATCTTTCAAAATTTCATCTGTTGGTGAAGTTCCATACTTTGTTTCCTCCAAGTTTTATACCCCATAACAAATCATATATTTAATATCAAAGATGTTTTTGTTCTATTAATTATAGATGGAGCTAATTAAAACAATATCGATAGATGCTTACAAATTCTATAATTAAATTCTAATATGCCAACATATACTCATAGCCCATATTTAACCCAATTTAAATCAATTCATATGATGATTCTTCTTTGTATGTTAGCACCTGTTTGAAGACATTCAATGATGATTTTTGTAAAACAACTTAAAAAATACAAAAAATGAAATCTAGTTAAGTTGTTATAAGGAAGTAACAATTACTCACAAACTTAGAGATCAACCATTTTCTTCCTTGTCGTCTTGTTTTATGTGCTGAATGGGTTCCATTTTCTTTTATTTTCTGCAAGAAAATGATTGAAAATTAATATTTAATGCTAAATTGTATATTTATTGTACCTAATGATCGAAAAATTCAATGATTACATATTACATTTGAAGCACATTATTCTATTCATTCCACTAGAACCCTCAAAATTTTGTAAAAAATTTTCCCCCTTTCATTAACTTCCAGCACCACTCCAGATGAGCCAAGAAACAATTCATTTTCATTTGCATGTTCTATTTTTTTTCTTTTCTTAGAACAACATTCCTTTTCTAAGTTGTTGGTCCCTGTATAAAATTAAACATATTTGAATTAGTGGAGTGTTTGACACATGTTATCTAATAATTTTAAGTATATTATTAATGATAACTAAAAAAAGAAACTCATATTGGATTGATAATATTGTTTCATTCACCTGATTCATCTTTTTGTAAATTTTCCATTAAATTTTTACACTCTTCTAGTTGTAGATAAAAAATAATCATATCGAGCTTCATCGTTTTGTGGCTCTGCATGGTACATAGTAAACAATACTACATATAGTTCAAAAATAATATTTTTTATAAAAAAATTTACAAAGAACTTGCCTTTTTTTCTTTTCTTGATGTGTTAGCAATATTTTTGTTACTTGATATCTTGTTAGTCATTTCTTTATCAATATAAAACCTATATCATATCATTCATTAATATCTTTATAAATAAATTCTCAACTTTTCAGTTAGAAAATAAATCTCGAGACACCGGTGTGCCTTTCATGAAATCTGCACCGCCGCTGGTGCGTGGATATATTAACAACACATCGGAAAACAATATAACATGTCATACGGTGCATTCGGTATTTTAAATGCACTGCAAAAATAGTGTAATAAACCTAACGGTGCATGGGGTATAATAAACGCACCACAAAAATGGTTTAATACATCGTACGGTGTTTTCCTAGTTAAAGAAAGCATCGGTGCCCTATTTCAGATTTGGCGCACGGATTTAAAAAAATATTTTCATTTTTTATGACACAGTACTTGCGCGGTACGCTATAATAATACAGAGCATTAGTGCGATGGAGTACATAGGTCATACCAATAAAGAAAAATCCATTTTTTCAAAAGTTCACGCAATTGCCAAATGGATTGGGATTTGACTATGCAAATCGTCTTGTGGGTTGGACGTCAATCTAAAATGAAAAACCATAATTCTGAAATCACAGAAATAGGGAGAAGAAAGGGAAAAAACAAACAAATAAAGGGTTCAGGGTAAAAATGGATAAAACTGCAGGAAAAAATAAAAAACTGCAGAAAAAAGTAAAAGAAAGAATTAAATTTAATCACAAAATGGTTTAAAATTCTATGATAAAGGACTAACAATTAAATTTAATCATGAAATGGTTTAAAATTCTATCATAAAGGACTTGAATCACCAGAGTTTTGGTTTTTGATTGTCTGAATACTTCTGTTGGAATGTATTTCGCCATCCACAGTGCCCTCGTCCTCTCTTGCTCCAAGTCTATCTCCTGCAAAAATCTCACTGAAAATTTTTAGCAAAAATAGGGAAATAATGAAAAGTCTTTAGTATTTAAAGAATGGTTTTATCAAATTAGATTTTCGAAAATATTTTGCCACCTATTTTTCAAATTTCCAATTTTTTTAACTTAAACAAAATAGAGTTGCGTTTTTTTATTTTCTTTTGTTCATTTCCGGTGCGCATAAATGTGATGCACCGGGGCCTATTAGGATAATAAGCGCACCGAAATTTTTAAAGTTTTATTTTTATTTTTTTATTTTTATTTTTTGTATGTAAGATCATAAAAAATAATGATAATTATGAAGTACATGAATTTATTTTCATTATTTTATAAACTTTATATATGTAATATCATAATAAAATAATGATAATTATAAAGTACATGAATTGATTTTCATTATTTTCTAAACTTTATGTTACAGAAATTCATATTATTCTAGATTTTTTATTTTACAATTATTTGCAAATTTACAAATTTAAACATTTTAATAAAATCATTTCACATTAATATAACTAAAATTTTCACATTAATAGAATTAAAATTTAACAAATTAGTATTTTACATACAATTACATTAATTAAAATTACAATTACAATTAAAATTACAATTACAATTTTACATTAATTTCACATACATGAATTACGATTAGAATTACAATTAGAATTAGAATTGCAATTTTAATTTTACATACACTTACATTTAAAATTTTACATATAATTACATTTACAATTACATTTACAATTTTACATAGAATTACATTTACATTTACAATTACAATTTTACATATATTTTACATACAATTCAATTAAAATTACAATTACAAATACAATTATAATTTGTGAAATTTACATACAATTAGAATTAGAATTACAATTTTACAATTTTCATTTATACAATTACAATCATTTCACAATAAATTAAATATTACAATTACAATAAAAATGTTACATTAATAAATATTTTACATACAATTACACTTTAAATTACAATTAGTACAAATACAAATACAAATTTACAATTTTACATAGAATTAAAATTTAAATTACAATTACATTCATGACATAATATTTAATAAATATCATGGTCATTTAATAATATTAAATTAATTATTAAACATCATCACCATCATGATAACCATCGTACAAACATCATATTCGACTAATAAACACATTAAATTAACATCAAATTAAAATTATATATTAAGATCATCACAACACAAACATAAAATATACATCTCAATATAATGTCCAATAACGCATGCGCCTATCACATATACACATCTATCTGCAAGCTACACATTAAATGAACATATCTAACATGACTAATAATATGCACCATATCATGATGATCATCAACATGAAAATTAAGTACAAATTCAACATTAACACACACACACACACACACATATATTGTGAAATGTGCAAAAATTATGAATGATTTTGCGGCAATTTATATTGCCGCGAAATATTTTTTTTGCAGGGGCTCTGCGAAATTTTCCGGCCGACGGAAAATTAGGCAGAAGTTAGGCTGAACTTTGAATTAATTTAGGTCGAACTATTAGGGTGTGAGACTTAACATCCCGTTTGCGCAAAAAATAGTTCGGCCGAACTAACGAGTCACCAGTTATGCAGATCCAAGCTCTGAATACATTTCTGCAACTTTGGACTGATCAAACTCCATGAAACATTCTGAATTAACTGTCAGAACCAAGACAAGCATTTTCAAAATTGAATCTAATTTCAAGAAATATAAATTTTATGGAATTTCATAAATATTTACTAATTTTAATTAATTTTGTAATAAAACGGGTGCAAACAATTTTTGAGGGTCATTGTGATTTAGTGAAATCAAAATTCTGTATCTCCCAAAATACATTGTAAAAAAAATTGAAAAAATTATGGGGCATTACATTGGTCTATCATCTCTAATGAGTAGATTTTATATTTTTATTTTATAACTTATATCTTAAGAAATTTCTTGCATCGCGAAGCATACTAAAAATATGCAGTTTTTTCATATTGAACCAGTTCAAAAAATTCTAGTAATTATGATATGCATCCATTGCCTTTGTAAATATTATGAAACCAAAGTAAATTCTGTCTATATTGTTGTAATATATTTTGTTTTCTCAAAAACACAAATTTTCAAAGAATATAACATTGCGTATTAACATGACTTCTTATGAATCCTTTGATTGTTAAAAAACACACACTCAAATAAATCCTAAGTTGACATATCAAATGTGCATAAAAAAAAATCCAAAAATAAGTAATAGAAATCTAACAAAATTTCTGACAACTTTTATTTTTATCGCAAAATGAAATTCTAAATAGAAAAATTGTTATAGTTTGCAGAAAGTTGAAGAACCGAAAAAAAATGAATTTTTTTTTCTCAAAAAAGGGAAAAAAGTGTAACCCAACTTCACATTTTCACTTACGTATATATAAAACTGAATAATGTTAAAAATATGCAACTCTAATATAAATAATGTCATGGATCAAGCGCTGGTGGTGGTATAACAACATCAATAATACTAGTAGAAGTGGATGCAGCCTATTCAGTAACACTGGGTGCAGCCTTGATAGTCAATGGTCGACTAGCCTGCTCATGATCATGATGATCACTAGTACTGATGGATGAATCCACTGGTGGTAGTACATCATGATCAATATCAGGCATAGTAGTAGTGAAGGTGGCCTGCTCAGTCAATAGTACTACAACATCGACAGTCGATGGTCTAGCCTGCTCATGATGATCGTGACTAGTACTCATGGGGGATGCTGCAGGCTGCTAAATTGACGTGGCTGATGATCCAGCCTCATCTCCGTGATGACTAGTGTTAGATGCTAGAAGTGGAGCCTCATGTTGATCATCGGCCGCACCATGTGGTGAATGATCATGAGATGCATATGAGTGCCTACTGGAAGACTGTCCATCATGTGCCATAGCTTGACTACGCCTATAGCTATGGACAATCCTCCTCAATTGCGTAATATCTTTCGTAGCTCCTATGACATGCCGCATCATGCCATACATGTCACGCGACATGCCTCTCCACATCCGTATCAATCTGTCATGGCCCTGTATCTCTCTATAATGAGCGGGCTTGATGCTCGCATCTCAAATCAATCCATAGAGTTGGCTGCCCAACTCCATCTGGTATCTGGTCTCTGGTCGACCATGCCTAGAAAAAGGCGGTACCAGTGCACCATGAGGCGCATGAGGATCAATACGTATCTCTGTTGTGCCACCGGCCTCATCCTGATCTGGCGCATCAACCATCTCCTAATCGTAATCATCAGGATTGACACCTGGATCATGTGGTGGATCCATCATCTCATCGCCATCAAAAGACCCAATGTTTGCAAAATATATACAAATACAAAACAATAATTAGACAATTTCATTACATAATTTAATAAAAACAAGTTGAAGAACATGTTAGAATAAATATAAATAAAACAGTAATATTACCTCGATCACCTGACGGCTCATCAGGAGTGAAGAGGATGTTGGGACACCCTCGCCAAGCTAGTCCAGCATAAGGACATGGGACCATAATGAAGGGATGCAACCCACCAATGCTGGCTACTAAGTCCAGTGAATCATGTGATATCCTCACTGGAAACATAATGTCTACCCTCTTGGGCATCATCTGCCCCCACATGTGCATCAGTGCCTACAACATCGACTTACGAGGTTGTCGAACAAAACTAGATCTCATCTCTGGAAACCTCTCAAAAAATAAACAAAACAACTCTGAAGCAAAAGGGAAGTTGACCCTCCCTTGTGCATGAGCACGACATCTATCTAAGGCCATGCAAAACTGTCACAAAAAAATGGCAGACCACCTGAAAAGTTGTGGCTACTGTAGTAAAGAATCAACGTAATATAAAAACGAGCAACTAATGCGTTTCCCGTCACTGGTGTTGTGCAAAATGAATGAAGTGATAATAGAGAGGCACTGCATGTCCTGTCTCCAAAAGCACCTATACGTAACGGACCTCCAGGTACCTGAAACTATGAAGGAGATAGTAGATGTGCTCCAATGTATCTCTAGGAGTAAACTAATTGACCCCTTGCTACACAACCAGGTGGCACGTCTAGGATTGAGGGAAAATTCACCCCTCTCCTCAATAGTCCTGTAATAAAATAAATTTCCTCCTTAGTGGGTGTGTACCACTGGTCAGGACCAATGTAAAAATCCTATCGGTGGGCATTCCACCTATTGATAAGATGTCTCAAAAGCACACTATGGGCCTTTAGTCCAAAAATAGCCTCCTCGTAGAACTTGAGGAGGCCTACCTGCTTAAGGATCTCTTGGGTATCTGCAGTAATAGGGCAAGGGCATCCATATCTCTCCCTCTCTCTCGCCTCCCATTGGCGAATCATGTCATACTGTTCTACTTGTTGTTGTTGTTGTTGCTCCCGTTCTCTCTAAATCATTGCCATATTAAAAAAAAATTTTTAATTAAAACAAAAATGTATTTATAAATATACATATATAATTTTTTTTGAAAAAAAAACATACATACAAGTCGGTGCTCCATAAAAATAGCCACGCACCTATGCCAGTGCATTCTAATATTTTTAGTGCACCATCCTCGGGGCCGCTAATTAAACAAACCGCACCGGCTTCGATGCCGATGTTTATTTTCAAGCACTGCGAACTATATATAATTGAAAATAGCGGTGCGCTAACTGAAATATATGCCCTGAAATGTATAGTCATGTCAACGCATCGACTTCATGATAGTCACATAGTTGACGGTGCAGTATTTTACTTGGCCACATCGTTGACCCTCTCGAAATGAAAAATGCAGTGTGCTGACATAAACCAGGGCGAAAAATATAGTCAACGTACTGCACTATGATTGCTGAGGTCAACCGTGCACCTAGATAAATGAGCGCACCACATTTTTCTTTTTTATTTTCAATTTAAAATTATTTGGGGCACCTTCCAGCACTGCCCTAAAAATGGTGCAGTTACTATTAGCACTGGTAGTGGTGCTGCCTATAAATTTTACAGGTAGCACTGCTACCGATGTGACCTGAACAGCTCAAGCGCACCACGCGACATTTTTTTTTTTTTTTAATGGCTATTTTTAATATTATTTCAATATCTAATCCAGTAGAAGACTTAATTATGGAAAAAATAGAAAAATACCTATAAATTTCGCGGTCGAGGAGGAATATTGGCTGTAAAATGTGGAAAATAAAATTTTCCCACTATTTTTCAAAATGCAAGCTGCAGGTTGGTTGGCAATGCGGAGCAGCAGTGCGTGCAATGGGTGCAATGAGAGCACCGATGGCAGGGCGACTCAGAAATAAGGAAATAGCACTCGGGCTTGAGAGCTCTAAAGAACTGAGGAAAGTGAATAATGAAGTTTTTTGGCCATAATTTTTGTTTTTACTAACCCTGTTCTAGTGTGCGAGGTTTTATAAGCACACTAGTGTGGTTAAATAAAACCGCATCGAGTAGTATCAATTTTGGCGTGTTGTTTATAACGTGTTGGGGCGTTGCCCTAACCACGCACCAAGATGTTTTAGTTTCGGCACAAAAAATTGATGATGCATTGGGGCAATGTAATGGTAAAGCACCGGTGTGTAATAGTCACAAAAGATCCATTTTTTGGCCTCAATTTTTTTTATATATAATGATATTCTAGTGCGTGCTATTTCTGGCGCACCGGTGCTCTTAGAGAAGAACGCACCGGTTCATTTTTGTTTTGGCATGGTGTTTTATGATGCACCGGCGTGGAAGAGTATTGACGCATCAGTGTTTTATAGTAATTGGATGCCCCGGTGGTGTGTACTTCACGTACGTTGTCTGGTCTGCCAATGTTCATTGCGCATCGGTGCGTTTTATGGTATCATGCATACCGGTAATTGATAGCTCAAGAACACTGGAAAACTGAAAAATCTAGGTTTTTTGTCGTTTAATTTAACCCTTTACAGATGTGCATTATTTATAGGCACATCGATACTGTTTGCTACAAACACACCAGTCATTTTGTGTTTTGGCGTGTTTTTTATGATGCACTGGTGCGGTTTCTGTCTACCGCACCACGTGGTTTCAGTGTTGGTGTTGTGTTTTACAATGCACCGGCACAGATGAGTTGTGAGGCACTAGTGCTCTATTATATTATGACACACTGGGAATGTGTGTACGGAGTGCAGGGTGTCCGATGTGCCAATGATTTTAGCCACATCGGTGAGTTATTTTTTTGAGAGCACCAGAGCGAGTTTTAACAATAAGAGCACTGATAGGAAAACATCCACAAAACTCTCTGCCCGCCAACCTCCTCTAGTAGCCTTCGCTAGAAATAGATGTATGGGGTATTTTTCTTTGTGGTTCCTCAAAAACATCCACCATAGGGTCTTTTCCTTGTAGTGTTATAATTATTTTTCAATTGCATAGCCGATATTTCTCTGATAGATATTGGCCTGAGACATCCTTGGACCTATATCTATTTTTTGTTATCATCCATAGAAATAAGATACTTACTACAACAGTTGATAATTGCATGTTTTTCTCAAACCAATCAATGCTAATCAAACAGTCATAAGTTCCCAGTGAAATTACATTCCATTCATCTTTGGTACTCAACCCAACCATGTTAATTGAGAATTCTTTATATAATTCTATAATATTTTTCTATACACTTGTAGCTAATTGTACCAAGTATGCTTCTGAATATTTATTTTTTCCAAATTAAAATTTTCAACCAATTTCACATCAATTTAATGTGAGTAGCTCCAAAATAATAATGGGTCAATTATTGAGCGTATCTTAAACTTCTATCATATGTGCCTGATGTTCCACTTGCTGGTTATCCAAAGATGCATAGATTCTGGACATACCCCTTTCCACATATTCCATAGTAGCCACTACATGTATGTTGTGTATAGTCTTCATCTTCTCTGCCTTAGGACAACAATATTTTTACATGTAATCCCCTTAATAGCCCTAACATTTAATTGATGGAAATTGAGGCTTCTTATTGGAAAAATCTCCCCCTTTTGGATGGTTAGGAGTTAATGTCGCTTGTTGGCTTCCCTGACAATTTTTCTTCAATTGTGAGGGTTTAAACCACCTTTTCATTTTATCCATGAAATTATTTTTCTTGTTTCCCATAGTTCAATGCAAAACATACCTATTTTTCTTCTCATACAATTGTTTCCATTTCCTCATTGTTTCCTCAAGGGTATTAAGCTCATCATATTTGAACTTTTTTGTGTAAAAAAAGGGGAATCCATGGATATACCTATAAATTTTAAATCTTTCATCCTTAATAAATATAACACACCTTAATAGATTAGTGAATTTCCGACCACACTCTTCCATGATCATATTTCGCAGTTGAAGCTTGAAAATTTCCTACATTATTTTGCTCATAATAATGTCCAAATACAAGTTTCCTTTGGAAATAATCTTTGAATTTCTTCGAGGTGATTTCAATTTCATCCAAATGTTTTTTTTCTTTGAGTTTCTCCCAACAAAGGTTTGTGCTTCCCTTAAAATGATATATGTAAATTATGTTCTCTAGTGCTAAACCAACATATGAATTCCCAAGTGCATGAAAAATATCATGCATCGTAGTGGGGTTTTTATTTTAAAAATAATGATGTACTTATTATATTATACACACAAGTGCAATTAATTGAACTATAGGCTTCAATGCTTAATGGAAAATAGTGCATTGTTTTAGGTTTTTATTGCACTCTTTTCTAAATTTTCAAATCATTTTAGATTTTATGGTCTTCCATGCCAATCATTAATTAATTTGGAATCCTGGAATATTATTGTGAGTCTCGTAATGGTATCCTCAAAATTTGAAAAAGTTCAATTTCACCATGATTGTATATAACTTGCAATGGAATCTCATTGTGAGGCCAACGACGATGTCCTGTAAATTTTTAAAAGATGTTGAATCACGTGCTCGTAACTAGTTGACAATTTTTTTAATGAATTTTGTTTTAAATTTGTGAGGAAATTGTGTAGATTGTTATTGGGTATAATTTGTGTGTTTTCGAAGGTGCTAAATATTTTTATATATTAAAATGAAATTTTTTTGTAAATTTTATTTTCAAAATAAAAAGATAGAAATAAAATAGCTAAATTGGAAAAATACACAAATCTAGATAATATCAATATTTAGAATGCTAACCAAACATTTTACATAAAACCGAGTATTTTGTAAAAAATAGAAAAATTATTTATAAGCGTAGAATTAATGGCTTCAACTTGATACTAGATGTCACTTGTAGTGACATAAAAATAAATGACAATGGTGTTCTAAGTAACTTCGAGCACCGGTGCGTATACTACTCAATAGCATCAGACTAGTCTTAAATTTAAAACAAATCAGTCGTAAAATTTAGTTTCAATATTTAGATGCTATACTCCCATGAAGCTCTTGTGTTTAATAACATATGGTGCACTGGTGTTTAATAGCATATGGTACACCATGGAAGATTTTTTTTTTAGAAAAAAAAATAATGACGCACTAAGTAAATCATGTGCACCAGTGTATATGCTACTCGATAGCACTGGAAAAAGGGTTAAATTTAAAAAAAATGTCAATCATTAAAATCAATTTTCCCAATCTTGTGCTATACTCTCATGCTTCCCTAGTGCTAAACGTGCATAAGAAATCCACTGTTCATACAAAATATTGTGCACCATTGTGGGGTTTTTAATTTAAAAATGCAGTGTGTTGATTATGTTAAACGCTCCAGTGTTGTTAATTGAACTGAAGGCCTCGGTGCTTAATATAAAATGGTGCATCATTATACAAATAAAAACAACATTGTGCTACGTATATAAGGAGAATCGATGTGTATACTATTCAATAATACCAGGCAAGGGTGAAATTTAAAAAAAATTAGTCGTAGAATTTATTTTTACCATTTTGGTCCTATACTCACATAAAGCAGTGATGCTTTCCCATTTTATGAAATCCTTGGTGTGTAAAATCATGGTGCAATGGGGAAAGGTTTTTAATTTAAAAAATAGTGTTGTGCTACTCATATAATATGCATCAGTGTGAATAATAGAATGATACGACGTGAATAATAGAATTATATGGTCTAAATAATATAATTATACGTTTTAGTGCCTAATAGATAATGTTGCACCATTCGAGGGTTATTCTTTTCAAATAAAAAATAACAGTGCACTCAATAAGTATGGAGTGTTTTTCTACTCAATAGCACACGAATAGTGTAAATTTAAAGAAATGCTTGTTGTGAAATTCATTTTCACCATTCTAGTGGAAGCCCGAGTTCTTTGACATATTTGGAATGCCTTAGTGCATATACAATATAGTGAACAATTACAATGTTTTCAAATTAAAAATAGTGGTATGCTAGGTGAAACTATAGAACTGGTGCATATACTTCTTGATAGAACTGGAAAAAGGAAAAATTTGAAAAAATGTTGGTCATAAAATTCATTTTCATCATTTCGGTGCTATACTCTCAAGAACCATTGATGGTCTTCCTATTTTAAAATGCCTTGGTGCATAAACAACATGGTTCATCGTAGTACGGTTTTTAATTTCAAAAAAGGTGGTGCGCTTAGTAAATAAGTTGCATCGATGCATCAAGTTTGAGTGCATTGGAACATGGTTAAATAAAAAAAGATTATCATCCATAAAATTCATGTTTACCATTCACAATGTTGTAGAGCTCCCAAGCATTGGTGCAAATTTTCTCTCTATGAAGTGTCGTGCCATTATTGCTTCCTCTTTCTTCCATCCTCTGACCTGTTTCTCACTGTGTACCTTTCAAATTTTTTCAAACGATGTTCAAATTTGTTTTCTTATTTACATGTAAACCATGCCTCTCCAATGATAAAATGTCCAGGTAATGTCTATGTTTCTCCCTAACTTATTTTTTTAGCAGAGTAGAATTGAAAATTAAGTAAAAAATGCATTGTTTTTTTCTCTTCTGCGTGGTGGATTTGATATGTTCATCATGCATCGTTCATGGTACACCGCATTTTAGTGCATAAAGTTAATGTACAATTAGTGGGTCGGTGCCTTTGGTAAGTCGAAATGCATCAAGATGCTAAATTTGATGATGCACCGCTTTAAAAATTATAGTTTTTATGATGGTGTGTCTGGTAAAATTAACTTCCTGGTGCATATATTTTTTCCAAAAAAAATACTCAATATTTAAAAAATATATTTCAGTGTGTTCATTAACTGAACGTTTTGTGCATTGCATCAATGTAAAATTAATCCACTGGTGCAAAATGTTATGTATGTAAAATTAACGCACTAGTGCAAAATGTTATGTTAATGCATGAAACTTAAAAATAAAAATAATTGATATGTTATGTGTGAATGAAAACTCAAAGTGGTGTGTCATGTCAATGTACGCACCATTTTCGGTGCATTCCTATTTTTTTGGCACACTGTGTCCGGTGTGATCCTATTTTTTGGAGAATCGAGGTTCATTTTTTTAATTGAAAGTTATATTTCCATATTTATAAATATTTTTTTCATTTAATAATTTCTTTTTTATGTTTTATGTATGAGGTTGATGTATTTTATATTCTAATGATGCAGAGACATCAGAGGAGAGAGGAGAATAAACAACAAGAGTATAGAGTTAACTAGTACAATATGGTACAAGGGTGGAAGGCACGAGAGAGGAAGAGGTATTTTTAGCCTCACACTATTACTACAACAACCCTAGGCTGATTGTGGAATGTATTCCTCCTTAAGTACTATGAGGATGCTACATCCCTTAAGGGGCATTCCAGGTTGTTGGCAGAATTTATCTGTTGGTGGGATTTCCATCCAGAAGCTTTTTGTGTCAATACTCACATGTGGTTTCATCCCACTAATTAGGAAATCTATTTTTTTCACTAGCCTATCAAGGAGAGGGGAGGAATTCCCTAGTTCCCTGATGTCCCCCATGGTGTTGTTGTAGAGAGTCTACTTTTATACTCTCATAGATATGTGGGTGATCATGTAGTTTCTCCAACATATTTCCAGGTGTCTAGTGGACAGATACAAATTGTTTATTTTATTGCAGAGAAGGCTAGGTTCCTCTAACTATTGGTGAGTACCATTGCACACTATACTAGTGATGGGAAATGCATTAGTTTCCCTCTTTTATTTTATGTTGATTCTTTGGTGAAAAGGCTAATATGTATCAGATGATATGCCATTTTTTTGTGGAAATTTTCTATAGCTTTATATAGATTTTGTGCTATGATACATGGGAGGGATAACTTCCCTTTTGCTTTAGAGATATTCTCTTTAATTTTTGATAGGTTTGGAGAGACTAGGCCTACTTTTTATCATCACCCTCCTAGGATAGTGAATGAGGTGCAAATACGTATGTGTGGTGAGATGATGCCTAAAAGAGGCTAGCCAAAGTATCCAAACAATATTTCTGCCGATGCACTTGGGATACCGGGTAGTGAGGCCAACCACTCGTTCGTCATGGTGTTGTGTCCTTACATGGCGATGGATTAGCGATAATGTACCAACATCCTCTTCACATAAGATGAGATAGAAGAAGATAGAGGTAATGTTAGTATTTTCCTTAAATTAATCTAGTTTCATTTTATTGTATTAATTAATTAGAATAATTTTTTTTAAAACACGTTAATTATCTTGTTTTACTAAATTTGTTTCATGAAATTGTCTAACTATTTTTGTGTACTATATATTTTTTAGTCATTGGGACATTTGTTGTGAACATTCCTTATCCCCCACTTGATGGAGATGTAGAGATGTCTGAGGTTGAGGAGGATGAATGAGATCTTGATTAGATACATGTGGCCATGTAGATTGGATTCAGGATGGAGTTTGGAGACCAACTCTCTAGAATTTTGGTTGAGGTAGGAGTCTCCCTTGTAATGGATCATAACATCAAGTGATCCGAACTTAGACAAGAACAAAATAAATAAAGATATAACCATAAATACAGATATGCAGTAGAAATAACACTTCATTTCATTAATATCAAATAACTGAAATATGATTACAAACAAAATGGAAATAAACTAGTGAGGGCGATGCTAACTTATCTATGAGAAGAGATGTGGCAACTACATGCCTCTGAACTATTTTACATTGAGGATTAAAGGCCTATTTATTATTGAGAAAAGATGGAAAACCTTATACATCCAAAAACCTAACCCTAGGAGATGAAACACCCAATTTGTGGGCCCCATTGGGGTAAATTGGTACATCAACTTCCTGGGGTTGTAACTTTGGCATATGTTCTTTTTTTGATGTGCACACTACCTCTTTATAAATACATATCTGAGGAATACAAATTTCGACTAAAACCATTAGAAAGAGATTTACATTTTCTTAGTTTTCCAAAAAAACTCATTTACGACCTCAAAATGGCTCTGGAAGTTCATGACCCGAAAAAATACCAAAAATAGTAAATTGTGCTACAATTAAGGAAAGAGAAAAGATTGAAAGAAACAATGGTGAGGGTCCAAGTGGAGTAGATGGGTGGCCAGAGATATCCACCTGGATCAGTCCTTTACCATTAGGAAGCAATGGTCCCCATTGCATTGCGTTCCTCCATGAGATGGGGAAACTTATGCTGAACTTGTTCCCTTGTGAGTCACTTTCCTTCATGCAGGATTTGGCCATATTTGACAACCAGATAAAATTTAATATTCTACTAGAGAGTGTTATTGATCTGTGTGTCAATGATGCTATCAGCTGTGGCCTATTCCATGCAGTATGTGTTTACCTATGTTGGTGTTAGTTGTTCTATCATGTATGAAGTGTCTAGTAATGGTGGAAAGTATGACTGAAGGTGGTGGAAATTGAACATTAGGTTCAGGCCAAGGAATGGGTGAATGTTGAGCTCAAAATGAATTTTTTCCATAGCCTTGGTGATTGTGTAAGGCCCATATCGAAGTGGTATGAGCTTCCAATGGGTTCGAGTAAAGCTTTATTTCTGAAAATGAAACCAAAATATGTTGCCCACCTAAAATTTGTATAGCACCCATTTTTTATCATGTCACTACTTGTAATTAGCATTGGAATTTTCCAAGATGCCATGAACCTGTTGGAAGTTGTGTTGGACACATTCAATAAAATCTAGTTTCTTTATTAGCCTTAGAGAATCCATATGCGGATTATGTTTGTGTATTTACATGAGGTATGGAAACATAACTAAGACGCAATGGTTGAAATAGGAGACACACTTGAAAGGGATTGTGACCAGTCGATGTATGAAGAGCTCTATTTAGTAGAGGTGTTATGGGAGTCTGATCGATCAAATGCTTGACCTGACAGTGCAACTGATCCAGGTGGATATTGCTGGTCACATACCTATTCCACTTGGGGCCCCATCATTGTTTCTTTCCATTTTTCATTTTCCTTAATTGTATCATAGTTTACTCTTTTTAGTATTTTTCTCGGGTCATAAACTTCTGGAGCCCTTTTGAGGCACTAAATGATGTTTTTTGGGAAAAATGGGAGGAACATGGGGCATTGAACAATGTTGTTGACATCAAAAGTTGTAGTCCTCAGATATATATTTCTAACAAAGTATTGTGTGCATCGAATGGAGATTGTATGCCAAAGTTACATCCCCGAGAAGTTGATGTACCATTTTACCCAAACGAGGCCCATAGTTTTGGTGCTTCATATCCTAGGGTTAGGTTTTTGGATGTTTCTGGTTTTCCATTGTTTCTAAAAAATAAATAGGCCCTCTATCCTCATTTTAAAAAAGTTTAGAGGCCTGTAGGTGCCACATCTCTTCTGAGAGATAAGCCTACCAATGCCCCAACTAGTTTATTTCAATTATGTCTGTAAGCATATTTCTGTTATATGAAGTTAATGAAATGAAGTTTTATTTCTACTACATCCCAGTGTTTATGTTTATTTTTGTATATTATTATGTTCCTACATAAATCTGGATTGGTGGTATCAGAGCAGTCTACTCTTTCCCTATTTTTCTTTGGATGTCCCCAACGAGGTCAGGGTATAAAGAGTTAGGGCTTGATCTAGTTGAACCCTTACAAAATCAACCTCACAAACCCTGATGACCTCCCATGGTAAAAGAAAAGAAAGATGAGGGATTAGGAGATCCTATGAAATTATTTCTCGAGTAGGCCCTCAAGAAACAAAGGAATTCAATGATGGATAAATTTCCCAGATCATTCAATGGTTGCCCACTGGCGGCTTTTCTGCATCAAAGAACCACTCTGGATGCATCACTTCTTTCAAGGTTCAATTCAACTTCTACATTCCTCTATTTGAAGGCCATGTATAAGCAAATGCCATATATAGATGGTTGAATTTTTTGGAAGGGTATTTCTAATTCCATGATTTCTCTGACCGAGAAAATATTACTTTTGCTATCCTCAAAGTCGCCCCCCATGTCAAAGACTGGGTGGGAAACCTACTGTGAGCAAAAGCACGGGAGAGAACCCTATTTTTTCTTTGCCACACCCACTTGGAATTCATTTTGAGATGACATCAAGGAAAAATATTACCCAAGAGGGAGCTATGAGGACGAGTACATTTAATGGAAAACGCTGTGACAACAAAGGGATCAAGATGTGCATGAGCTTATGAATTTGTTCCATACCCTGTGCACAAAGTTGGGTATTAAATATTCAGAAAAAAATTTGGTGCTCAAGTATCACAGCTATTTTCATAGATACATTCAGGAGGAAATGGAGTTCCCCGACATTACCTCACTTAACACAACATATCAATATGCCATCAAGATCGAGCAAAAATTTAAGAAGGAGAAGCGAGACTTTGGATCCATGAACCCAAAGTCAGGGAAAGGCACCCCCTAACTGCAGAATAAGGGGAAAATTCAAAATAGGGTGACTCAGAATAACACCACAAAGCCAAATAAGGACATGGGGAAGTTGTGTGAATTTCATAACAACTCCACTCACAACACAAGTGAGCGTTGGGCCAAATATTCGTTTGTGGCCAAACTAAATGCATTCGAATAAGATGCATGTTATGATCCCGAATTGGAAATGAACAAGATAAATGAAGAACGAAAGAAAATCGTTGATGTGGAACCCAGTGCCACCGTTGCTACAACCAAGCTCTAGAGGGGAGAGCCCAAGGATGTAAGGGAGGGGGAGTGCCTCTTCCATTCCCAGATGTGGGTGAAGGGTTATCAATTGTAATTCCTTGTCGATAGTGGAAGCTAAAAGAACCTAATTTCAGTAGAGGTTGTGAAGTGTCTTGGCCTACCGACCACAACACACCCACAGCCATATACCATCGGGGGCTTCACCAAGGAAGATATCTCCATGTCAGCCAGTAGTGCCACATTCCCTACAACATCAAGCCCTTCATAGATGAGGTACTCTGTGATGTTGCTCTTATTGATGTGTCTGATTTATTACTGTGCCAACCATACTTGTGGAAGCGACATGTTGTGTATGATTCTAGGCCTCATTCTATTATTATTACTTTGGGAAAAAACTTGTACAAAATACAGGAGGTACTACTGCCTCTCGCCATCTCTTTTGTTATGGAAAATCAATGTACTAAGATTATTTCCCAAACTAGGAAATTTATTTTCATTATAATTCACCCACAGGGAAAGAATAAAATTGTGTCGATAGCCTCCAAACAGTGGTCCTATGCACGCCAACAGTAGATGGAAAAAGTTTTTGAGGAATACAAGGACATTTTATGCTCACCCGTAGAGGTTCCTCTACACTTTCAATTCAAGCACTCCATTGATATGATCCCAAGCATTCCACTACCTGATGTTGCCATACCTAATGTGACCACACATACATAATCCACACATGTACTCTTTGAGGCTGATAAATCAACTAGGTTTATTGAACACATACAAAACGTTCGTCAGCAGGTCCACGACATCTTGGAGAAATCCAATGCCAAGTAAAAGCAACACCATGATTAACATTGAATGCCACACAAGTTCTAGCTGGGCTACATAGTTTGGCTATATTTGCAAAAGGAGTGCCTTTCTGGGCCCCACCGCATGCTTCACTCACTCCGATATGGGCCATACAAGATCACCAAGGTGTTAGGGGACAATGCATTTATGCTCAAAACTCCCCCATTCCTTGGCTTCTAACCAGTGTTCAATGTGGATTGCCTTCGACCATACTTTCCACCATTGCTGGACACATTCGACATTGCACATCTTATGGAGGAACTCAACACAATGGAGACCATTGCTTCCTAAGAGGGAAGTAATGATCCAAGTGGATATTTGTGGCCACTCACCTATTCCACTTGGGGCTCCACCATTTTTTCTTTCAATTTTTTAGTTTCCTTAATTATGTCACAATTTTCTATTTTTAGTAGTTTTTTCGGGTCTTGAAATTCTAGAGCCATTTTAAGGCCATAAACGAAATTTCTTGGGAAAACTAAGAGGAACATGGCTCTTTGACCAATATTTATCACATTAAAATTTTTAGTCCTTGGATAGATATTTCTAATGAGGTATTGTGTGCATCAAATGGAGATTGGAATTTGATGTACCAATTTACCCAAACGGGGCCCATAGTTTTGGCGCTTCATCTCCTAGGGTTATGTTTTTGGATGTTTATGGTTTTCCATTATTTCTCAATTATAAATAGGTCCTCAAGCCTCATTTTAACACAGTTCAGAGGACTGTAGCCACCACGTATCTTATCAAAGATAAGCCTACCAGTGCCATAACTAGTTTATTTCCATTATGACTGTAAGAATTTTTTGCTATATGATATTAATGAAATGAAGTTTTTTTTCACTGCATATCTGTGTTTATGTTTATTTCTGTATATTGTTTTGTTCCTGCATAAATATGGATTAGTAAGGGTATCCATGTGGGTGAGGAGAATATGTCCATATATTATTCCATGAACTTATCCACCTACTTTTGTTGTGTGGAGGAACCCTTCCGAGGAGCCATGAATGGGGCCACGATCTTCCCCCTACTTTGAAAGTGAATCAGAAAGAAAAAACATTCTCAGTATGGGAGATGATATTAGTTCATTTCTTACCTGAGATCAAAGTGATGGCGATAGGTAGGGCTACCTTCATTATCCTATATAACTTAGTTCCCAAATAAATAATAATAATAGTGTGAGGCCTAAATTCATACACAATGTGTCGCTTCCACAAATATGGTTGGCCTAATAATACATTGAAAACTTCAAGAGGAGAAAGATAAAAAGTACGTCATCTGTGAAGGGATTGATGTTGTAGGGGAGGCGACACTGCTAGCGGATGCAAAGATCTCGTCTTTCGTGAAGCCACCTGACGGTGTAGGCATGTGGGTGAGTTATGCTTGGTAGGCCCAGTTGCTTCACGACCTCTAGTGAAATGAGGTTATCTTAGCTCCCGCTATCAACAATGAATTGCAATGAGTAACCCCTCACCCACATCTATGAGTGGAAGAGATGCTCCCCTCCTCTCGATGTTCGGTTTCTTCCTTTTGAAGCTTGGTGGTGGCTACCATCGAAGTGGGTTCTACGTCAATGAACTTCTTACCCTTTTAGGTTCCCTTGTTGGGATCTGACTCAGAATCATAACATGCATATGTTTCTGAGTCTTCCAGCTTGGCCATAAGAGCCTATTTTGCATGACATTCATTCATGTTAAGAGTGGGATTTTTATGAAACTTGTACCACTTTTAGGTGTCCTTCTTTGCCTTCCTGTTACCCTTGTATTACAGCTTCGAGGAGTTTCCTTTGGGTGTCCCAGCAAATATTTATCCTTTGCTCTGCTTTTGGTTCATAGATCCAAAGTCTCACTTCTTCTATTTAAATTTCTGCTCAATCTTGGCATCATATCGGTATGATGCACCAAGTGAGGAACTCCATTTACTTCTGAATGTATCCATGAAAAAAACAATGGTATTTAAGCACCAGTGGTTTCTTCGAATCTTTAATACCCAACTTTGTATGTAGGGTATGGAATACGTTCATTAGCTTATGCACATCTTGATCCCTTTGTTTCAGCAACATAGTCCATTGTATGTACTTGTCCTCATACCTCCAAATGAGGTAATATTGTTCCTTTATGGAATATTAGAATGAATTCCAAGTAGGTTCGACTGAAAATAGTGAGGGTTCTCTCTCATCCCCCTATTCGCAATAGGTTTCCCTTTAGTCCTTGACATGAGGGGTGACATTGAGGAGTGTAAAATTAATTTTTTCCCTATTGGAAAAATCATGAACTGAAAAATATCCTTGCAACGAATTTAACCATCTATCTATAACATCTAACTCTATCTATCGTTTAAATACAATAATGTCAAATTTGACTTGTACCTTGAAGGAAGTGGCACCTCCAGAGTGACTAATGGGTGAAGATGCATTGCTTGTGGGGCTCAGCCAAAGGATCTAGGCAAAGTTTTCCATCATCACATTCCTTTGTCACTCTAGGGTTTCTTCAAGAAATATTTGGAAAGGATGTCTTACTCCCTCTTCTTTATCTTTTTCCACCATGGGAGCTCGTTGGGGTTTGCAAGGTTGGTCTTGCAAAGGTTCAACCAGTTTTAGCCGTAACTCATACCCTAATTTTTTTGATGCCACTGATCCGAACTTAAACAGGAACGTAACATAATACAAATATAAGCATAAAGATATATATTCCATAGAAATACATGTCATTTCATTAATATCAAAGAAATAAAATATGCTTACAAATAGAATGGAAATCAACTAGCACGGGTGATGGTAGATTATCTTTGAGAACATATGTGAAAATTACATGCCTCTGAACTTTGTTTGTTGGCCAGGCTCAAGGCTTATTATATTGAACAATTGAAATACTAAACATAAAACTAACTGGAGCAGAATAACATTGCCCATGATCGTGTCAAATTATTTTATCAACTCAAGTTTATTAAATTAAATACAACCTCGTTTGTGTTTGATAATTTATAGAAATATATATACGTATATATATATATATATACGTATATATATACATATATGTATATATATATATATATATATATATATATATATATATATATATATATATGTGTATATGTCTATATATATATATATATACATACATACATACATACATATATATGAGGACTACAAATTTATACTACAAACATCAATCTAAGACCTTTGTTTCCTAGATTTCCAAAAAAACATCGTTGAGGGCCTCAAAATGGCTTTAGAAGTTGAGGACCCAAAAAACTACCAAAAATAGTAAGTTGTGCTAAAATTATGGAAACTAAAAAATTGAAAGAAATAGTGGTGAGGGTCCAAGTGGAATAGGTGTATGGCCATCAATATCTATCTAGATCTTCAAGGCAAATCCTAGGATCATGAAGCTTTGGATGGACTTGTCATGCGATATGATGAGTCTTATGTGTCATATTATCAAAGCTAACAAGTGTATATTGTCATTGAGGAGGGATCACTGCCATGTAGTAGATACAAATTTTTCACGCAATGCTGCCCCATAATATCGTTATGATCAGGGTGGTGATCCTTCTTATAGTACTCCTCATCCTTAGGATGTCCATGCATTAGATACAAAGTCTTAACTGAGGTGTAGTACCCCATTGAATGATGACTAGGCTCATGGTGGTCCTTCTGGTAGTACTCGACCACCTCCTCCTCATTCACCTCATAATCACTCACTACCTCATGTTTCTCTTCAGAGAAAAGACCAACCACCTCCTCCTCCACCTCATAGTTTAACACTTTATCAGTTAGCTGCTCGTCCATCATCTTCTACTACAAACCACACTGCCACTACTATTGTTGTATGAGATAGGTTATATCATTTATTTGACTATATATATATATATATATATATTACCTTTTTTCGGTTCATGTTGACGTACTTAAATTATATGATGGTGTTGATGTGTATATTGTTAGGTCATGTTAGTTATGTTAATTTAATGTGCTTGTATATATATGTTTATGTCATAATGATTATTTGACAATATGAGACGTATATTCGAGTATGTGTGTTGTTATGATGTTAGATAATGCTTGCGTTTGTTTATATGTGCTCACAATAATGATTTCATGTTAGATTATTAGAGTTATGTTCTAGCTAATGTTGTTTATGCATGCTAGAGGTGTATATGGTTAGATGATGATAGGAAATTTGAATGTGTATTTTAGATAAAGTTTATGTTTGTTATATGGTTACCATCATAACATTTATTTTTAAGAAATGATATTTGTTATAGATTACGTTTTTGTGAAATTATATCAAAATTATATATATGAAATTACATGAAAAACAACTTCCTTTAAATAAAAAATGAAAAGATATTTTTATAAATTACAAAGTTTACCATAAATTAATGATTTCATCTAATAAATTTTCCCTTCCAAACTTTTTTTTTCAATGTTCCATTTAGAAATAAAATTTAAATGTAGAACTTTAAATATAACACAAATTAAAATATATTTATAAATTCATAAAAAATATAGGTGAGAACAATTATAATGTATTAGTTAAAAATTAAAAATAAAATCTATATAAAAATATAAAAAAAAACGTGTTATAATTATTTTAGTTAAATTTTAAAGAATTTTAGAGATAAATAATAACTTTGAAATATATAAAAGAGATATAGGTTTTTTAAAAATTGAAATTGAATTAAAAAAAAAAAAAAAACTTTTAACGTTGTGGACAACATTCAAATCCTTATTATAAAATAAGGATATTTTAGTTAACTCAATCTTATTATAAAGTAAGAGGAATTTATTGAAGCTTATTATTAAAATATTAGCATAGGAAAATCTTGAAACATTAAATGTCATCAAGTAGAAATATAAAAAATTAAGGCTATGAAAATTGATAATAAAAATAAACCTTCACATTATTGGACGTCAAATAACTCTATTAGACAAGTTATATAGAGTTATCTTAGAGAGAAAGAACCATTGGCATATAATTAGAGAAATCGCGAGAATTTCTCAAAATTTTGTTAATTCTTGAATCTATCATTCAAACAAAGATCACATAGTTTCACTTAATATCACCTTATATTAATATTGTACAAACCGATCTCTTGTGTTTTTGTGTTGTCTTTAGAATAGATCTTGAAATGATGTACATAGTTACATTTAATATCACCATATATTAATATGGTACAAACCAATCTCTTGTGTTTTTCTGTTATCTTTAGAATAGATCTTGAAATGATGCCTATAAATAACCGTGGGAGCATCTCAAGTGAGCTAAAATTCCTTTTGATTTGAGTTTTGATGTGATATTGTTGTATAATAATGTTGTTTCTTAGTTTGAGAATACTAAGAAAGAAACTATTCTAATATGAACGTTAAGAGAAGTTGTCGTGAAAAGGTATTAATAAATTATAGATTAATAAATTATAGAAGATCTATTTTGATCTTGAAAAAATTGTACATCAATGGATTTTTAATTTTAGGAAGTGTGAAAGTTTTTTGGATCTCTTCTTACTCATATTATTTTATATGGATGTGAAACTTTAGATTTTAATGTTTAGATAATCATGGAAGAAGATTGAACAAAATCAAAAGTGTTTTATAATTTATAACCTTAAAATTAGAAATAGTACACTTTATCATTTTCTTATTATAAAAGCCAATATTTCATCCATTAAAAATATAACTATGAATAGGTAACTAGTTTAGAAGCACAAAACAACTAACATGAAACATAAGAGACTTCCTAATATTACTTAAAAAAATCCTATCATACTTAAATATAGCTTAATAGGGGGTGGAATAAAAACATTATGGCTTGGTTAAATGGTGGATAATAGGAAAATAGAAAATATGTTCATAATAAATATAAATAATATTACTTCTAAATTTAAGGAAAATTTTTGGTGCAATAAAGAAATATAGAAAATAGAAAATTAAGATATTATAAAGAGGGGAAGAATACTAATCTACAAGATCAGAAAATATAAAATTAATATATTATAAAGAGGAGAGTAATACTAATCTACAAGATCAAATATTAAAAAAAAAAGAGAGAAAATTAACATAGTGTAAGGAGATCAGTAAAATAGGTCATTCTAGGATTCCTAAAACTCTATAAGATGGAATTTTTTTCCCAATTATAATACAAAGAAAATAAAGAAAAAATGTGTCTTCTCTTAAAATGTTTCAATTTAAAAATAATTTTAACAATATCCAAATTTTGAAACTTGTTAACTCATCAAAATAAATATTGATAGTTGTATGTGTAGATTTTTAGGTGAATTAAATTATTTGAACACATAATGTACATTGGGTTTCAATTGTAAAGGTTGGATCTCTAGATTAAGGATTGTAGAGGCTTAAAGGGTACCTAGAGAATCCATTGGTGCAAAGGAGGCTCAAATATTCTCAAGGCTCAAGTATTTCATATCTTACCTATATTGGAGCCTCAGAAGGGAAGTGGGACTGAGTGAGCATGAGGTAGAGATGGGGGTTCAGTTCCTTGGGTTGTGTAGGCAAAGGAGAACAAGCGCTCGTTCGTTGGAATTGCTTTATAGTTAGTTACCTTGGCCTACTTTGCTTGTAGTCGTGTGGGATTAAAACAAAATTTGGATTTAGATAAACATTTTCTTTAGTGGAGCCTTAGCCATCTTAGAATAACTACTACTTGTGAATCATAACTAATATTTATGTGAAAATGTTAGATGAAGTTAAGGATGAATTTTTATATATTTGATTTGAAAAAAAATCTAAATAACATACATACTGGTTCAATCTAATATATTTCTCCCTTAAGTGTTTCTTGTTCCATGTGTCCTTGCTTTATATTTCTTAATATATCTTTTGCATGCATTTATTACATAATATTAAATCTAACAAGCCCTATTTTAGAGGTGACTTGCTGCTAAGAGAGTTAGATCAATAGAGTTTATGGCTAGGGGGGAAATCTATGATCTGTATCTAGTTAGTGTATCTAGTTAGTGATTCTTTTAAAGATATTTATTTTGTTCTTAATTCTTGTGATTTTGTTTTAATACCATGTGGGATTTTAATTGGGTTGTTGTGTTTAATTATGTTAATTTAAGTATTACTTTATCATGCATTTAATAATTATGTACAATTAATGTGTAATAGAAATTATGCATGCATAGTAATGTAATGATGCATACATGGTGTATTTCATATAAAACATAGCATATTTAGTATTATAAATTATGAATGCATATGTAACACCCCATCCCACATTTACCTACTTTAACAAGATCTCCAGGGTAAACATGACTTGGGAGTTACTATTAAATGGCCCAACATCCACTTTCCAGTTATGGAAGTGGGGTCTACTAACCGCAAACACAATGACACATTTGAGGAGAATCACATCACCCAAATACCATACAACATATTTTGATGAGCATGCCCTAGGCTGTAAATTTATTTTTCCAAAACCTCACACCCAATTTGTGCGCATGCCAAGCTGTGCATTGGGCTGGAAGGCTCTCACCACAAACACATATCTTCTTCCATGTTATTGTAGCTTGAATCTGTTAGTTTAGAGGGTGAAAATAACAACTCAAGGCCAAATTTTCAGGGCTAGCTACAGACCAACTACCTATAACAACCCATAATTCTCCATAGTTTAGTCTAATATGATAATAAGTCTGAATGATAAGTACTAAGGCTAGATATTGATAAAAAGATTCCAAACACATGAGAAAAAAATCATCAAACACATGGTAAACACAATAATAAAATAACTCATATTAACATATGAAAATTCCAACCAATTCAGGACTTCCACGTACCACTCAACCACCAATTGAGCTCAACCAAATGTCTCTTTGATCAAATCACCCCCACTCCATATTCCAAGCATGAATGTGGGATCTAATGGGATAAATAAAAAGAGAATCAACTAGGGCTTCCATAGGACAAACCAACTCCACCCTCCACTATATTGATTTCACCTAACCGAGTCCAAAAATCACTAACACCAAACAAGCTTGGATGCTTCCAACTTTGTTCAGCATATTGAGAGGAATTTTCCTGTCTCCACCCATCTGTCAAGAGTTATAGGAGAAATTCCATCTCCACCCTTGACCATTAGGAATTCACTGAGACCATCTCACCAGGATTTAAAGTCTAATGGCCATCCAAAGCTTAAAAAAAAGAATAAACTCACAACACTGTCACGTGACAATCTAGAAATAGAAAGGCAAGGCTGAAAACCATGTGAATCTAAGAGGATACTGTGCCAATGAAAACAAAAGCTCAATAGCCAACTACATGTACAGCCTCTCAAGTCTCAACATTGAAAATCACACACATACAACTGCTTTATAGATGTCCTCTATTTGCTTCTTTGCTCCATTTAGCAATACTTTCTATGTGCTCTTTACTTTCCTTTGTGTGCTTGCTTGTCCAAGTGCTTCATCTCTCTTCTCTTAGAGCTTTGTTCTTAAAAGTGATGAAATTTAGAGCGAAAGGATTCTCCTTTACTACTATCTTCTTTATTACTGATGTCTAGTCTCTTTCTTTTTTTCTTTTCTTCATTTTCCTCATTTCTCTCTAATTTCCCTTGCATGCATATTTGTCTTTACATTTGGGTTCTCTTGTTTCATTCATTTCCTCATATTCATTATTATTCTGTATCTCTGCCTTTGTCTGATTTCTTTGTCAATTTTGGTATTTGTTAATTATTTCTAAGTGATGTCCACTATATTATTTTTCTCTCCATTCAACTTGAAATAAGTGTCCCATAACCTCGGTTTAATTTATTTATAAAAAATCACCATAAAGTTGTTACATCATAACAATGTAATGATGAGCTATTAATAACAAAATATTTAGCACTATAGCATTTATAGCATAAATTTGAGAATTATATAATTACTTATTTATAATCATGTGCTTTTTTGTAAAGTATCAAATTTTGTACTTAAAGCTTCAATTTCTTTTTTTATGAAACAATCTAGGTCAAATATTCAAAATAAGTTGAATGCTCTTGCATAGCAACTATTATATGACATTATAATATTATTCGAGTTATGCTTTATGCTCAAAATAAGTTGAATGCTCTTGCATAGCAACTATTATATGACATTATAATATTATTCGAGTTATGCTTAAATTTTTTTTTTATTGTTAAATAGTTGTGTGACATTGCAACATTTATTATTATTAACTTTATCTCAAATAACTATTTGTATAATTATATTGCATTATAACATTCACGTATCAAATTGACTTTGATTAATTCTAACAAAATAAAAATAAGTCTATTTAAATATGTTTCATCATATTTAATAATAATTATACTATAAATTTAATATTCAATCACAATGTGAGATAAATAAATAAATTTCAATATGATATCACTCTGATATATATTGAGTGAAATATTATATAACATTAATTACGTAATTAAAAGATTTATTTTATTATATTTATAAGCATAGTATTTTCTTTTGATTCTTCATTGTAGACAGATATTTATCATCTTAACATATGTTTTGCATACATTTCTCTTCAATTAATCACTTTAAATAGCTTTCATTGGAAAGCATCATAACAAGCCGTGATAAAATTTTGTTATAATTTTTATTTTAATATGGACGAATCTGAGGAGGCATAACAGATACTTTGCATACAAATTTTATTTTGATGCAAACACCAAAATTTTGAATTTTCATTGAAAGATAATGAACGCCATTATCTGTATTTTTTATGGGAAATACACGTCATGTTTGTATTTTCCAAAGCGATAAACATGAAAATATATATCTTCCATTTGTTCAAACTTCCATAAGAGTTCCATTTGTTTTGGAGTTTCTTTGAAAATGGGAAGTGACCAATTATTAAATAAACAGATCGGGAAATTGGTACGAAAATTTTGGTCACACTGATTTTTAAACATCTCGTTTGTAATTCGCACGAAAGTTTCTCTTACGTTTGATTTAAATATGCAATACATGGCCTTCATCATTAAAAATATTCAAATAACATTTTGAAAATAGTTTGAATATAAAGATTAAATTTAAAAATAGTTATTGATTTATGTGAGAGTTAACATTAGTATAGCCATTGATAACAATTTAAGATTCTTCATATCATCTGCGCATAAAATTTGCTCTCTCCCAATCTCAATCCATCTAAGCAATTCCAACTCAATCCGTTTAAGCAATTCCAATTTGTAAATATACAACTCTATTATGTTATTTGTCTTTCAACTACAGTAACAGAGTGGTTTCATCCTCTCTTTCATAGTAATAGTTAAAATAGTATCAGAGCTAGAAAAATCAAGCTATCTGTTACCCATGATCTGGGCGAAAGAAATAAAACCTTCATCATTTTAAAGAGAGACACACATCTTTTCTCGTCTGCAGCCGCTGCCGTAAGCCACCATCGCCGCGTCGGTGCAGAAGTTAGCGTGACGTGGGGAAGTACCAATATTTCGACTAAGTTTTCCATAATAACGATTAGGTTAACTGACGCAATTTTTTTTTAAGGAAGCAGGCTGAAAGAGTATTGAAAATAGGAAGGATTAGAAAAAGTAGTACTAAAATATTAAAGAAAGGAGAATGTGAAAAATAAGATTTAAAGCAGTCAAGTTGTATTGAAGTACTCTGGTTTACCACAAGGCTTTTCAGAAAACTTCAAAAGAACAATTCGCTTGACGAAAGTACACAAAAGCTCAGAATCCGCCTCGTTCCAAGTTGCTTCTGCGATCTGGCAATAACTCATAAATCACGATTCCGTGGTGTTCTTTCCTCCGTTTCACTTCAACGTTCTCAATTGTGACATGAGAAAAAGAAACTAGTATATTTGAAATTGCTTTCCTTGAAATGGATTTTTGAAAGCCATTGCTGCAGCTACCGGAATAGAGAGATTGGATATCAAAATAAATGAAAATAGAGATGGTAAAAATGCAGGAATCCACTCAACATCAATCGAGAAACGAAATGTTAATATTTTTTTTAGAAGGTTTCATCAATATATAAAATCTTCTTCGCACCGTACGTTACTCTTCATGTACATTACAGTTCATTTTGTTTTCAAAAATCTTTTTACCTGTATTAAAACATGATAATTAGAAATATGATTGTATGTTGATAGAAAGGTTAAGTCGTAACAATGTTCACAAATTCTTCTTACCTGTATTAAAACAAGATAAACAGAAACATAATTGTTTGTTGACAAGGTTAAGTCGTAACCATATTCATAGCAACTGACAATAAATGAGTAAATGTCGAATTCATTTTTTATTCCAGTCCTATTACTTCGATTTCCAATTTCCAAAATGGACAATCTAGATAAGGTCAACCGGATGAGAAACTTAATCCTGAATTATAATCCACTTTAGGTCGATGATAAATTTGGAGGTGTTTTTTTTTTTTTTTGAAAAATAAGGTGTATTTTTTTCGGGTAGTTTTACATGACATTATTATAAATTTAGATCTATTTTATGTACGGATCTAATATTAGGAGAGTTTCTTTATGTGTAATTTTTTTTAGAATATAAAATACAATGTGTTATTTTTTATTATTCAAGTTGTATTTTTGAATCCTAAATAAAATATATATAAGAGTTTTAAATAGTTTTTTATTATTAATGTATTCATTTTTAGAACTCTTTCTGTAATAATCACATGCAATAGAACATCGTTGACCCGTTTCATAATCATTTGCAATGGAACATTTTCGAATTGTTTCGAATTGACTTTGAAAAATTCAATTTCAATGTCAAACTAGCCATTATCCTGATGACTAGTTTAGCCATTTTACATCTATTTAAAATCAACCTATGCTAGTCAATTCAAAAAGCAGCTAGTTTAGCCATTTCTACATCTATTTAAACTCAAAATATGGATATGATCTCTCACCTAGTCTTGATGATAAAACACAATGGTTGGCTAAAAACAGATAGACAATGTTCTATTGCATATAATTATTTATCACCAAAAAAATTCTAAATGTATACTATCGATCCCAAAATCCAAAATTCTAAAAATATTCATTTTTTTTTGTTATATAAAATGATCCTTTGGCTTCAAAAAACTCAATATTACGGAAATGGTCAACAATATTCCTCGATCGCATTCAAGTAAAAGTACCAATAAAATTTCAGCCCAGCCACGACGAAGAAACATCAATCAACAAGGTCAGCTCAGAGATCTGAAGTTTGACCAATTGTAGGTGTCCATTGCGGCTTGTTCGGAACCGCCTGCATCACATTCACGGGGGATTCACTCAATGAACCTCTGACATATCGCGTGCGTTCATGGCATACTAAACAATACCCCTAATTTGACTACATATTGGAAAAAACCTCTAAAAAAAGCATTATTTAACCCCCTACCAATATGAACCCAATATACCTCCTCAATTTAAAAATCCCCTACTTTCACTAGATATTGTAGGTATCCATTTTTTCATTAACATTTTTTATACCCCTTTATATTTTTTCATTATCTTTGAGCTCCATTTTTTATACCTTCCAATATTAAAACCCTTTACCCCCTATATATCCCCCAATATAATAAGTCATTTTTTGCTCAATATATATCCCCCAATATGAACCCACATGGTATGGTATTGCTCCCCCAGTGACACCCGTGTGATCACATTGAAGAGTCCCTTTTTCTTCACGTTAAACCGAAAGAACATAGGAAATTTCCTGGATATCGAGAGGTAATATCAAATGTGTCACTGCGGTGGCGATGATAATCATGTCAATAAACAGCCTACAAAGATTCAATCACGACACGAAAGAGATGAAATCATACAACTAATTGAACATAGCGCATCCCAAGACAGACGTGAAGGTTGGGGTGACGATCATTCTTCAAAATCTGATTATGATAAAATGTCTCATTCATTCATTCATATATATATATATATTCAACTATAAAAACCATAAAACATATACAAATATTCAACAAGGCTGAAATAGACATCTTTAAACCCCTATTTTTGGAATAGCCTCTAGGACTCATATGTTGACACGGAAACATTGTGAGGGCTTACCCTTCACCCACCCTAGTGGAAGTGTTCACCCGCACTTAAATTCGCTCTGTAATGTAGTTATCCTCTATATAAGCCCTGCGAATGCCCACGAGTCTCATACATGTGTTAAATATTCTCTTCTCTTTTCTTGTATATTTCCCAACATTTCTCAACAATTTTGTACACGCCTCATTGTCTCTCACCCTCTGAAACATGCAATCCAACACGAACATGGTTAAACTGCAAATCGATGAGAATATTTGGGTTATTCAAATTAAGGAAGGGCTCGATATACTCTAAAAAGAAGAGGAGGAGGATTTCTGTGCATCCGTGTTTTATGTGCCCAAAGAGTTATTAACACTGAAGCCCAAAAAATACATTCCTCAAACCGTTTCCATTGGTCCTTATCACCATTAGAAATCTAAGCTTTATGACATGGAGCGCTACAAACTTGTTGGAATTTCTGAGAATTCCTTAACAAACAGTGAGGAAAAACATGTCCTCTGTCAACACAGAGATTTTAAATGCAAACTTGTAGGTGAAGAAAAAGACTCTATTTTATTAAAATATTAGTCTCTTACAAAAGAAAACTATTCCCTCATAATTTTTGTTCTGGATTACACTTCCTTGAATTCACTGCTACACTCATAGCTCTTTTATCTCGACATACACAGTCACACACTCTACGTTCACATAAAAAAACTGATACTACATTAGTTATATGAAAATGGCCGTAGCTAGTAAAAACCTAATCTAATTTAATGCTATTCAATGGCTAAACAAACATTCAACAACTTTGTACTTGGGTCGAACAACATGGAGGTCGTGTTAGCTCTCGCAATGTGTCACTGCGGAGGGACCTTAGGGTCTGGACTGAAAATTGACGTTATGCTCCCGCAGTGCATATCCGCCGTCGATATTCAGTCAAATAACTTCAGGAGAAGTTAACTACGGAGCACCCTTCGGTTAAATAGTGGGCTGCTTGTGCCTGCGGGTTATCGTTGATCTGAGGTCAATGATAATCGCAGCTGGCTGTGCAGTTAAATGGTGCGATGATGCACTATTGGTTGGAGGGCGAGTGAGTTGGCACTGGTGGGGACGTGCTATCGCGTGATAACAAAGGCAAGATGACATTGGCATGAGATTTTACAATAGGCATTTGATTAGTTGCATAAGGTTTGACATGGCAGTCGCAGGGTTTTCCAAAACTCATGTGGAGTGGTTTGAATTTAAACATAAATGGCGCGGCATTAAAGTAGTTGGTGCGAAGAGTTTAGGGCAAGAGATAACATGCTGCAGACCACTATTTTCAAAATCAGACAGGGCTACGGTCAAATGAAGAATTTGGCTACCTGTAGTAATTTTAAACAAAAATTGAATGCATTGTTGAATGCAAAACCAAACAAAAACATTTATATTGTTGTTGTCCTCCAATTTCCCATCAAAACTGAAATTTTCGTGCTTATATTTGAGGTTGCAATTGGAATTAATTTCCAACAGTCCCCCTTAATTACAACTGATACTTTCTTGCATTCCCATACATTTTATGAGAAAATTAAAACTTTTCTGCCCCAATGGTTTTGTTAAAATATCAACTAAATTCTCTTCTATTCTGCAATGTTGCAAGGGAATTTCTCCATTGTTCACTAACTCTCTGATGTATTGATACTTTTCATCAATGTGTTTTTTTATTCTATGAAACACTGAATTCGTGGATAAAGCTATTGCTAAGCTATTATCACAATAAATTGTTGTGCCTTTTACCTGTTCATGACACGAACTTCTCAACATTCTACCCATCCTTACTGCTTGACATGATGCTGTTGTAGCTACCACATACTCTGTCTCTAGTATAGATAAAGCCACAATTAGCTGTTTCTTAGAAGCCCATCAGATGGCTCCTGATCCCATATGAAAAATATATCCAGAGGTGATTTTCCTGTCATCCATACTTCCATCCCAATCACTGTTTGTATATCCAATTAATTCAAAATTTTCTTAAGAGGTGTATAAAATACCATACACCTCTTTATTCATTTCACATACCTCAAAATTCTCTTTGCTGCTTGCCAATGTGCCTCCTTTTGTCTTTCCATAAATCTGAAAATTAAACTTACAACATGCATAAGATCTAGCCTAATTGCAGTTAAGTACATAAGGAAGCCAACTATGCTTTTATACAAAACTGGATCAAAATCCTTGCTGTTTTCTTCTTTTCTTAACTTCAATCACATCACTGTAGCAGTAATTGTTTCCTCGCAATCCTACATGTTAAACCTTTCCAAAATTTCTTTCACATATTTAGCTTGAGAAATAAAAATCTTATTTTCATTTTTCTCTACTTCTATTCCTAAGAAGTATCTCAGCAATCCCATATCAGTAATCTCAAATTCTTCTTTCATGACTATTTTAAAATTTTCAATGAGGTAAGCATCATTACCTGTGAATACAACATCATCAACATACAAAACAACAAGCAGGATCTTACCATATTTTTGTTTGATGTAAAATGTGGGTTCTCTTTCACATTTTTCAAACCCATTTTCTAGTAGATAGGCATCTATCCTACTGTACGATGCTCTTGGTGCTTATTTCAGCCCATATAGAGCTTTCTTCAACTTGCATACTTTGTGATCTTGGCCTTATTTCTCATAGCCCGGAGGTTGTTCAAGATAAACCTCTTCCATCAACAGTCCATTTTGGAATGATGATTTCACATCTATTTCATAAAATTTCCATTTGTGTTATGCTACAATAGACAACACTGCTCTTACTGTTTCCATTCTTGCAATTGGTACAAAAGTTTCTTCATAGTCTCTTCCTTGTTGTTGCTTGTAGCATTTGAAAAAAAGTGTGGCTTTGTGCCTTTCAATATTACCTTCAACATTACTTTTGGTTTTATAAACTCATTTTACTCCAATTACTTCTTTTCCCTTTGGGAGATCAACTAATTCCCATGTATTTCTCTTCTCTATTGCATTTATCTCTTCATCCATAGCATCTATCAATTTATTTTCTTTAATTGCTTCTACAAAATGAATAGGATCTTATACATGACAATATAATGCAAATAAAGAGTTCATGCCTTCTTCTTGCTCATAAATTTCATTCAGACTTTTGAATTTGGTTCCTCTTTCACTTGCTGAACGTTTTCTTGTAGAAGCACTCAAATCTGCTCCTTGTGATGTGATTCAAGAAGCACTATCATCACTTCTCATGGGTGTTCTCGTACCTGCTTGTGGTGTCCCTTGCTCTCCTTGTATTTGTAGAGGTGGTGCTACTAATGAGGGATGTATTTCAACCATTTCTTCCTCATCTTCATCATGATACAAACAAGTTTTTACATTAACTGTTTTCTCAATGCTTCCATCCCAAGCTTCTTCCTCAATAAATTGTACATCTCTGCTTATCATGAACTTCTTGGTGGATTGGTTATAAAATTTGTATGCTTTGGATTCTTCACTATATCCAACAAATATGCACTTCTCCCCCTTACTGTCTAACTTATTCCTTAGTTGATCTCGAATGTGTGCATAAGCCACACAACCAAAAACTCTCATGTGGGTGAAAAACTATTTTATGCCACTCCATGCCTCTCCAAGAACTCTGTTCATAACACTCTTTGTTGGGCATATATTCAAGACATATGCTTCACAATGTACAGCTTCAACCCAATATTCATTTGGTAAATGTTTTTCCTTCAAAATACTTCTTACCATGTCCATGATGGTTCTATTTTTCTGTTCAACAACTCCATTTTGTTGTGGTGTATACCTTGCTATAATTTTCTTTTGATTCTGTTCTTCTCTGCAAAAACACTGAAATTATTTGGAGATATATTCTCTTCCTCTATCCATCCTTAAGACTTATATGTACTTCCCACTTTGATTCTCAACAAGAGCTTTAAAGTGGAAGAATTTCTCAAAAACTTCACTCTTCAACTTTAAGAAATAAACCCATGTTTCTCTTGTGTAATCATCAATAAAGGTGAACATATAGTGGCTGCCTACTAATGACGTTTTTTTCATTGGACCACACAAATTTGAATGAACTGTCTCTAAGGGAGCCTTTTCCCTTATGTTCTTTCCTAATGGAAAGCTTTCCCTGTGTTGTTTTCCCAAGATGCAACATTCACATAGGCTCTCTGGATTTTCAATCAATGGTAATCCCTTTACAATTCCTTTTCTATTCAACAAATTCAGACCTCTAAAGTTGAGATTTCCAGATCTCAGGTGCCATAACCAATTTTCATCTTTTACTTCTCTTTGGAATGTCTCTTGTGTCACTACTTCCATTGCAGCTCCTTTTTTCAAATCTACTTTCATCTTGAGAGGAAATATTTTGTTCTTGTCATCTTCACTTGTGCAATCCTCTGCTTGCTTGGTGGTATTGCCATGATGGTACATCCTCATCTTCAAAGAATACATTGTAGCCTTTTTGAATGAGATGTCCAATGCTCAAAATGTTACACTTCATACGAGGTACATAGTATACATCTCATATGGTTTTTCTTTCTCCTTTATTTGGTTAAACACTTACTATGTCTTTTTCCATGACAAAGACTTTACTATTTGTCCCCAATGTTACTTGAGACTTCACATTTTCATCTAACATGGAAAACATAGAGATGTTTCTAGTCATATGGTTGCTACATCCTGAATCTAGAAACCATATATCTTCATTTTTTTCTTCAGGCATATTACATGCTAAAAATAAAATCTCTTGACTGAGAGTTTCTTTAGTAAAATTTGCACTGGGTCTACTACCCATGTCACTCAGTTTCTTCCTACTTTCATTGGCATAATGCCCATACTTCTTACAATAATGATATTGGACTTGGGATTTATCATAATTTTGTCTATGTGCTTGATTTTGTCAACCTTGTTGGCTATTGCCTTGGCTTTTATTCTGACTTTGGTTGCTGCCCCCTCCACTAGTACTCGCAGGGTTATTTCTTCCTTTGTTTTGGCTTCTGCCTCTACCTTTTCCTCCATATTTTGATCTGCCTTGACCTCGTCTTGTTCCAAAAGACATTTGGGTCTTGAAGGCATGTTCCAAAGATGAATTTGTTGTTCTGCTCAATCTTTGTTCATGTGTCATCAATGATGCATGCAACTCATCAACGGTAAACATTGAGAGATCCTTTGTCTTTTCAATGGTTGTTACTATCACATCAAATCTTTAGGTTAAGCTCCTTAGTGCTTTCTCCACTATTCTTCTCTCTTCTATTGTCTCTCCATGAGATCTCATTTGGGTGACCAACTGAATCAACAATGTGAAGAATGAGTCTATTGTATCAGAATATTTTATGCAAATGACTTCAAAATTTCTTCTCATTAATTGAAGCTTTGCTGTCTTTACCTTTCCCATTGCTTCATAGGCTGTCTGGAGGGTATCTCATGCATCCTTAGACTTCTTTGTTGTTGCAATTCTTTGAAATATGCTTTCATGCACTGCCTAATAGAGATAGAAGAGGGATTTTGAGTCCTTCTTCCTATTACTCTTCAGCAAATATTTCTCTGCCTGTGTTAAGGCATTAAATGCTTGTTCATATGATGGTTCTTCTAAACCACCTTTAACTGGCTCCCATAGATCTTGAGAGGCAAATAGGGCTCTCATTGTGATTTCCCAATAGTCATAGTTCTTCCCATTGAAATGTGGGAGTTGAGTATTTCACATACTCGTGCTTATGATGGCTCCTGCCACTGCTAGCCTTACAAAAATATGCTAAGAAATTGAATATTTTTCTTAACCAAAACTTCTCACTGCTGAGAGATAAAATTTGTCTCTAAAAGACTTCCTATTATAGTTATTTGGACTAAAATCTTTAAAAAAAAAAAACTATGTTTTGGTAAATAACTGACTTTGCTAAACCTTCAAACTGCTGGAGAAAACTTCAAAAAACCTCTTCTTCATTTTCCTACACCTTTTTCAGTGACGACTGAGACCCTGGACTAGCTCCGATACCATGTTGGAATTTCTGAGAATTCCTTAACAAACAGTGAGGAAAAAAATGTCCTCTATCAACACAAAGATTTTAAATGCAAACTTATAGGTGAAGAAAAACACTCTATTTTATTAAAAAATTGGTTTGTTACGAAAGAAATTTTTTCCCTCATAAGTGCTATTTTAGATTACACTTCCTTCAATTCGTTGCTACACACACAACTCTTTTACTCGTCCTACATAGTCACACACTTTACGTTCACATAAAAAAACTGAGATTACATTAGTTATATGAAAATGGGCATAGCCAGTAAAAAACTAATCTAATTTAATGCCATTTAATGGCTCAACAAACATTTAACAAATTTGTACTTGGGTCGAAAGGCATGCAGGCCATGTTAGCTCTCATAATGCGTCACTATGGAGGGACCTCAAGGTCTGGATTGAACATTGACATTGTGCTCTCGCAGTGCATATCTGCCATCGATCTTCGGTAAAATAAATTCATGTGAAGTCAACTGTAGAGGCACCCTTTGGGTTAAACAGTGGGCCGCTTGTGCCTGCGGGTTATCGTTGATCTACGATCAACGATAATCACACCCATTTATATGCTAGGATGTTAACAAATTGCATCAAACAATGTGCCAACTGATTGTTCAGATAAATGGTGCGACGATGCACTATTGGTTGGAGATTGAGTGAGTTGGAACTAGTGGGGATGTGTTATCACGTGATAACAAAGGGAGGATGAAGTCAGCATGAGATTGTATGATAGGCACTTGATTGGTTGCAGAAGGTTTGACATGGTAGTGGAGAGTTTTTCCAAAACTTATGTGGAGTGGTTTGAATTTAAACATAGATGGTGTGACATTAAAGTGGTTGGTGCAAAGAGTTTAAGGTGAGAAATAACGTGGTACTGTCAAATGATGAATTCAGCTACTTGCAGGAATTAAAAAATAAATAAATTGAATGCATTGTTGAGTGAAAAACCAAAAAAAAACTTTTTTGCTGCTACTGTCCGTCGTCATGGAGCATTTTAAGAAGCATGACTAGAAAATTCAGAGTTGTTATCACAAGTTCATCGACTACAAGGAAGAAACCTTGGCATGGGTTATGTCACTGAACGCCGCTTCCCTTCTTGAATGTTTGCAATTTTATATCAGACACGCCAACATCACGCTGGGTGTGGACTTCAAGCAAATGGGACGAGTCTTAGATTTGAGTGGCAATAGTGTTGCTCACAACTCTATTGTTAGAGATTTCACTAAAAGAACAAGGGTCATTTAGCCACACATTAGCACCACAATTTGTAAAATATTTTAAAATCTTCACTTTTCAAATAGTGGTGCAAAAGTGGTGATAATGTGGAGATACGCAAGTGGTGCTATGTTTTCTGGTGCAAAAGTGGAGTTAGCAAAAAATGTTAAATTTGGTGTTAAATGCATGTGTGGAATTCCATGGTGTATGGTGCAAACCACCAAAAACCAATTTGACGTGGATCAAGATATTGTGATGCAAAGCACCAAAATCAATTTTACAAAAATTAAAAATTTATCATAAAAATATCAAAATTATTATAATAATAATAAATTGTATATGGCGCAAAGCACCATAAAATAAAAATGGTGCAAAAAAAAAACATTTATTATTATTATTATTATTATTATAATAAAATTGTATATGGTGCAAAGCACCATAAAATATGAAATGGTGCAAAAAAAATTAATCTCCTTTATTTAGAAAGGTTATATAGTGCATGTGGTGAGTATCCTCGGAAGAGTTTGATTTTATTACCAAAGAGAATATTTTGACCATTTTATTATGCTTAAATCCAATTACCATAAATATATTTAATTTTTAGAAATTTATAAACACAATAATGTATTTCTGGATTCTCCTAATCTAAAAAATTAATCTTATGTTAAATAATAAATCCTTGCACTTCATTCTTTGTGGAAATTAAATTGCCAATTGCAAAACACATATGAAGAAAATCAATCACACGTAACAAGGTGTTTTACCAGGAAAGCTTAAAGCTAAAAACCCCAACTATCATATATTATGTATATCAATGGAACATGTAACAAGCTCATACAAATCTCAGCTCATAGAGCTATCAGTACAATTCACAATCATCACACACTGTCATGCAGAAATTTTGCATATCTGTGCACCAATTTATTGCCTCCAGAAAACCTGCCTACACTACACAATCCTTGTTGAAGAAGAACCCTGAATGAATTTGACCTTTCCTTTCTTGCACTGCACAATCCTCATAAGCATCTCCAGTGTGTGTGTAGATGCATTGAATGCATCACTATAATCACAACAGATAGTTCATCTCACCCTTTCACCTATCTCTCCACTGGGTCTCCACTGGATTTGACATGAAAGTAGTTAATTGTTGTATTTATTCAGTTGCAAGTAAGACGCTACTTGTGAATTACTTAAATAATTAATTCACTCATTTATCACTAGTGTATGTTCAGTTACAACTAGCACAACTGATTTAAACTCACTAAACTGAGTTAAACTAAATAAAAACTCACATAACTACTCTTCCAACTCTATTACAACTTGCCACAATTAGTTATAACTAATTCCTCCATGCATGATTCACCAACCACCCTAAGAATTGCGTAATTCCTTCAACCAACTGATGTGCCACATCTGTTCACTGAAATAAAGTGCTCCAAGAGAATAAGTTACTATCTATTGTCTGATTATTATTAAGGGCTAATAATAATCGACATGCATTCTATTTTTAGATTAGCGATCTATAAATAGACTTCACCCATCTTCTAAAAATAGAAATTCATCCAAACATAGAATTTTATCAAACATCTTAAATCAACTTCCTGCTAATTTTAGAATATGCTCACCATTCTAAAAATAGATATACACCTAAAAATAGCTTGTGTGAGCCCCACCTAGTTTAGGTTATTATTTTTCACTAGGATCAAGGAATGATGTTTCTGGATGCCACTTTCACTGTTTGTTGTTGCAATCTTCAACACCCCCTCTCAACAAGAAAGGACTGTCTTTGCATGCGCCCTTCAACTCTTGTATGAAACACTTCTGAAACTGAATAGCCTCCAAACAACTGAATCAGTATAATGCATTTGTCATCAAAGTCTTCTGACTTCTGCTGGTACCAATTGCACATGTCTTCTGGAACCACTCATTGTTGAAATCTGTACCCATGCACTCTGTAGTTGCTGTCAACTATGATCCATGCTCTAGTATCTGACACTGTCACTTTGATATAATTTCATCAGTCGAAATTATCATGCTACTGCTGCTCTATGGGCTCCTTGTAGCCAGGTTCAATTCATGAGAACAACACCATCTCAATGAATCTTGCCCAGAAATCTCTTCTTGGGATTAATCATGCATGTCACCCCACCTCTCACCTTGTGGTATAGCCACAAGCACTCCCTCTGCCCATCTGATAGGAAATTTCTCTGCATGAGTGGTTGCTCCCACTCCATGATCCTCATTTTCATGGAAAATTTTAGGGGCTAATATTCAGAAGTGCGCTAATTTTCCATGGTTTTTCCAAAAAAATATTCACCAATTTACATTTTTTTATAAAAGAGATTCGCCCAAATTTTACTATATAAAATTATTTACGTTAAAAATCGCCAACATTATATAGAAAATATAAATAATATCATTATAAATTTGAATAGTTTTACAAATACATAAATAAACATTTTATAGTTTGAATATTAGGGACTAGTGAGATTCGCCAATTTTTTAAACTTCAAGATATTTTTCCATCCTTAAAATTATCCCTCAGATTTTGAATGGAATTTCTTCCCATTCTTCTTCTTTGCCTTGGTAGCCAAAGAAAAATCATCTTCATCATCATGCTTTTATGAAGAGCCATCCTTGGTGGTCCGCCTTATCTCCTCCTGCACTAGATTCGACCACAGTCACTCCCAATCCAGCAGTTTCTCCTGTCCATTGACAGAGTCTTCATAACTATGCCAACCCTTCAGAAGCCCAAGGAGAGCCAATCTCACCAAGTCATCATCTACAACACTGACTCCTACACTCCCAATCTCATCCCTACATTAAAATTTTTTTGTCAAGTATACTAGAATAGTGTCGTTCTTCTCTATCTTGATTTTTCTGAGTTTATCCTTCAGCGCCAATTTCCTATTGTTGCTGCTGCATTCCAAAATATTTGTCAAAGCCTTCCACATTGAAAATGGAGTGGCTTTCCCATAAAGGCTTGATACAATATGGTCTTTCACACCTTCTAAAAAAATCCTCCTCGCCCTTGCTACCCTCCTTTTCCATGCGTCAAGTACTGCAACATCCGCCAATGTGGGCTTAGGAACATCACTATCGATGAAATCCTTCAAGCCATTATATTCAAGCCCTACCTCCATCCTGTCATTCCGGGATATGTAGTTCGAATTGCACTTGAGTTCATACTCTAACCACAACCCATTGAAATCCATTTCAATGTATGCTCAACTGTCGCACCAAGAAATTCTTGCAACAAATTCGAATTGTCCATGAGCACAAAACTCAACACTGCTTCAATATTGCAATCTCCAGTGATTAACATTGCTCTGATACCATGTAGAAATTTATAAACACAATAATGTATTTTAGGATTCTCCCGATCTAACAAATTAATCTTATGCTAAATAAAAAATCCTTCCACTTAATTCTTTGCAGAAATTAAATCGCCAATTGCAAAACACATATGAAGCAAATCAAACGCACATAACAAGATGTTTTACCATGAAAGCTTAAAGCTAAAAACCCCCATTATCATATATTATGTATATCAATGGAACATGTAACAATTTCATAAAAATATCAGCTCATAGAGCTATCAGTACAATACACAATCGTCACACACTGTCATGCAAAAATTTACATATCTATGCACCAATTTCTTGCCACCTGACAGCCTGCCTCCACTGCGTAATCCCTACTAAAGAAGAACCGTGAATGAAGTCGACCTTGCCTTGCTTGCACTGTGAAATCCTCATAAGCATCTCCAATGTGTTTGTAGATGAATTTAATGCATCACTATAGTCACAACAGATAGTACATCTCACCATTTCACCTATCTCTCCACTGGGTCTCCACTGGATCTGACATGCAGGTAGTTAACTGTTGTATTTCTTTAGTTGCAAGTAAGACACTACTTGTGAAATAATTAAATAATTAATTCCATCATATATCACTAGTGTATGTTCAGTTACAACTAGCTTAACTGAGTTAAACTCACTGAACTGAGATAAACTAAATAACAACTCACATAACTACTCTTCCAACTCTGTTACAACTTGCCACAATTAGTTATAACTAAGTCCTCCATGCATGAGTCACCAACCACCCTAGGAATTGTGTAATTCCTTCAGCCCACTGATGTGCCACATCTGTTCACTGAAATAAAGTGCTCTAAGAGAATAACTTACTATTCACTTTCTGATTATTATTAAGGGCTAATAATAATCGACATGCTTTCTATTTTTAGATTAGTGATCTATATATAGACCTCGCCCATATTTTTAAAATAGAAATTCATGCAAAGAAATAATTTTCTCAACCATCTAGAATCATCATCCTACTAATTTTAGAATATACTCACCATTCTAAAATAGACATACACCTAAAAATAGCCTGTGTGGGCCCCACCTAGTTTAGGTGATTATTTTTAACTAGGATCAAGGTATAATGTTTCTGGATGTGACTTTCATTATTTCTTGTTGTAATCTTCAACATAATTAATATCAAATGTATTAACGCAATTGAAGTATCTCATAGTTACATCCAAAAATTTTAATTCATTGTGTACAATAAGACTATCGTAGCTTTTTTTGTGCTTGGCTACATTATGGCAAGTATCAATTACAAGTAATGGAAAATTTTCTCCATTGAAACATTCACATGATTCCAAGTTGATGGGAATAATAAATTTACATACATAATATCTCTACTGATCATTTTGGTCAACATGGTATTGATCATGTAGATGAATCATTTCAATCTTTGAAAATTAAAATAAATAAATAAATAAAATTTCTAAGCAATGTCATTTCAATTCCAAGCCTCACAGAATTTTATTTGAGTGAAAATTTCAAGATGGCATGATATTTCAAAATATTTTGTTTTTCTTATCTATTACATATCTTTCTAGTTATGAAAAATATATTAAATGGATATATTTCACATTAAATGAATAATTACAAAGTAATAACAATATCTACATATGTTAAAATTTTAAGTATATTACACAACAACCAAAACGATGAGTATATAAAGAAGAAATAATTTAATTAAATAAAATAAAAGTTATACATATGTTCCAATATTGATTATCAAAAAATCACTCTTCATTTATTAATATAATTAAATGTCTTAGGTGTTGAAATTTGTTTATTATGAAATATGAAAAAAATGAAATTGATAGTTCGTTTGAAATTATTTATATTGCTCATCCTTAAAAGAAATTATATCGCTGCCTGCATGGAAAAATAAGAAAAAGAAAATTATAAACATAAATTTGTGAATAAAAATAAATAAATGAAGTAAACAGAGAAAAACACAAACAATAACCTCAATTGAATTGAAATAAATGATAAAAAGTGTGTGCATTTAATGGTATTTCATAACTAAAATATCCTATTGATTTAAAAAATAATTGAAGTGAACTAACCAGACATATGGTAAGGTTGAAGCATGATTCAAAGTTCAACTTCATCTTCTCTTTCATCCTGTTGAACAGTTACCTAAGACACATATAAGATAGGATCAAGACAACTATAAATTTTATTAATTGAAACTTTCATTTGCATATACTTCTTTCATATTATAAAATTTTATCTAGAACAAAAAAAATTTGGGTCAAAAAATACCTCATAATCTGGAATGGGATGAAATCCATCTTTAATATTTTTATCAATGAGAGAAGATACACCATAGCATGAAGCAAAATATTTGTCATGTTAAGACATTTAGTATTGAACACCTGCAATTATATTTTAAATAGCAATGAAATATTTAGAAATTTCATTATATATATATAAAAAAATTCCTTGAGAAACAAATTGGTGTATTAAGCTTACAATTTTGGCCTCTGCAGATAACATGCCACCTTTCCCAAAATGATGGTGTGTGGAAAACCTAGAGGCTTGTACAGTATGTGCATATTTGTCTTTTCCGACCAAAGTTCCATTTTTCCTTTTTTTTCTTAATAGAAATCTCATCCAATAACTTCTTCCACTCTCCTTCTCCTATGAAGTGTGGCTTGACTACATTTTTGTTTCTTACCAATTCTCCTCTCAAGGCATTCCTGGTATTTTTAATATGTTCAACAACACTATGAAGAATTTTTTTTGGAGGTACAATTGTAGATAATTTATGCTTATGAGATAATAACTCATCCTTCTTAGATCTCTCTATGAAATACATGTAGAAAGTAAATAATCCATATAAAAAATCTTAAGGTTTCTTGTATGATAGTAATGAAATTTAGGGAATGCAACATTGAGTACTATATATATATATGAAACATGAAATGTTAAGTATATAGATTATACTACATAAATTAAGTATGCAATTTTTGAAAAAACCTAGTATATGTGTTTTACCTTGATGGCAAAAATCTTTAGTAATTGCAGGACCAAATAATCTCAATGTTTCATGGTGAAGTATGTATCTCCATGTTCTCCCGCCTTCATCTTTTAACACTTGCCATTTTTAATTTAATGTGATTGTGAATGACATACCATCAGTTGCCTCTCCTTTAACATATTCATTTGGATATTTTAAGAGAGGTTGAAAAGATGCACCAATAGATGGTATAGTTTGTTCATTTGATGGCGAAGATTGATTTTGTTGTCCATTGGTGTTAGTGTATTCTTCGAGAACATTGATATTACTCCTGAACATTCTGATATAATATATTATTAATAATCATATGTTATGTAATTACAAACCTAAAGTTTATAAGTAAAATATAAATGAATATTTACCTTAGTAGATCATCAATAGTTGTTTTTGTATATGTTGCATTCTTTGTGTCAGAGATAGCTATTTTGTATGCTGCATGAATTGCATCTCTTATGAATGGATCAACATCAGCCTTCATCAACCACTTTCTGTATGATTTCAATCTATCAATTTCTAATCTAGTTTCGAGTGTAGGCTCCACATTATGGCAAGTATCAGCTACTACTGGGACATATACATCATCTGTAAAATCTAAATGGGAATATGGAATTGTAGATAAATTAATTCCTATGGAAGGTATCTCAATAATATCTATGACTCCAGAAGGTGTGACCCTCATAAATTCATTTAAAATCTTTGTCCGAATAGACTTTACTCTTTTTATTGTTCGCATATTGAATCAATAGACCTAATTCAATATTACACATTTCCCAAGTTAGAATTAGTTTTATATACTGCATTGCATTAATTCAATAATGAAAGAAGTGCAATATATATATATATATATATATATATATATATATATATATATATATATATATATATATATATATATATATATATATAATAAAAGCATCAACCTTTGATTATATTAAGTGGAATAATGAGTATATTATAAAATAAAAAGTACGCAAATGAATTAAAATACATACAAGAAACAACAAAAAATAGTAACTCATAATCAAATGAAACATTTTGAAAATATTTTAATCATAAAATATCATTTTGGAGGGTAAAAAATTCTTAACAAATCCTCTAATATCTAACTTTCCCTTGTAAAAAATGAGCTTTCAATTCTATAAGATATAAATTCATTAGTTATTAAGTTTTCTAAAAAAATAATGAGAAAAAAAATTCGAAATGTACATAATGATAATATATATAACATTGTTATCATGTTATAGTTCTCTGATATGTTTAACATTTAAGTACTATTAATTTTTATATTATGTTAGGTTTGATTCTTCTAAACAAATCCATATAATAGATATAAATGAAAATACAAATCTAATATAGAACTACTAGACATTTACATTTTCTTGAGTAGAAATATTCATAGAATTTGTCATTAATCATCAAAATAATTTGAATAGGCATCGTACATTTCAAGCATGTCTTATTGCCCATTAAATTCATCATCTGAGCTACCATTAGATGACATTTTTGATGAGATAGATTGATCCTCATGTGAAGGTTGGAAGACACTTATTGATCTAGGATTATACTTAATGACAAATGATTTTTATTATTCTGTAGGATGGCAACATAAAAAAAGATTCTCACATTGGTCAAGAAAAACATATGGTTCATCCGTTTGCTCAAACTTGGTATGATTGATGATGCAAAAACCATTCTCATGCATATATGTTGTTGGATGATTTCCAACTAAAATATTCCTAAACCACTTAGCTTTAAATAATACCACCTTGAAATATTTGAAGTTAAGCTCTAAGATATCTTCGATTAATCCATAGTATCTCAAGGTGTCATTTTTCATGTTTCCATCACGAACATGTGACTGAAAATCTACTGTAAAATATGCAGCAATTCCATAGTCAAATGTTTGTTGATTTTCATCTAGCTTTTGAACATGGTAATGATGACCCTTGCACCACAACCCCTTATAATGAGTCACCTTATTCTCTTCTAGTCCTTTTATAATGTCCAATACATGTGTTCTAAATATTTCATAATTATTTCTACATGCCCTTGCTACTCTATCCCTCAAATATTTTAAACTCATAGTTAGAGGCCAATACTTTTCAAATTCTCTCATTATTGATGAATGTGAAGATGAATTATTACCACCTCGAGATGCATATGACAAAAAACTCATTTTTTGGGCATCATGATGCCTTTGATATTCCTCCCTTCATATTTTTGTGTGTTCACTGTTTCTTGCAACATATAATAATAAAGCCTCCATTTCAACAACATCTGTAATCATGAACATAAAACACATTATACCATCATAGTCACAATTCAAAATCATGAACCATATGTAGATATAAGTTTAATCACCTTTAATTTCCCTAGCTTTTTTTCATCCTGTGAATACATGTCCTTCAATTTTTTTGCTTTCTTTTCAGTCCCATAGTCATGGCCCTTCAATATTGAATTCTTTGCAAAATTCAATGAGATAACCTATGGATTTGAACAACATGTACCCTTGAAGCATGGAACCTTTAGGAAGAAACTTTTTCTTTACAAAATATTTCAAAACCTTTAAATAACGCTCAATAGGAAACATTTTCCTTGTTTGAACTGGTTCACACAACTCTATTTCATGTAAGAGGTGTAAAATGTAGTGTTCCCGTGCATTGAAGAAACTTGTTGGGAAGTATTTTTGCATGTCATACATCAAAATGGGGAGTTATTTCTTCCACATCTTTAAGTCTTTGTTGTGTATCTATGTTGAAGTGACCCACCTAAAATAGAATTAATTAAGTTAAGCCCATGATTTGTGTAAATAAAAAAAATTATTCTAGATGAACAATTTTACTAGTATATTACATTGTACTTGAAGAGACCTTTTTCCTTATATAGGCCATGCATCATACCTAAAAGGTCTACTTAGCTTGTATATTTTCTTCCTAATGTTGTCGTTGAGATTATTTGGAAGGCTGGAAGGTAATAGATACTGCAATTAGAATGTTAAAATTAATCAATTACTCAAGCTATATAATTATTTTTTAAATAAAAGAATTTTAAAATCACATAATAGATAATATAGTTAATTTCGATCAATGTGCACACACGTTAAGGAAATTATGCCAATCATGGGTGTTCATTCCAAAAATTTAATTTCCTTTTGAGAACGCATTCTTAAAATTTACTCCGAAACCTATTGGGAATCTTACTAATTTTATGGATTTAATCATCTACTCTTTCCCCTCCTTTGTGGAAGACCATGGATCAACTACAAAGTTACCATCATCATTTGGCCAAAGATGAGTCATTCCTCCTACTTCTGTGAGGTCCACCCTCACTTGTAGCTTATTTAGTTTCCTACCATGTATTGAACTCTTCTCAAATAGAATATTATATAAACAAACAGATAAGTTCTTCCCTATGTGCATTTTATCGAACAAGTGAAAAATACTGAAGAGCTTGTCGGATTATCCACAGTATCACGAAACCTTTGTCAACGTTTCGAATCCAAATGGGGATCCATCTTCAGAACAATGGAATGAAGAAATTTAAGAACGGTCATAATACACTAATAGTTAAGAAGGTAGGAAAGGTAAGACAAGGGCCGACCAAAGAAGTTTTTTATTATTTCTTAATAAATAAGTGAAAAATAGGTAGGTCTTCATAATATGGAAACTTCGAAAATATTGTCTTTCGAGTCATTCTTCAAGGAAGGGATCCTACCAAAAATAAAAATAATAATAAATTTAATATATCAATGTTTTAGCAATGTCATAATATATCATTTAGAAGGCGAGAATGAAAACTACCATTTCTGCTTCTATATGCATGCATCCATCCCCACAGATTCATCTTTGAAGGTTCTATAAGAAGACACTCCTTTCCACCAGAATCATCCTCATCTTGTACACTATAGGGATGATTAGGCTTTAGAAACATTCTATATTCATCATAGACAATATTCCACAAATTACTCAATCTTCTTGATGAGGTACGAGGCCCACATGTTGGGCATCCATAAGATCCCTTAGTCTGAAGGCCTTTCATTTTATATGCAAGATCAAGTAATAATTTCTGATTTTAATATGAAATAAATGAAATCAATAAATACAATATGAGGTTATTAACACCAACTATAACTCACCACAACACATTGATAGCCCTGGAGCATCATGAATTGTGAAAAGAAGCATTGCATGAACTTGAAAAATCCTTGAAGAAATTGGACGAGACACATCCTTCATATTCATTCCTTGCCAAAGAATTAATAGTTCGTTTATTAAAGGCTCCAAGTATGTGTCCATACATTTTGGTTGATTTGGAATTGTAAAGACATCAACTTCAATTTGTCATTTGCACCATGAAATTTGTTATTATTACCATGTATACTCAATATTAAGAATTTATATAAAGTATAAATTGGTATGATAAGTGTCAACATAGCATGTTCCTTTATAGTTGATAGCCATGGGGGTAGGTTGTTGTTGATAGCAATTATTGGACATGTAGACCATTGTGTTGATTGATTTCCATAAGGATTGACACCATCTAATGCTAATGATATTCTTGCATTTAATGGCTCATCTTTGAAAATTGGCCACTTCTCCTCGATCTTACGCCATGCCACTCCATCAGTTGACATCCTCATAACACCACCTATGCTCCTTCTCCTCACATAATAATCCATGAGTTGTGACATTTCCTTACGTCCAAATAACCTCTCAAATTGTGGGGCTAAAGATATGTGAAGTAGTACCTTTATTCCTACCTTTTTTGATGATGTACTTATATGGTACCTTTTTACACCACATTTTGTACATTCATCTAAGGATTCCTTACCATCTCCATAATATAGGATGCAATCATTGGGACATGCATCATACATCTTGGAAGCATCCTTACCTAAATATTTTGTCAATGACATGATCTCATTTTTTGATTTAGGTAATTTGTTATTAATTGGAAGGAGTAGACCTGATAACAACCTATGACAGTACCATCAACAATGATAAGATATAGTTTAAAGTGGAATTATATTTTTGGAAACATCTATTAAAAAAAATTTGAAATTTCCATTTGGTATAAAAAAACTTACTGTAGAAGATCAGTGAAACTATTGTTTGTCCATCCATGGAAAAATTTTAAGTTAAGAAGGGGTATCACAACTTGCAATATGGAGCATTTTGCACCAAGGTATAGTGGTGTCCTTGCCATATGTATAATATCATTATCATGAGGTTGTTCATCAGCATGTATATTAATTGAATCTAGAATCTCTCTTGCATTGGATTCAATAGTTATTTGTTCTTATACATGTGCATAGTCATCGTTAGAACCATCCATGTAATTTTTGTGTATACTGTCATTATTGGGGCTATGATTAATATTTTCTTCACTAATGATGCTAGGTAAACCATTACCACTTCCAATTGTTAAATCATTATTTTCAATTCTTGCGGAAATTTCCATATTCATCTCTTCGTCATTCTAAAAAAAAACTTGCATGGGACCATTTAATGATAAATGGTCCCCGTCAACATTTTGTTTTTGGTGTCTTCTACCATAGCAGTGATTGCATGAGTAGTAGACATCCATTTGCCACCATTCATATGTGCCATATTCAGAGTTGTTCATGTTTTACACTGCAACATAAAAAAATTCAACAAAGAAGCTTACTCGTATTAGTATCATAATATATAAATATGTGTTCTCAAATGTTTTAAATAAAATAAAATAGTGTAATAAATAACTAAAACTACAATTTCTTAGAGAAAAATAGACTGCATAGAATCTCAAACTATTTCCTCTCCTAAGGTACATTTAAGAGTTAAAAGAAATCCATCAAGACTTATGAGATAATCCATCAATTTAAAAGAAATGATTTAAATTCATCAATACACATTAATTCAATTCAAATATGACACACCCATGATTTCTACTCAACATATTTAAATCCAATAGGATAAATCCATTATTGTTTCTTCTCCTCTGATGATTAAAGAACAATGCCTCCTAAACCTATCTCTTTGTGTGTAATTATATTTTACATCAAAACTAAACTAAGATTATTCTCATGCCCTAAGAACGTTTTTGAATCATGCCCAATTCAATATAATGAACTTTGATGATTTTTACTTGGGATTTTAATGATTTTAATCCCTAATTTTTCTTGTCAATTTTTTTTCCTAGCATTTTAATGTGCGATAAAATCATGGGATGTTGACCAAATCCCCTCAAGTGAAAAAACATCCTCCCCCTTGTCATAGATCATATCATTATCTATTGTGTTTTGTTTTATATCATGTTCATTAACCTGCTAACTCTTTTGTTTATCTTCCTATGACTAGAAGCTTAAGAGCCAGCGACAAATCCTCTTAAGAAAGTGTGGATTGGTACACTTGTTCACCAAATCCACCAACACAGGATTGGTTCTGTGTCTGAAAAAATTTTCTTCACCAGTCATGTAGATTTCATGGTTGTTTTTTCCGAAATTTTCGGGAGTTGTTTGTTGTTGTTTGGTGCTAACTATCCCTTGATGAAGGAATGACTCCTGCATGACTATTGTCTGCTATGAGGATCCCCCTTGTCCATGATTACCTTGAAGCTTCTTCAGCTCAGGGAGATCAGGATAGTGGTGTGTGTAATGGTCATACTCATCACATATTAAACAAGAGTGGTTCGTTCGAAGGTTCACATGCTTGTTCTGCCGTTGGGAGTTGCTTGGATCCTGGTTTTTATTTCGGTTGGAGTTGCCTCCAGTCTAAGATCATGGTGGGTGTTGTTGATTGTTGCCACCTTGTCTGGGATTTCCCTTTGGCATTAGACTATGAATCAAACTCTCAAGCATTCATCCATCAGCTTAATTTTGCAAATTGGTTGAGCTTTATTCACTTATATTGTACAAGGAAGGACACTAATCACAATGGAAAATCAATCAAAGGAACATATCCCATTGATAACTGCTTATCATTTGGGCCGTTTTAGCTTTCAAACTTTTTCTCTCTCTTTCCTCATTACTTTTCAAGCACTCCAGTCACCCCAAATAAGTATTTTAGTAGAGTTGTACATGTTTTCCTGGGACCTCATAATAGTGGCACTTTCATTCCAAAATAAGAGCAGTTTCTTTTCTAAATGATGAAGGCAACACTTCTAGAGGTACCCCAGCAACTTCTTCCTAGGACAATACTGTTTTACTCCCACAAAAATATCAAACATCCATTTGAAATATAGTGCTCTCATTCTTCATCTTTATTTAGCTTTCATGCAAAACACTGAGATATAATCTCATGGAACACTAAACTGGATGAACATTTTCATGTTTTGTGACATTGATTACACATTTTTTGTTTCAAGTAGAAGTTATAATCATCATGAAAGAAAAAAAAAAAGAAGGAAAAATAGGAACCCCATTAAGGAATTCTAATGCACTCTTCCTCATAAAGAGCACTGGAAAGATTCAATCTCTGAAGCTGTGCATTTTGTGTTATGCAAGGCATAACTGTCTTCAAGAAAAAATACAAATTTCGTGAAATCATGGTGGTTTTTTTGGTATATAAACGAGCTAAAATACCACCTGTTGCAGCGCCCTCCTCAGGGAAGGATGAACATAAGATAAATGTCAGAAGAGCATTCAAAGAGAGTGCCCAAATTTAACCTATAACTACAATAAATGTTTCACCCTAGATTGTCATCTACACCACTGAAATAGCCCTTGAAAAGATTTACAAAGGCATCCAATAAAGTCACTACAAGAAAAAATCACATTGGTGAGGGGTGAAAATGGTCACCATAAGCTCATTGGTGAGGGTCAAAAGAGTATTTGTCACCAAAAAAATGGATGTCACCAAAGGTGGCGTCGCTGAAAGTATAGGCATTGTGGTGATATTCAAAGTTCGTCACTAATAATGATTTATAGTAATGGATAGTGACCGTCACCATTTCATATGAGCAATGGTGATGGAAAATAGCCTCCGTCACCAAAAAATTGAACGTCACCCAAGGTGGCGTCACTGAAAGTATGTGTTGTGGTGACATTCAAGGTCCGTCACGAATATTAATTATAATGACAGATAGTGACCGTCACCATTTCATATGAACAACAACATTTTTTTGTGATAGACCTTTCATGACCGTCACTATTAGTGTATATATATGGCGACATTCATTGACCGTCACCATAAACTCATTGGTGACATCAAGGTCCGTCACGAATAATGACTATAATGACAAACAATGACCCTCACCATTTCATATCAACAACAACGATTTATGGTGACAGACCTTTAATGGTCATCATTATTGATGTGTATATATGGTGGCTTTCATTGACCGTCACCATTTCATATTTTGGTGAGGGTCAAAAAATGCACCATAAGCTCATTGGTGATGGTCAAAAGAGCATCTGTCACCAAAAACTGATCTTCTTCATTCCCTATGAATATCAGGGCACGATGGAATCGAACCACCAACCTCCTGCCTGTAAAGCAAGTGCTCTTCCATTGAGATAGCACCCTTTAAAGAATTAGACTTTAAACTAGCAATTGCCCCTAAAGGTGCAAAGATACACCAAATGAATAAGAACCAGGAAAACTGAAAAAATTCAATGTCCTTGCTCCTATTTTCATTCTACGACACTCTACAATGCATGATCTTAATCTTCGACGTATTTATGCCAAGTGGTTATAATTTAATAGTAAATATTATATTCAGATAAAGTAAATGAATAACTGAGAAGGTCTTATGGGCTAATTTTTAATCCTTACACCAAAATATATTTATTCAAGTCTAGCGAACAACTCATTCAAAGTTCAAACGGAAGTAGATTTTAAATGGAAAGTCTAAAACTAGCTAAGTAGTTTACAAGTTAACATTTTGGATATAACTTATGTTCAATTTATATGACAAGTTATGCCATAACCTTGAAACTAGTTTCTTAGCTAAAAGACTTTCTTAAGTCAACAATGACAAAGAAAGATAGTCATGGCAAGAAAAATTCTATTGTTTTTTCTAATGAGGGTGCATGTAACTTGATAAAGGTTGTATGAGAGTATCAAACCATAAACAATTTCACTAAAACATGGAAATGACAGTCTTGTTAAGCAAAAAAAGTTTAGTTGAATATATGAAAAGCATCGAGCTAAATGATATAATTAAACTAAAAATAACTGTAAAAAATAAAATTTCCATCATATACCATATGGTTTGGTTAGTTCTTCAGACAGAGAAAGTGCAATTGCATGATCCAGCTCCTCATCTTGATTCTGTAATAGACCATCCTGAACAAAAATTTCCACATACAACAATCAATGTTATCGTATTGGTAAGACTTTTGATATAATCTACCAAAGCATGTACTTTGTAGGAGAATAACTCGAAATCACAACTAGAAATTTGAATAAGAACATAACAATATAAAGGAACATGCAATAGGAAAGGAAAAACTCCACAGTTTGAGAAATATGAACAATCCATGAAACTGTTACTATATATTGATATAGATAACGAAATAGAAATCTAGATTTATGAAATTCAAGTATCACACAATAATGTCTTGAACAAATATCAATATGTAAAATAGTATTTTTTACATTTAGATTTACCTTGCAGAACTTCAGGAAAATTTTCTACAAAAATAACGAATAAACATAACAACATGAACCTCAGGAGCAATTGTGCAGGGGACAAAATATGAAGGTAAAACACTAGAGAAGTATTCAAATCAAATGATGAAAATCGTATCTAGAAAGAACTGAAACCCTCTGAAGTAAACCACACATTTATCATCCTGACTAGTACACTTGCAAAAAAAGATCAGAATAAATTATGAACTATAACACCAAAAAATAGTGAATTTTTCCACTAAAATACAGTTTCAAATTAAACACTAGCATGACACTAACTTTGTTATAGCTAATAGATAGAATATTGAAGTTTAAAATACAATACACCCTAATGAATTAGGGATTACCGTGGCATTAGCTGGCACATGCCAAATTACATTTTCATCTCCAAATGCACCCCTACGTAGTCTCCATCTGACACTTTGTGACTTGAACCTTTAAAAGGCTTGCTCAGCCACTTCATCATTCAAGATTTATTGTGAGTATGATGGTACAATGTGAACTGCATGTCCCAAATAACATGAGCCAACAATGAAAACCATAATTAAATTAATAATGCCTTACTAATTTAATCCTTGAAAAGACGAAAAACATGAATCCAAGAAAGAAAATGAGAAGGTTCTCGTTAACCAACTATTATATTTAGAGATATCGCAAAATTTTTGATTGGTTGTTTTAGAATTTAAAGCATTTTACTTATTTTCTCAAACATATGAAAATACACTAAAATTACCAAGGTCATATTTCAACATAAATCTTGCAGAAAATCAAATTGCAACTATGAAGATATTATTACAAAAATCTTACAGAAAATATGATTACAACTATGAAGATATTATTACGAAAACCTTGCAAAAAATCAAATTGCAACTATGAAGATATTATTGCAAAATTCTTGCAGAAAATCAAATTGCAACTATGAAGATATGGTTCTAAATTTTAAATATTATAGTAATAAATTCCATCTTCAACATGACTTAACATTTTATATCATATTAGACAAATTTTGAGTCAGGGAACAAGTACAAGGTTCAGAGTTAAATGCTTGCATCAAGGACAAGGAGATATCATATACAACTTTCTGAGTTGAGGTTTATCACTAGAGAACATAGTCTTAAGTCTTAAACTAGTACTTAATGAGGGAATTCTGGAAATAAATGGGTACAAAATGTGAATTCATCCCTCATGAGTGATGGCAACCCACAGACAACTCGTGAGGCTTTACAACCACTGCAGTTGCACCCATCACACTATGTTTTTAGGTTGAATTGTCCACACTCGAGGCTTTGCAAGTTGCATCCACTCCAGCTGCACCCATCACACCACCTTTTTAGGTTGAATTTTCCACATGTCCTAATCCACAGAAGTTGTAGTTGAATAGTTTGTTGTGTTGAATTGCACAACTTTTTCTCACAACTAACCATAAGTTTTTGTGTGTGATGAGTGCACCAAATATGTATCATGGGAGCCACAAAACCTACAAACACAATTATCCATAAAGTACAGGATGGGGAGGATGTAACTGGCAAGAACAAAGCTGGGACAAATTCTCCCTTGCAATGAAATTCCAGATGTGACTCCTCATGAACAGAGAGCCATTCTTATCAAAATATTCTAAGAGAAACATGTTTTAAACCTAAATGGATACAATTCATTAACCACCCTACCATCCTACCATGTCATATCACCTTGAGCACCTCGCAACACAGTGACTCCTTTGGTAGAAAAGGCCAAATAGCTAAATAAGGTTGCTCAAAAATGTAAAAACAACATCCGGATATGGGAAGAATACACCAATGCCCAACAGGCTTGGGACTAGCAGTTGCCAGTGAGGAGTTTCACACCTTTGGTCAAGAATTTGTTCTCACAGTTTTCACCCATGGGGGATAGGAAGGGATTGAAATTATGACATTGGGAGGTGATGAACCATGTGCATATATTTCCGCTTGTGACATCATTGCTCTTCATGAGACAATTGTTGATCAGTACAAAAAATGTATATATTCTTGGAATATGATCCAACTATGAATATGGAAGTTTTTAACTATCTTATTAAGGACATTGTATTTGTGAAAATTTGGAATTCAAATCTTTAAAATAACATAATTTATTGGAGTGACAAGGTATGCAAGGGAGTGGTCAGTTGGAAGTCAAATCTGAAATAACACAATTCCAATATAACTTAGGGTTTACAGTGGCTCCACCAAAGATACTCTGACATTGGAGGTTTTTCTCATGGTCATTTTAGATTGTTGGAGAATATTTGGTGGAGCTAGGGTTTCTCTTGGTTTTCCCTATCTAGGGTTTTCGAAAGCATGGAGAATTATATGATAGGTTGTGATTGTGTTCATGGGTTTCATTTATTCTTTATATATATGAAGTTTTCGATTGAATGTTTCAAAAAATCCTAACACCTTAAGACAAAAACACATAAATTAAAAAGAATATTGAATGAGAGAGAGAGAGAGAGAGAGAGAGAGAGAGAGAGAGAGAGTAGCACTGCTCTTACATCCCTAACCCAAGTATGAAAAGGAATATGCACAAGTGTATGATCAACTATAATAACAACTCACTCCTTCCTCTATTTATATGAGAGGTAAAGGGGCTTTACAATAACAAGTGGACTTATTCCACTACAAGAAAACTTGAAAGACACATTTAGGTCCACCCATGCGAAGAACTCTACTCTATGTGACATGTGTTAGCATCAAAGGTGACAGTGATTAACAAGCAAGCCCTCCATGGCATGAGCACTACTCCCCAAGGTCCAACAATCCTCCAAAGGTCCTAAGCTCCAATACATCTCCTAGGTCATGTGTCTCCTTAAGGACAATGCATATCCAAGGTAACGTGTCACCTTAAGGACTCCCACACCTACATATCCACTCCCTCAACCCAAGAGTTCACATGTCAAGGGATTTTGTGTGCTCATGTTGATTTTGGGATGTTTTTATCATGGTGAAATACCCAACTCTACTTCAAGCACACAACCTCCCTTCATGCATCAATAACATGAAGTCACCAAGCTCCATACTAATCCAACACTTCGAGGAAGAATTCCTTTCAAACATCCAAACAAGGTCTAGCAGCAAAGAGTAAACCACCTCCAATGTCCAAGTCCATCAATGTAAAATTCATGCTATTATTATTTCAAAAATATTTATATTTTATCCAACATGATGACCCACTATGTGCACTATTTGTAGGGAGTCTTCTGGATTTTTCTACTTCAACGTGCTGATCCACTATGTGCATTGGTCAAAAACTATATTTATTCAAGGAACTCTTCTGAATTTCTTTCCAATTTTCATTTCTCTTTCCTGTCATCGAGAAAATTGGAGCAACTAACTAGGATTCCATTAACTGTGGTCCATCCAGTTGTTTCCTAAACAAGTGCCTATTGCTTAAAGAAAGTAGGAAACCATCATGAAACATGACTATAGACACATGGTTTCAGTAGCTATAATCTGACAATGTTATTGAAAACACTGTTAGATTTGTTTCATAAAAGAGCACCTAGTTCCAAACAACAGAAAATGTTTGTGGAGAATGGCTTGTTTCACTATCGTTGAGCTTGACTGTAAACGCTGATAGTTTTTTGAGCCAATAAAGTCCCTGGAGAAAAATGGTGATGGTTTCTCTCTAAAACATATGCAGATAAAGATACAAGATTCGAGTGGAGGACTTAAGTAGTTTCATGACTACCGCTCGACTTGTAACTGTTTCGTTTTTTGGTCTGCTTTATTTTTTAAATTTCAGATCTAGTTCCAGAATTTTTGGATTTCAAATTTCAATTGTAATAGCAGACTTCTGGGTTGGCTCACATCATTAGTATTATAACCTCAATTAATAGCAGATTCATATCAGATTTTTCGCTACAGTTCAGATTAGTTACTTATATTCACCAATATGTTTATATTTCAAGGAATCCTTGCAAGAAAGATAAATCAAAGCACAAGTCAGATATATTGTCACCAAAATACACATCAAATCAGATATATTGTCACCGAGAGAGAGAGTGTAGCATTTCTCTTACATCCCAAAACCAAGCTTGAAAGGAATATGTACAAGTGCATGATCGACTATAATAACAACTCACTCCTTCCTCTTTTTATATGAGAGGTAAAGGGGCTTTAGTGGACCTAGTCCACTACAAGAAAACTTGAAAGACACAAGTAGGTCCACCCATGTGAAGTACTCTACTCAATGTGACATGTGTTAGCATCAAAGGTGACAGTGATTAAAAATCAAGCCCTCCACGACATGAGCACTACTCCCCAAGGTCCCACAATCCTCCAAAGGGCCTAAGCTCCAATGCACCTCCAAGGTCATGTGTCTCCTTGAGGACAATGCATATCCAAGGTAATGTGTCACCTTAAGGACTCCCACACCTACATATCCACTCCCTCAACCCAAGAGTTCACATGTCATGAGATTTTGTGTGCTCATGTTGATTTTGGAATGTTTTTTTCATGGTGAAATACCCAACTCTACTCCAAGCACACAATCTCCCTTCATGCATCAGCAACAAGAAGTCACCAAGCTCCATACTAATCCAACACTTCGAGGAAGAATGTCTTTCAAACATCCAAACAAGGTCTAGCAGCAAACGGTAAACCACCTCCAATGTCCAATTCCATCAATGTAAAATAAATGCTATTATTATTTCAAGAATATTCCTATTTTATCCAACATGATGACCTAACTGAATATTCATATCAATGTTGCTCAACTGAATAAATCAGGATAACATGTTTGATCTGCCTAACTACATGACCTATATATATACCGTTTGCTCTGTAACTGTTCCTTCTACCCCTCTTGTCTATGCCTTTTCTTTTTAGCCTATTCGGTCTCGATCTGAAGATGGTTCAATTAGTGAAAATGGTTCTGTTTTTCCACCTCTACCTCTCTGGGGTTTTGGTTTTCCCTTGCTACTGATGCTAGTGATGAAGCTCCACCTCCTGTTGCTAGGGACTCTGCAACTAAAGGAGCTTAAACCAGTGTTTCCTCTATTGTGGGTTATACCTTTGGTAAAGAGCGCTCTCCGGCCATTCCCATAAGTAAAGCCTATTAGTATTAGGCACTTGGTCTTTTCCCATAGCTTGCCCTCGGGGTTGATCTGCGAGCACGCAAAGGGGATGTGTGTTCTGAACCTAAGTGCACGGATCTCTGTCCTCGTCCCATGCCTAGTTAAACTCTTACTGGGTAAACTACTTATGCAATTGGTGCTAAAGGACAGTGCTGACAGAGCTCTGTTAGTTAAAATCTTGCTGGGTAAACTGCTTATTACAACAAGTGGAAAGGACAGTGCTGACAGAGCTCTGTTAGTTGATCTGGTTCTCTGGACTTCACAATACCCTCCACCTGCACATTTATTCCTGATATCTGGAGATGGAGATTTCTCTAGGGTTTTACATTGCTTGTGGATGAAGAACTACAATATTTTAGTTGCAAACAGAGAGACTTCTTCAACTCCACTTTGTGATGTTGCAAGCATTATGTGGCAGTGGAATTCACTTGTTAGAGGAAGAGGGCTTCAAGGAAAGAAATTCAATCATCCTCCTGATGGTATTCCGGGTTCCTGGTATGGTGAACCTATTAGCCCTATTGGAAATGCCTTTCGATATATAGAGTTTGAAGCCAATAGTAATATAGTACCTCAACATTCTGAAGGATTTTAAGCTGAATCTAATCAAGAATCGGTTTGTAGGCCTCTTCAAATTCCTAAAACAGTGATGGCACATATAGAAAATATCTTGTATTCATATCCAAAGGGTATCAACATTGTAGAACTGCAGTCAGAAATTGTAAGAAATGATATTGAAGTTGACAAAGATTTTTTCGGGTACAAAAATTTCTCACGTTTTTTTCTTGCAATGCCAAACATTTTAAAATTGGACCGGTGTATTTCAACTGATGGTAAAACTTGGATATACTATGCATATCCAAAATTCACAAAGACTTCCAAAACTAAAACAAAGTCGGTACCAATTGAGTCAGCTGATGGACTCAAAGAGAAGGATAAAAGAGATGAACAAGTGGAGGCTACAAGGAAATCCTCAAGTTCATTTCCTAAATTAAACTTAGAGGATTATGTTATTGGTGAAGAATCATCCCATTTTGCATAGGAGAAAGTGGCAAATGTAGCTGCCAGCGGGGGACAGTCTGGTGACATTCAGGACCAAATATCCATATGAGAAACTAATGCACTTGATTTGGGCATTAGGAAGACATGTAGCCTCTTTCCAACATCTAAACTATCACAGAGAAATCAATCGAAGTTATAGATAAATCCAAAGAAAATGTTGAGTCAACTTATATGAAGAAAACCATCAAATTGGTTCTATGTTCAAAAAGTGAGCAATTGATCTAACTATGTTGTTGCATTGAAATCAAAACCTATGCAAGAAATACATATCAGCAAAAAGGAGTAAGAGTTTTATTGTATATATATTCAAAGAATTTCAATGCATCACTAGGATTCCTCGAATCCTTAAGCTCTGTTATTATGATTACAAAGAATTGAATGCTATATGATGTTATATTTATGATCTAAACTTATGTATACAAATGATGAATGTATAAATTTTTGAAGTGTATTTGTCATCACATGAGGAAAACCCTTGAAGCTCTTCAATAATATGGTTGGACATAATCATATTTATCAATAATACGTTGTTCAAACAAATATCCAGTCTCATTATGATATCAGTGTAGCATCAATTCACCGTGATCTAATCATGAGAAAACCCTTGATTTTAAAACTTAAATTATAAACCCATGTTTCCCAAATAGATTTATTCCCTAGAGTGACGAGTCTAGCTGACTTGGGCCCTGTCACGACTAGGCCACAATGGCATCTAGCCTAACATGTGTTTTAAACCAAACAACGCCTACACTATCTATTGACACACAAGAATATGTACAAAAGACAATACACAGGAATAGTTGCTTACCCTTAAGCTACCCTTCTTCTTTGCAGATCTATTGACATCAGCAAGGCGGTATTCATGCGTAATCCAATTAGTCTTGTTTCCTTTAGGTGCTTTTCCGACATAGAAAACTAGAGCCTTCTTAATTCCAACACGCCTGTTGCTGCCCTTAGTAGTGATGGGTTTATCTGCAGCTATGGCTTTCCAGTATCCTGAGCCAGTAGCCCTGTTGGGGCGAGAACCATTTGGATAATTCTTGTCCCTGGGAGTGAAGAAATACCACTCCTTTTCTCCAAACAGTGCCTTTTCTGCAAGAATTGGAATCGTCTATCAGACCAGATCAAATACAATTTATAATAACTAAAAGAAAATAGGAATAAAAAACAAGCATTTTGCATTGCAGGAACATGACATGGGCATAAATATGAAAGAACACTATAAAAATATGACAGAAGAAAACCCTTGTCCATATGACAGTCCATACCCACAAATAAAAATGAGATGATTCATTTTGAGATTGAAGGTTGCCATATCAAGCAAAGAGACATATCCAAGTATTAGTCCTAATACATGGAAGGGAATTCATTTGCAGATTTGGGACATTAAAGAATTCAATTTTGAGAGGTATAGAAAACTCGCACACATTTCTGTATTGCCCATCTTACACTGGAAAAACCCCAAATTTAACAGATTAGCCTTTACAGGCAGTGTAACCTAAAAAAGGCATGTTCAACAAGAACCAAACTCAACCAAAGTTCTATGTTTAAAAAGGAACAACGTCAAGATCATAGGTAAAATAACCTCAATGACAAACTCTAATCCCCATGGAAAGCAGTGAATTTACAGTGCAAAATCCTATTTCTCTGGAATTATTAGTGGATTGAAACAGAATGGTCCTAGCTTGAGCTGACTAGTCACATCCAAACCTCAATGGAACAACAATTGGGAAAACTAAATAACCAATATACAGTTAAATAGAAAGAACATCCACCACTCCACTGTCCTATATATAAGGATCTGAGCTTGGAATAACGAGCTTCTACCCTCCAATTTTAGTCCCTTGATCTTTCTACCCACTTGGATCCCATTATGGAAGTGTATTTATAGCAATTGAAAGCATGGCTTTAAAAAAAATGGATTGAAGATTTGAATTGGTCATTCCAGATCTTCAAAGCTATGGAAAGAACAAGGATGCCTAATAAGAATATAGAGCTTGCAAGCTCAAATTATAAAAGAAAAAAGCTGCAAGTAACAAGATCAATAGCAACTACTCTCAATCGACACCATCTACAAATTAGAACCTTCTGTAACAGAGGAAACTTCAAATAAATAACAAACCCAATGAGAAACATAAAGCCCAGTCATAAACACAAAGTCCAATCACAAACAGAAAAGCCTAGTTCCTTTTATTATTTTAGCTTTACAGATGTTCTAAATATGTTGCGACATTCTATTCTCTACATTCTTCTTATATGAGAAACTAATGCACTTGATTTGGAAATTAGGAGCTATCTAGATCCAAAATAAAAATTGTGAAGGGATAAATAGAAGATACCTGAAGCTCGTTTTATTACTACCTTCTACCAAAGAGCAAAATCAAAAAATGGGGATACTTGTCTATGAGACATTGCCCTTTCATGAAAGCTATAAAAAAATAGATCATTAAGACATTCCCTAGGCAATCCTTCCAGTCCATCAGGATACCCCTGAATTTGTGAGCCACTTCTCTTTTGGAATACCCTTCAAACAATACACCAAGCACAAGAGATGCCCAAGGCAAATTGTCATGATAAATACTAGAGTTTCTACTTCATGGTACTCCAAGGTCTATGAAATATTGTACCAACCAAAAGGCTGACCACAAGACAACTTGGGTAAGCTGTCAAGGAGGATAAACTTTGATGACATTGAAAAGATACATCTTTATTCATTACAAGTTACATGGCTGCCACTCAAGATTGCAGAGGAACCACAATACCAATAGCTACAACTTTCGCAAAACTATGAAAATTTTGGCAGATAATTTTGGACTTGGTATGAAAATGTGTAACAGGGTCTGTTATAAATTATAATGTGGCTAAGAGGATTAAAAAAGGTGAAAGAGGGTTCAATAGCATATTTTTTTAGACCTTTTAATATTATGCCTCTTAAATTTGAGTCTATTAAGTGTTAATTATTATTGTACTTGTTGGATAACTAGACATGGGTAAGTCACCTGCAGCATCCTCACATTTATATACATGTGTTAATAGAGATAGAGGGAATATTTTGTAATCATTCAATCTTTAAAATACTTGGCATGAGTCAATTTGGGGAATTGAAGCTAGTATGAACCCCCCTCTTCTCAAACTGGAGAAAAAACCATGGAGGTCAAGGGCGATGGTAAGAAGAGAAAGCTAGATGAGGAAGCCAATGGCACCACTTTGCAACTCTTGAAGGATGATCTGCACTCACTGTTGGAGCCATTGAGCAAAAAGCAGTTGATCTCTTTGATGGTCAATGCAGGTTCTTCATACCCTGCTATTGCAGAAGAAATTAAAGATGTTGCAAGAAAGGACCCTGCTCATTGGAAGTTGTTTGTGCGTGGATTGGCTTGGGAGAATTCTTCACAGACCCTATGTGATGCATTTGAACAGTATGGGGATATTGAATAAGGCGTTTTTATTATGGATAAGACATCAGGAAAGTCATGAGGATTTGGCTTTGTCACATTTAAGCATATGGGTTCTGCTCAAAGGGCATTGAAAGAGCCTAGCAAGAATATTGATGGGAGGATTACTATAAGCAATCTGGTAGTGGAAAGCATAGGTCCTGGTCAAAGTACAGATCGAGCTTAAAGGAAACTTTACATTGGTGGTATTTCATATGACACGGCCAATGATAATATTTTAGAAGTTTTTTCCAAATATGGAGAGATAGAAGAAGGTTCGGTTGCATATGATAAGAATACCAACAACTCCACGAGATTTTCATTTGTGACTTTCAAGACTGTGGAGGCTACAAAGTAGGCTCTTAAAGAACCAAACAAAACCATTTATGGAAGGAATGTTACTATGAAACTTGCAGCTGATGGCCAGAAGGGGAAGCTATCATCACAACCTGCAGTATCTCCACAAATGCAGTCAATTCCACAGATGCAGACAGCTTATGGAACAAACTATCCAAGCCTGAACTCATATCATAGGCCAGGGCCACAGGTACCAGTGTCTGCACCACCACCAATTGGTTACTCGATATATCCGTCGGGCCTTACAGCATATGGATCTCAGCCTCCTCCATATGCAACACAACCTACATATAGAGGAATTTCATCTGCTTCTCAATATGGTGTTCTAAGCTCCACAACACCATACAGTTCAAACTAGTATACAAAATATGCAACATCAGTCCAAGATCCACGATTGGTTCCATCAGGATTGCACACAACAGGTGCTAGAGTAGGTCCCGGTCCGGGCTACCCATACTATGGTTCATCTGGAACTGCATTTTGATCAATCAATTTTTTTATTGAGAAATATGTTCAACAAATCAATGGTAGTTAGTTTGGGATTCTACATGCATTAACAATTTAACTGGACTATGAAGCTATACTACTGGAGTCCACTTGATAACAGTCTACTCAGTATTTTAAATGTCCACTGGGTTGTTGCGACTTTTGATGAATGTCAAGAAAACCAAAGTTGTACACTGTTTGAGCTTAATTTTATAAAATTTTGTTTCAGTAAGAAGAAATTCATTATCATATATGTTATCATTGGAGTTTTCCAACCAATGTACTCTCACTAATCACTTTTGCTTTTATTTGAATTTAAGTTGGTGGCATGTTATTATCTGAAAAAATGAACCCCACCTCCCCCTTTTGCAGAGAGGTATACCTTACCAACTATATGAATATGGGGGTATACGTAGCCATGGACAATTCACGGGTATTCAATATTCATTTAAAAGGTTTTCTAGCTCAATTTTGATGTGGGAGCAAAGTCGTACATGATAGCGCCATGACTCACCAAACTGAAGTCTAGAGCTCGCTCACAGTCTGAGTTTAGAAGGTACAAAGTTCAAACCAGTCAAGTGACATGTGTCAGCATCAAAGGTGACAGTGATTAACAAGAAAGCCCTCCATGGCATGAGCACTGCTCCCCAAGGTCCAACAATCCTCCAAAGGCCCTAAGATCCAATGCATCTCCAAGGTCATGTGTCTCCTTATTACTACTGTGCTTTGTATCTATTATTTTCAGTGCCAAAATGTCCACTTGCATTAAAAACTGCATGCTGTGTACATAAATAGAAAACCTGATGGATGATAAGGAAAAGGGGATATCCTATATTCCATGGAACATCGTATTCCATACTTAGAATGCACCCCAAGGTGTCAAAATTGCATTTCAAGTGGAAAATTTGCATTTCTCAGGTTAAAATTTGTGTTACAACTTACAGCCTGACCTGATTGCACACAGCCTCCTGCAGATGTACCTATGAGAAAGTCATAAAATACAGTGCTACAGTACTTCTCCCTATGCATATTCCTACACTTCCATAATTCTAATGTACAAATTCAAGTGAGAGTACTAAGTCTACCAAAATAGTTTCACTGATTTACCTATCTCTTGCTAAGTGCAAATAGTCTTTAATAGCATGCATGTCCAGGGCTCACTAAAGATCAAAATTGTGATTTTCAAATTTCTGTGCGGTTATTATAAAATTATTGATATTTTTACATTGTTATAGTTTCACTTCCAATCCAGGAAGCCACTACTGTGCAAAAATATTGTGAAACTGCCAAATTTCACAACATGACAAATTAGGCTATGATGCCTTCAGAATTGTATATGCCAGAACATAGAGCACATATGGTGCAATATAGACGTTTATAGCTAGAATATATTATGGTCTACAACCCTACAAAATCAAATTCCCAAGAACAATCTCCAAGTGATAGTTATTAAGCATCAAGCATGCAATTTTTTGGGTCTCTAGAAACACACACAACCTTCAAATAAATTGCATACCCTGTTCTCATTATAAATCACAATGCCAATTCTTGATGTCTATAGTCTGTTCAAGAAACCAAACAGAAATAAAAGAGGAAGCTTTAAATATAATGAAAGGTCTTTGCAACCATGGCATTCCCTCAACAACAAAGTGATCCAAGATCTTGTCACTGTGAGCTTCCATGACTCCCTTTAAAATCATAAACCCCAAGCCTCAAATGATGTCAGCCATTTCAAGGAAGATCCCCCGCTCCTCACAAAGCATCTAAAAAATTGGTGAAAACCAACAGAAGATAACATGACAACTTTAAACCATCTCTCAAAATAACAAAATTGAATTATTGAGCGCATATAAAAACCCTGTTAATCTAACAATTTAACTGACCTCTATAAGCAATTCTTGGAGCTGACTCATATTCTCCACTATGATAGGGCACCCCATAGTTTGACGACCCAATTCCACTGACCAGCTTGCACCACTTTCCAGGTTACCTTTTGAAAGAAAGCTACCATCCTTATTAAGCACCTACATAGTTTCCAAGGAAATAAACAATTATAATTGAATGGAAATTTTACAATCATATTTTCTTTTTTAAACTGTTGGAAGAAGCAATTTATCAGTTGGAGAAAAAAAATCATTGCACAGATGGAAAATACATAAATAAGAACAAGAATATCTGAATTACAATTGTAAATCCCCAGTATATCATAATGTTAATGTAATATTTTAAAGAACCAGCAAACACCAATAATGGAGATGGAATATCAGTCAGTATTATCTCAAGGAATAGGAGGAAAACGCAGAATTATTAGCTTATATAGTCTCTTAAAGGTAGAACCTTTATGAAATAAAATAATAAATATTAAGATTAAGGCAAATATTATCCTACAACACTGTTGGCAAAGAAACTGAGATGTGAGAATGAGACTTATGTTTTTGTAAATGTTCATCCTGGTTTTTGCTGACCTTCATGGAGGAAAATGCAAAATGATTAGCTTAACCGTGATTAAGCTAAGGAATCCTCCAATTGACCGTCCAGTAATATTCTCATATTCTTTATGCTACTTTTTTTCCCTCCCAATAATTGCACTCCTCTATCTCCATAGTTTGTTTTGCAACCCACAACTGAATAGTTCGTTTTACAACCAACAGTCGCAGAAAAAGGCTTAAAAATGTCATGTGCCCAAGAAATTTGTATATTCTAGGTTCTTTTAAATGAGTAATTTCTAGGGTTATGATCCAATAATAATATAGATAATTCTCATTTCAATCTTAAAAAATATAAAAATTTCAGAAACTTCACACACATCAAATTTTTATGTGTTCATTTTTTTGTATGGACAAGACTAATGGTGCAATCCAAAAACAATAGTCACCGTCGTAGGCAGGGACTAAAAATATATCTACTAAATGGGCCTAAAATTTTTTATAGATAAGAAACAAAGGAATCTCTCTTCATAACCAAATATCAATTTTGGAGTTCTCAAAACAAAAGGTTTAAAAACTTACAGAAAATTTCCAACGGAATTCTCCAACCCTGTGAAATTTACCTTCTTCATATTTATCATGAAGGAAATGGGGCTCTGTGATGTACAATGCCAACATTGTATTTAGTTCTGGAAATAAATATACCAGATAATGGAACGAATTTTTTTAGTGTACTTAGTTATAAAAATCTAGATCATAAATGTATACAATGGCTTTCATATTTATTCGTTTGCAGTGGCTTTCAGATTTATTTGTTTGTTGTGTCATGATTTTGTTCGGACAATTAGGGTGCGAGAGACCAACAAAGATTAATATATCCATGTTAGGAAACAATTGGGGGAATTATACCATTTTTCTCACCTACTCTGCTCGAGCACAACTAGATTTCACTGAAATGGCTTAAGGGAAAATTGGGAGGATTGTAGCACTGTGCTCACCTACTCTGCTTGTGCACTAGTATGAGAAAATTTTCTGTCAGAGTTGGGCACATCCCTGAAAAAGGGCATAGGTTCATAGTTGTTACTGAAATATTTCAAGCTTCCATTACTCCAAACAGAAGCAAGGGGAAATTTATTCCCATAAATGTAAAGGACAACATTAGAAGAAATCCCCCCTTGTAAATGAGTGCACAGATTTGTCTCTAAATTTTCTCTTGGTTCCTTTAGGAATTGATTGAAAAGACTGGACTTAATCAGTTGAAGTTTGCGATATTAAATTTATCAGTATCAAATATAAATCTGTAAGAAAATTTGTGGATTTCCTTACAAATGAAGGGCCTCTACACCATGAATTTTCCATAAATACAGTGCAAAATTGTTTTCAGACATTCTCTCTCTTGGGTCCTCAGAATCAAAGAGATCCATTAACCTCAGAACAAATGAATGATCAATATATCTCTTGGCCCCTTTTGCATCAGTCTCATGAGATGCTATGAACCTGAGGAGGAAATCATAGACCAACTGCAGATGCGAACAGGCAGGCTCCAAGGCTGTCACCTCCTCTTCTTGATCAAGGCGCTTAATAGAAGTTGGTGCTAGTGTAGGTCTTGATGTTAGAGTCCTAAAAAAATTGGCAGAAACCATCCTAGAAATATCCTCCATTGTTGTTTCATTGAGCCTGCAACTACCTGAAATGATGAAATCCACAAGGTCCAGCAGGTTTTTGTGTTTAATTTCCTTTTTTCTCATTTTTGTAGGGGTTGGTGAAATAAAAAACAACAGAACATAGGCTCAATTTTTTTATGAGAAAATTTTCTGTGTCAGAGCAGGTTACATCCCTTAAAAAGGGAAAAGGTTCATAGTTGTTACCGAAATATTTCGAGCTTCCATTACTCAAAATAGAAGCAAGGGGAAATTTATTCCCACAATTGTAAAGGATGGAATTTGAAGAAGTCCCCACTCCTACATCACTACTGTTATTGTGGTGGTCATATTTAGACTGATTTCCAGGAAGTCTGCCCAGTATTTTCTTTGTCATAACTGTTATTCCTTTAGACCAAGAAATACCTGGATCTACACAATGTTGGCATTCTCCTTCACATTTATGTCTTCTAGTCAAATTTTCCCATAATTTAGCCATAAATATAAGATAATTTTTAGAATGATAAAGGTTCCTGTAGGTCACGGAACATATGAATGGGACAGTCCAAATTTTCCAGCCTGACTCTTTTATAGATATCCGATGCTCTATTTTTCTCCTCTGTATCAGACTACAGATTATATTTCTCCATCCTTTTTTGAACAGTTTGTCAGATATTTGACTTTTTATGTAAATATTTAGGTCACGAAGGTCAGATGTTGAATTTTATTTCCTGCGAGATTGAACTTATTCTGAACAGATCAGTACATATACAAGTTCTCCTTCTAGGTTGTGCAGACAGAACAGTTTTGATTTTTGGTCTCAAAGTGGTTTTTGTCACAAACAGATTTTTTTGGAGGTTGTACTACTCATGGCTTTGGCCATTGACAAATGGTTTTTTTGCTTGCAGTAAACTAGCAATGGACCTAAAACGTCTAGATTCACCATTTATAACCCTGATTAATGTAAAAAAGATGGAATTTTCATGCGAACAATTAACTTACTCGTGATATAAGCGATCGCCAAAGAATAAACCCCGGCCACCGCAAAAGAGACCTTGATCCTCGCTCTCTATTTGTCCAGGGCCAAGTCCAGCAAAATCATCCTCACCCCACTAAGCAAGAACATAAACCCCGATGAGATCCCTTCGATCATATATTGCCCGTTCACTCTTCCGGAGAGGAAGACCACCGATTTTATGTTCCTATGACAGGATCCTATGTGCTGACAAAGCTCGGTGGCTCGACGATGACATTGTAGATGAAGCCGGAGACCACTAAGAAATAGGTGGCCAAGATGAGGGAGAATACAGTCATGGCTAAGTGCAGCGTAAAGGAGGGCACCTTCAGGTGCATGTGGGGTACTCTGAGAGAACTGTAACGAAGATTCAGGATGAGAAGCAAGGGATCCATTGAAGATGACGATGATAAGTCTTTGCTTGATGATGTCAAGCTCTGGTGTGAACATTCAGAGATTACCAACTGAAGAAGTTTCGCTTTACCATTTATTTCCCTGACCCCCTTAAAAAAGAAGAATTGTGGGAATTTACCAGAATTTTCTGTGTAAAGAGATAGCTTCAATGTGCGGTGGTGGAGAGAGCTCTTATGTGGGACGGTACAACATATTTGCATTAGCAATCGTAGGAATATTATTGATTCTACCCATCAACAACCCCCACGAATCTATCTTTCCCCTCCCTTTATTTTCCAAGTTACCCGATTCGACTGACTGAAATCTAAATAGGAAGCTCGTGCCAAAGTTGTCTCAACCTTGGAGGAGTAGCCAGTGTTTTTGGGTTCATTATAGCAACAGAACCCTAAGTAGTTTCCACACCATTATTTTGCGAGTAGAGGAACGTCTGTCGAAATTTTTCCAGGGACGAGGTTTTTCTTAGGGATGGACTTCAAATGGCTGAATTGAGATGAATATTTAAGCTTTTACCTGGGCAATTTTTTTTTTTATGTCGGTCACTTGGGTTTTTGATGTGACCCAGAGGTATTAGTTACCATAGCCTTTTAGGTTTGGTTAGCCCGGAATGATGTTGGCCAGAGAATGAATCCATAAAACATATAGACAAAATTCATCATTCCAATAATGTAAAACTGAATTTAATTACATTTTGATTAAAAATTATGGAAGAAAATGCATTTCATTATGGAAATAAATATATCTTATACAAATTGAAAAATTTCTATCTTGATAGAAGTATGAGATACTTTCCCTTCACTTAGTAGGTTTTAGGTTTTTTTTTATTTAATTTGGAGACTCTCAAAACATTATTTTTGGTGAAAATTTTATTGGAATTTTGTTCATATTATCACTTTCCACTAGAATTTTGGAGAAATCAATTGCCACTATGACTTTCACTTAATTTTAGATAAACTAATATCATTTTATTTCCACTAGAATTTTGGAGAAATCAATTGCCACTATGACTTTCACTTAATTTTAGATAAACTAATATCATTTTATTTACACTAATATTATTGAGCATTGTTCATTTAAAATAAATGTTTTTCTATACCTAAATAAGCATCCAAGGGTTTAGTTTCCATGGTAGTAGTTCAAGCTTACATACATGTTAGCTAACTCTAATAATATTATCTTGTAACAAGTTTATAAATTGATTCAATTGACCTCATTTTTATGTTAATAACTCAATCACCTAAATATTAGTGGTTAGATTGAAGATGGGGTTGTTCTATAATGTTAATGAAACATGAGCCTAATATATATTCCACGTGGCTTTATTTTAACCTTATCTTGATGGTTATTTGAACAAACTATTCTGTCAAAAAAAAACCAATGTCTCTCTGTGGTGAACCCTATGAAAGTTGATGGTAAGGCCATAGAGAGTCTTTTTTGTATAATCACCAATGATGGGGGGTATACTTGTAAGCAGAATATTAATATACTTGAGAGTTTAGAACTCATGGTGCTCCCACTGTAGATGAGTTAGAACCCTAAAACATGTGTTCTAGTTTTTTCCCTAGCCAAATCTAGATGGCCCTGGGCAACATCTTTGTGTTGCTAGTGACCCTTGTTGGTATTATATGGAATGCAATCTTGTTAGAAAAACATCTTCCATAAGCCACAAAGTTTCATTCTTCTTTGATTGTTGTTCATGTTGAAGTGTTTTTCTTTTTGTGAAAGAAATGAAATGAAATCTTATTTTATGTTCAAGAGCCTTCATAAATTTTCTTGTGATATGATAGCACACTAATTTGTATGAACCTACCCTTGTAGATTATAATGCAAGTGCAAAGGATTTAGATAAAAGGGCGGTATTTATAGCAACTACTAGAATTATAGGGTGTTGCCCCTTGCAACATGAGTAAGGAGCACCTTGGCCCTTTCACCACCTATTCAAACTATTCTTAATGTGACGATAATAGGTCGTATCACATGTTCAATGGGAATATTTGTTAAAGGAAGGGATGCAAACACAACTAGCCTCCTTATTTAGTGAATAACAACAAATTCTTGAGTATTGTGTCGAGCATTTTTTTAGGCATTGAAGACTCCTAAGACATGATCCTTTGGTTACTATTGGAGTCTATTCGAAGGGGTAAGGCACATAATTGAGTTGGCATGTTAGTGTAAGACATAAATCCAATAGCTAGGTTACAGTGTGTGCCAACTTATGCTAGGAAGTGTTAGGGAGACAAAAGGGAGAACTAGGTCAAATTAATGAATGGAAATGAATGAATAACAGTTTGTGACAGGAAGTGTCAGTGATTTCCAAGTGTGTTAAGGAGGGAGTGAAAAGGTATGTTAGGAAGTGCTAAGGCATGCTAGAGTCCGGGGAAACATGCCAAGATGTGTCTGGTGTCAAGGTGTCATGTCAATGCATGCCAAGGAGTGTTTGGGACTGTTAGGGAAACACAAGGGAGCACTAGTTTTAAATGCATGGAAATCAATGAGTAAGAATGTGTGTTAGGAAGTGTCAATGAGTTTTAGGTGTGCTAAGTAGGGAGTGACAAGGTATGCTAGGTAGTTCCAAGGAATGCTATAATTCTAGGGCAACATGCCAAGATGTGCCAAGTGCTAGGGTGTGTCAATGCATGCTAGGGAGTGTTAGTGAGTGCCATGGACACAAAAGGGAGAAATAGTTCAAAATGCGTGGAAATGAAAAAATACGAGTGTGTGATTGGGAATATCTCTGAGTTGCAGGTGTGCTAAGGTCAACAACACTTAGGGTCTTTGATCAGTTGTTCACAACTTCGCTTGTGAACATCTCTTTGGTCTGCCCACTTTTTCCATACTACTGCTCCATGATGACAAGTATAGGGTTACGAAGTTTTCCCTTCTTCTCACTGAATCAAACCTCTGCAATACAATGAACTAGGTATAGTTGGTTGGCCCACTTGACTGCTACTTTAGTCCTTCAAATTTTGCACATCGTTATATGAAATACACCTTCCCTTCTACCAATCTTGTTTTCCTTCACAAGTATGGAATGTATGGCTCTTCTTTGACAGTCACCTAACAACCCTCCAACTGTACTTAGACTTCCATCAATTTTCCCAACCACAATGAATCCTTTTATTGATCTAGGGCCCACGAAACTACCCTCATCTAGGGCTCTTCAAATTTTCCACCTAACAATGATCTGATTCCTCCCAAAATCACTGTTCTTGTGTACCAATTTCTTTGTTGTCCAGTCTATGAATAGATCTGAACTACTCCTCTTATCTTCCTTCTAAAAATTTGTATATGACTAAACTTGGGTCACAAATAATATACTAATTATCCATTGAATAAGTTTTATAGGTTGCTTCATATCTCTGTCCAAAACTCTATGGAAAATCCATCGAAATAAACTCATATTCATGTCAATCCATTCTTCATATGGCACATTTCTTCTGCTAAGGTTCCACCCTCCTTTGGATCTGTTATGTCCTTTGGATCTGTTATCTCCACAAATAGTTCCACAAACCATATTCCAGATCTGTGGTTTATATTGCAGAGATAAACATCACTCTAAGGGTCACAATGCCTCTTCTTCTATGCATATTTTTCACAGTCTTAAGAGCATACCTTATGGACTAAACATGTTAGGAAACCACCGTAACTAGGGAATTATACTTTTTTCCTAATTGCTTTAGAAAAAACCCTATCTACCATAGAGCTTGATGTAACTTTGATTCTCACAAGAGACAATATAGGGCTTCAACAACTGATTGGTTGACTCTACATTCAAGTTACAAATCTAGATAGCTTCATAATAAGTATATGAAACTGCCATATACTTTGCTTCAGTGGAACTGATGTAATTGTTGCTTGCTTCTTGTTGATTTAATAAAAATGATTTATAAAATGATAATAATGATGTTTAAAATGAGCCTTATGATGAGCTACTTATACACATTGATTTTTCACGAGGTGTAGGGGTATGTTTATAACATCACTGCCGTTGAAAGCTTTGTCTTGAAAGCACATTAATTAGAATTTTCTTTAGTTAAGCACATTTTTGTGGTGGAATGAAGGTTATCAGATATTTATTTATACTTAGTAGAGGTTTGGCTTTGTTTGTCCTTTGAGTGTTGGTGAGGTTTCTTTGTGTTTTTTGCATCATAGTCTAAAGTCTTTTGACCTGATTGCTTAACATGAAAGCTTTATGCTTATTGGCAATATATTTGAAATACCTGCATGATCAAGAAACTGTGATGGCTAATTAAATTAATAATTAGGTACTACAGAAAGAGGATGATGCTGAGAGGGCTTGCTTGGGTGACTCTGGGAGAAACCCGAAAGTGGTCAGACAAAGCTCTTCTAAGTTACAAACCTGAAGAGAAAAATTGGTGATGTATATGTCGTTGCTCAACCTGGGCTGTATGGAAAATCTTGGCAGAGAGTGTTTACCTTTCTGTGTCTTCACAAAAGTATGTTGTCTGGTCATAGAATAAGATCACTACATGTAGGTGATGGTTTTGTAGTAAGTTCTCAGCCTTATCTTCAGAATGGCTAATGGAGAGGATCATGTTTGAATACACGATATAATTTGATGGATTTGGAGATTTAGAGTTAAAGAAAAAATTGCGGTGATGTTTGGATGGGTGTTAATTTGTAGTGTTTTCCATTTTTTTAATTTTCTTTGTTGTGCTTTCTACCATGCTACCTAGTTGCTTTCCTGTAGCCCTAGCATTTTAACTTTTTCGATGTCTATCTCTCTATTTTTTCTTGCCCCATTTGAAATGTCATCCTTATTTGGTAGGTGTTTTCTTCAATATAGTGTGAAAATTTTTCCATCACACAACTTCTGTGGGGTTTGTCTACGCAAATATCTTGTAAGGCCCATTCATCAAGGTATTTGATGAAATTAAATGATTATCGATGATCACCAACTAATGGTACCTACAAAGATTTAATCTAACAATTATACAGTTTTCATGTGCCAACAATTATACAACATTTTAACCTCATGAAATAGTCTCCTCTGTTCTCTTAGCTGATGCTATAAGCACTTATTGCTGTTGTCAAAGCTTTTACTCTCTAGTCCCATTGAGCTATTTCAGCTATTTGTAGACATTGATCAATTTTCATTTCATTTCTTCAATTTTTTCAACTGTTATGTGTTACCTTTGGCCAGTGCCTTCTTTCTTACCTATGCTTTTCTTCTTAAGCATTCCATCCAGCCACAGAAGCAGGGGAAGTAGGAGCCACGCAGTCCAGCCAGAGCCCAGTAGGGGAAACGTAGAGGTAGCAGGAGCCACGCAGGGCTTACACAGGCCCAGTCAGGGTAGCGCAGGGGTAGTGTAAGCTCTTCAAGTGTGATGTAGGCCCTTACTGAGCAGCACAGATGCTGACGCAAGCCATTCAGGCTGACGTAGAGGGATTCAGAGAAATGTATTACTGTTGTTTTTATTTCTCTGTTGGGTGAACCAGTTTTGGTGCCCAGGATTGTTGTACTTAGAAACTGCATAATAATGAAAATCCTCCAGAGCTAGCTGCACTGGTTTTCCCGCATTGGGTTTTTTTCGGGGACAATTGTCTATAAAATCCATGTGTCACTTTTTTTGTGAGCATGTTATTCAATATTTGATCTGTACGTGTAGGTTGCTAGTTATATTTACTATTTAATTTGCTAATTTATTTAATATTTCATAAATTAACTTGTGACTTAATTCAAGTAGAAGAAGTAAATAAATATACTGCAGTAGGGTTTCTTGGATTAAGAAATTTTCACATTCCCTAGGTCTAGCCCCATTAGGTCACCTAGGGCAACAATTTCCCAGGAATCTAGCTAGAGGAAAACTTCTATCTCCTAGAGGCATTTGCGTTGTTGGGTGCCCTCACTCTCCTCAGAACTTGGGCCAATTCCAATGGTGGAATCTCTAGATACCTCAAGCCCTAGCTCTAGGTTCAAGTTTTCCTAGGTGTTCCCAAGGATAGAACCTAGTAGGATCAATTTGACCTATCAAAGTAAAAACTCTTTTTTGATCCTTTCCCATCACCTTGTCCAAGATAGGAACATCATTGGTTTCTAAATTCCATCCCCGAACCTGGGTTGGGTCCACTTGGACCCGTGTTGTCCCATTTGGTGCCAAAAGGCCTTTCATCAAGGACCATTTGGGAATCCAAGTTCCCAAAGGATTTTAGCGATTGAGAACTTCCTTCGTAAGTCTTGTTCTTCTCCCTCAACTCTTCAATTCCCCTCCTCTCTCCCTAGAAGATAAATTCCCTTGCTTAAAAGGAAAGTGAGTCCCACTCTTTATTTTATCTTAGGGAAAGGGTTTTGAGGGTCACTTCCCACCTATTCATTGACCTATACTCTACAAGTGACTTCATAAACTACCAGGACTCCACCCATCGGTGAAATTCCATGAAGAGCAAGGAGCCTTAACTGTGGTGACAATGGGATAAGCCGCCATCGTTTCCCTTGTCCTAGCAATTTCCCTCTTAGGAACCCCTTTTAGGTCCACTACTACTTTGAGTGGTAACAAGTTGTTCAAAATTCCATTTGTGAACAACTCTTTGGTATGCCCACTTTTTCCATACTAGAAATCCAAGATGAGAAGTCTAGGGCTATGGAGGCTGCCCTTCTTCTCACTGAATCAATCCTCTAGAATATAGTGAACTAGGGCTAGTTGGTTGGCCCACTCAACTGTTACTTTAGTCCTTCAAAGTTTGCACATCCTTAGGCCCTATACACCTGCCCTTCTACCAATTTTGTTGTCCTTCACCAGAACAAGAGTCAGGACTCTTCTTTGACAGTAACGTAACAACCCTCCAACTATACTTGGACTACCATCAATATGCCCAACCACAGTCAATTATTTTTACTGATATAGGGCCCACAATATTGTTTTCATCTAGGGCTCTTCAAATCTACCACCTAACAATGGTTTGAGTGCTCTCAAGATTATTGTTATTGTGTATTGACAATTTGATCTTTGTTGTCCAATCTAAGAACAAATATGAACTACTCCTCTTATCATACTTCTAACAATCTGTAGATGACTGAACTAGGGTCACAAATCAACCAATAACAGTCCATTTAATAATTTTTTATAGGTTTCTTCAGATCTTTGTCTAAAAATATATGGAAAGTCCACCAAAATCAACTCCTCTGCATGTCAATCCATTCTTCATATGTCACATTTTTTCTGCATGCTCAATCTTCTGCTCAGGTTCCACCCTCCTTTGGATCTGTTGTCTCCACACATACTGAATTTTCAAACCATCTTCCAGATGTGTGGTCTTTATTGCAGAAAAAAACCTCGCTCTAAGGGTCACAACCCGTCTTCTTCTATGCACAATTATCACAGTCTTAAGGGCATACCTTATGAACTAAACATGCTAGGAAACTCTCCTAACTAGGGAATTATACTTATGTAATTCTAATTGTTGTAGAACAAACCCTATCCACACATAGAAAAAAAACGACTCTTGCCTCCATAAGAGACTCGACCTAGCTCATATGCATCCATAGATTCTGGGAACTTCTTTGACTAAATCTTGACATGAAATTTAGATCTCAATGTCAACCCTCAAACTAGGGTTAACTCAGTCAATATTACGCCTACGTTGACTTCTGTTATGGCTCTAAATTACAATGCAAGCCCTCCTCCATTTATGTTGGTCTTTATCACAGACCTTGTGACCTACTAACCCCCACAAGGCAAGATGATATCAACCCTCTCTTCTATTTCATATAGAAAATCTAACCAACGAGATTCAATATGATCTTTTAATGTACTAAAACAAGACACTCAATCCTTCCTACAATTTGTGAAAACAAACACGATCACACAATCACATATAAGTAAGAGAAACAAGTTATCAATCACACAACACAAGATGTATCTGGGGAAGCAACTGCTCAAAACCCTCTATCTCTATTTTGTATTAAGTCAAGGAATGATGAAACAATACAGTGCTTAATCTCTCTTGAGATTCTCCAGCACTCTGCCAATTGTCTCCTACTGATCTAGGCAAAATCGGTCTAGTACTTAGCCAATTATCAGCCTTCCTTCAGCCTACCTTACTCATGCAATTCCTATGGAATTATCTCCATATTAATTAGGAAAATCAACCTTCCTTGATTACGCAATCCATCATGGCATCCCAATGACTTTATAATTGCACATGGGAAATTTTCTATAAATAGCACTGATAGTTATGTTCCTCTGAACTGTGTTACAATAAGGATCAAGGGTATTTTTATTATTTAAAATAAGATAAAACCCTAAAAAACCAAAACCCTAACTCGAGGAGATGTAACACCAGGATTTTATGGGCCCCGTTAGGGTTAGTTGGGCAGCCAACTTCCTGGGGTCGTAACTTGGTCATATGATCTTCGTTTGACGCACATGATACCTTGTTAGAAAGATCTCTCCAAGGACTACAATTGCTAATGCGATTTCAATGAAATCGCCAAACCTTTCATGCCAAAAAAAACATTTTTGGGGGCCTCAAAATGGCTCTAGAAGTTCAGGACCCGAAAAACTGCAAAAATAGTAAATTGTGCTATAATTAAGGAAACTGAAAAACTGAAAGAGACAATGGCAAGGGCCCAAGTGGAATAGGTGGGTGGCCACCAATATCCACCTCTATCACCTTAAAATCTAATTCCTTGAGCTAACTCAATCATCATGGCTTAGTTAACTGACACAAGTTGTTATGAGACGAAATGAAAATTTATTGTCCAATTTATTTAAGGGAAAAATAAATTAGAGGCCTCACATTCCTCACTCCTGGTACATCAAAATTCCTCACTAGTGTGGGTGATTTTTTTTTGTCCTTTCTAGTTTCCAATTTCACTTTTTCTTGTTGCAAATTTCAACACTCCCTCTCAACAAGAAAGGAATTCAATATATCCCCATCCGGTACCTTAGGAATGTTTTGTATGCTACAGTTCTCTACTGTTGTTTGCACCTGCAAAACTTGAAACTAAATAGACTCTAAACAACTGAATCAATATAATGCATCTGTCATCAGAGTCTTCTGACTACTGCTAGTTATCGCACCTGTCTAGTACTGGATTCTCTGTGCTGCTGCTGACATCTGCATCCGTTCCCTTTGAACTGTTGCTAACTCTGATTTGTGCTCCAGTATTTGACATCTGTCACTCTAATTTATGTCTTGCTGAAATCTAACTACATCAATCTAACTGATCCTTCCTACTACTGCTATACTGTGGGCTCCTCGTAGCCAGGCTCGATCCATGAGACATGCCATCTCAATGGACCTTGCCCAGATTTCTTATCTTGGAATTATGTATACACATCACCCCACCTTACTCCTCGAGGTATGGCTACTCCCTCTTCCCATCTGGCTCAAAATTTCCCCCTCATGGAGGTCTTTGCTTGAGTGGATGCTTCCACTCGGTCTCCTCTATGCTTCTCCAGTTGTGGCAGCTACTCCACAACCTTGTGAGACTACTTCTCATGAGGATGCATGTTGAGAGGTAATTTATGCTCCCTCTAAACAACCAAGTCTCTAACTTCTTCCTTTCTCCTCAAAGCTTTGCATGCATCTGGTACCTCAAGTGCATATAGATTCTTGACTCGTGCATAGTGTAATTATCCTGACGTTACAAAAAGTTTCTAAAAAAGAGTTGATTTTAAATCGATGATATCTCCCTCATCTGAGCTCCGATTCGACTAATTTTTTTTTTCCATTTGGGTATATTTTCGCAAGGAATCCAAATATTCTATCTGTTTTCGAAAATTTCACACCAAAATCTTTAGATATTCTCTGTAAACTAGCTGCCCAAAAAATTCCTTCTTTGATACCATGTAGAAAATTTAACCAACGAGATTCATTCTGATCTTGTAATCTACTAAAACAAGATACTGAATCCTTCCTACAATTTGCAGAAACAAAACATGATCACACAATCACATATAAGTAAAAGAAGTAAATTATCAATCGCATAGCAACATGATGTATTTGGGGAAAGCAACTGCTCAAAACCCATCTATCTCTATTGTGTATTAAGTCACGGAATCATGAAACAATACAATGCTTAATCTCTCATGATATTCTCCAACACTCTATCAATTGTCTCTCGTTTATCTAGGCAAACTCGGTCTAGTACTTAGCCAATTCTCATCCTTACTTCAACATGCCTTGCTCATGAAATTCCTACGGAATTAAGTCCTTATTAATTAGGAAAATCAGTCTTCCTTGATTGCGCAATCCATCATGGCATCCCAATGACTTTATAACTGCACATGGGAAATTTTCTCTGAATACAACTGATATTTATGTTCCCTTTAACCTCTGTCTCAACTAGGTATTCCTCGAAACTAACATGCATGCAACTATTAATAATGAATTATTAGTTATCTGATTGATCACTCATTTTGAATTAAATATAATTTAATTCACTCAACCTCTCACTAGCTCATCACTCAATTAGAACTAGTTAAATTGATTTTAACTCATTTAATTGAGTTAATTACACTTGCACCCCACTAATGCATCAAGTTCAACTGGACCCCAAAAATATTACAATCCCTCTAGATGCATCATCTTAGACCCTCAACTCGAATTTCTTGAGCTAACTCGGTCATCATGAATTAATTAACTGACACAAGTTGTTATGAGATGAAATTACAATTTATTGTCCAATTTATTTAAAGGAAAATTAATTTAGACACCCCACATTCCTCACTCCTGGTGCATCAAAATTCCTCACCAGTGTGGGTGCATTTTTTCTTGTCCTTTCTGGTTTCCAATCTCACTATTTCTTGTCACAAATTTCAACATTTCAGAATTTGATGCGGCCTTCAAAAAAAGACACCATTGAAGTCACATGCCTAGATTCTCATGAGAAACCTCTCTTAAGCTCAATCTGCCAAAAGAGAAGCAACAATATGCCATCCTACTTCCTAGTGAAAACTAACAATTAAGGTATGCAACATTCTTCTGAACCCTCACATGATGATCTTGCTCTTGGAGGATGATCATGACCTCCCTTTAACAACCCTTACTCAGCCCTCGTACTCGACCTACTTTAGGACTACATCTCTCTTCACCCCCTTGATGTGCCAGATAGTGGGAATACATGTCAAACATGCTAAGATGTGCCATGTGATAAGGCATGAAAATATGTGCAAGGGTGTGTCAATGCGTGTTAGGGACTGTCAAGACAACAAAATGGAGAAAAAAGTTAAAATACAAATAAATGAACACATAAGAGGGTTAATAATTCATCAATTTACCTTTTCCAAGAGGGGCATGCTATGCACAACAACGCTAGGCGACAATAGGTGCCAAGTGCAAAGTCTTAGTTCATTCTAAGTTCCAAGTATTCCTTTATTGCTTCTCATCTACTTTCCAAAATTTGACCATGAAAAATAAATTTAATATTAAACCATGCCAAATCATACCAAGGCATCTTAATGTATTCGATACATGCTAAGACTTTCCAAGCGCCAACACATGCCAAGCACCAATATGTGTTAGGGACTAATTTTATGCATGTTATAAAGTGGAAGGGAATGTTGAAGAGTGCTAAGGTGTGCTAGAGAGTGATAATGCATGTTCATGAGTGTTAAAGAGTACTAGGAAAAAACATTAAGGGAGCACTAGGTAAAAATTAATGGAAGATAATGAATATGAGGAATGTGTTCTGCCAGAGACTAGTGTTAATGAGTGTAGTTGTCATGCCAAGGAGGTAGTGACAAGGTATGCTAATCATTGGTAAGGCATGCTAGGGAATATCAAGGCATGTCAAGATTTCCCAAAGTGTGCTTGGGAGTTTCGGGGTGTGCTAATTATATCATGTGCCAATTAATAGTGCCAAGATATGCCAATACATGCTAGGTGTTAAGGTTGTGGCACACGGTGCCAGGGTATGTCAATATGTGTCAAGGCAACAAAAGGAAGAACCAATAAGAGGGTTAATAAGTCAGGACTTTATCTTTTTGAAAAGGAGCATGCTAGGCACACTAATAATAGGTCCCAATACATGCCAAGTGGCATTGTGTGCCAAGTGCTAATGTATGTCAATGCATTCAACCAAGGTGTTCCAGGGCATGCTAGGGACTATATGCAGCATGCCAACACATGCTAGGAGATTTCCATGTTGTGCTAGCGCATGCCACCATGTGCTTGGACGTCAGTTTCATCACAAAATGTTCTAGGTACAAAGATGTTCCAAGACATGTGGGGTGGTAAGAAATGTTAGTGTGTGCCAAAGCATTAATTTAAGGTGTTCCTAGATTGTTGATGATTGTTAGGTCTTTCTCATTAATAGAATTGTTAGAGCTTGATTGTGTATTAAATAATATATTTCCTACACACAATAGTAGAAATTTATATAAATGGAATTTTTTAGATAATAAACTTAATAGATATGAATCATGTGTTGACTCATAGGAAATCTCTATTCGACTAGTCATTACTTGAGGGAAATTATACACACTAATTACTTCTTAAAAAATTGACTGACCCCAACCACTATGGCCTTGGACATATTATAAAAAATACTCCACAATAATGGTATTAAATCATTATCTTTTGATAAAAAATATATTAACAGGCACATAGCTTCATCAAAAACTCTTTGGAATGATCAATGATGACGGACATTTTTTGACCGTCACCAAAAGTAACAAAAAGAGTATTGGTGAGGGCCATTAAAAGTTCGTCACTAGAAGTGTCATCAAAGAGAGAATTAGTGATGGGCCTTTAACGACCATCACCGAAAGTGTCATTGAAAATGTATTTGGTGATGGACCATAAAGGACCATCACTATATACACTTACAGTGATGGTTTTTTAATGATCAATGATGATAGACATTTTTTGACCGTCACTAAAAGTAATGAAAAGAGCATTCGTGAGGGTCATTAAAAGTTTGTCACTAGAAGTGTCACCAAAGAGAGAATTAGTGATGGGCCTTTAACGACCCTCACCGAAAGTGTCATTGAAAATGTCTTTGGTGATGGACCATAAAGGACCATCACTATATACACTTACAGTGACGGTTTTTTAAGGACCATCACCATATGTGACATTGGTGACGGACCTTAAAGGTCCGTCACAAGCATGACCCTCACCAATGTGCTTTTTTCTTGTAGTGAGTGCACCAGCTATGACTAACATATTGTACATTAACATGAACTCTTCCTATCCTAGTGGAGTTATAGAGGTGGAGTTCTTGGTCTGTCACAATTTAACTCTTCAATCAGGCCAAATCAATATCAAATCAAAAAATTCATAGTTTCCTCTCATGCAAATTGTGCAATTGGTGAGATTCCAATCATTGACTGAAGTCAGTTATTCTTAATGATTAAATGAAATCATGGTGGTTTTTTTCGTATAGAAACAAGCTAAAGTACCACTTGTGGTAGCGCCCTCTTCAAGAAAGGATGAACATAAGATAAATGTCAGAAGAGAATTCAAAGAGGATGCCCAAATCTTATCTATAACAACACTCAAATTTGCACCCTAGATCATTATCTACACCACTAAAATAGCCTATGAAAAGAGTTGCAAAGGCATCCAATAAATTGCACCAGCTATGACTAACGTTTTGTACATTAAAGCGTCATGATGTTAAGGTAGGTACCCAAATGTTCAGAATCCTTCCAATGAACACAACAATGTGTTCGGAGTTCACGAGTACGTGCAACTTGACAGCTTAATGCCCACCTCAGATTGTAGTCATAGGCACAAAGAATTGATCAGGACAACTTAGTTCGAGTGCAAGGTCCAATGGGAGCTTGCATCTCTCACTATAGCTGCTATTGTCTTGCAGTACATGTTTACTGTTGTGGCAGAATTGATGGCATGCCACTTTGGAAAGTTCGAGTTGGCTGCATTGTCTGCTAGTCTTAATGGCCGAGGCAGGGGTGTTGACCATTGTAAAATGGCTGATGATGTCATCTGTGGGCTAGCTAGGGCTGAGGGGTCCTAGCTGTTGATACCGGGGAAGTGTGGGAGCAAGGTAGACCCACATTTTTTCCATCCAAGGTTGCCCGACCTTCTTACCATCCAAGGTCAAAGGAAAGAAATTCTAGAGAGAACCCTGACTTTTTGGCTGAATCTGGGGAGCAAAGCTGAGTTTAGTACCCTAGGTAACTGTCAAAGAAGAACTAGCTCAGTTAGGTAAAGAATTTCTGTCATGAAGTTTGAACAATGCTTGTAACATGACCTCTTCTTCTCCTAGAATAGTTCCAGAGGTGGAGTGCTTGGTCTGTCACAATTGACCTCTTGAGTCAAACCAACTTAATATCAAATCAGCAAATTTGGAGTTTCCTCTCATGCACATTGTGCATTTGGTGAGATTCCAAATTTTTTTGCAATCATCCTATGATGGGAAACCATGAAATCTTATAATATGTTGCCCAATATATCAAAATGTTAAACTCTAAATTTCCAAAAATGTTCTAAGAGTTGTGGACTGTTCTATCCAAAAACAATGAGGGATAAGGATCGTGCCTCTGAAAGTTTCTTCGAGGGCTATGAATTTATTCATCTGTTGGAGTTTTTCTTAGGTATTAGTTTAAAAACATGTCCTTATGGCTTCCCTGAGCTATTCAAAAGACAAAGGGTATATGCCTATGACTATCTCTTCTGAAATTACACTTTGTGAGATCTGTAATTTTTCTGAAAGTGTATTCAAAACAATAGGCTAAAAACTTAAAAGGGATGTTGAACACAAGAAATTATTTAATGCCCATGATATCCAACTTGGTGTATTGGACATTTGCAACTTCATTGTGTATCAAGGCTATTACATTTATCTTTTTTTTGGTAAAATACAAGTCACTGTGGTGGTTTTTTGGCTTTGTAGCCTTCCATGAGAAAAATATATGATGTTCCCATACATACAATCTTATCCATCTCATGTGTCTTTCCCAAACAGAAATGAACCTACCCTGAAATTGCAGACATGGTTATTAAAAACTCTGAGTTGGAGTGATGAAGCTACTATCTAGTGAGCCAGCCGACCTTTTGAGTCTTGGTTCAAAACTATACTGAATCTTGGCATTTACTGATTAAGTCCCATAAAATTAGCAAAGACAACAAAGAAGATTGCATGGTAAAATAGCTCATATCAAAGTAATTAGTTGTTATCGATAAAGGTCATTATTTTACAGAGTAGAAGAAAAATGATAGAGAAATCATCATCCCATTAAAACAAAAATGAAAATGTGGTTATAATGGTAGGTCCCACTTAAAAAAAAAAAAAATCATGAAATATGCACTATCATAGTAAAGTCATCAATCGTCTCATCAGAGAAATGAAGCAAGAATTTTATAGTACAATTGGGCTACCATTTTAAGAACAAATAATTCACAATATTCTATTGTTGAAATCCATTACCTGGTTTTTTTGCAAGGATAAGGATAAGATATTTGCTGATGAGAAAAACATGACTTGAGAGATATTCTAGACTCTAAAGTCTGCTCAATAAAATAGCAAACTGCCCAAGTAAATGTAGAAATTCAAGATATATAACAAAAGTTCTTGTATTAATAAAGAACCAATACCTATAAATATGTTATTTGTGTTTCTAATGGTGGCAGGGTTATCAAAACAATAACACAGCTAGCTAAACCAGCCAAGTAGACCAGTTCTGGGGTTTTCTAGGTAGAATTGCCAAGAGGAGTGAAATCACAAGGAATGTATCCAAGTTTCCATCAAGCAAGGGACTGTTATAATTCCAGTTTGAGAATATGTAAGAGTTGGGCTCAATAACTCATAGTGGCTTCAAATAAAATCTGCAAACCATTATTGCAAAATCCTCCTTCAACATCTAATGGAATCAGCCATCAAAGAGGAGAGGAGATTCAAGACTGTTTATCGGAAGTTGGAGGAACTAAATCTATAAAAGGAACCGAAATTATCATTAAAATTCAAGACACAGTGAAAGGAGACGAATTATCTTCCAAGCTTGATAGGCCATATACTTCTGAAATTTAATCATCAGATCTTCTTGTAGAAATATTTATGTCAATCCCCTTATATAAGTGCATCCATCAGTTGGAGGAACATATTTTTTCCTTCAAGTTTGGGGATTCTTTTGGGGAAAGTAGCCATACAATGGCCTAAGAGATTGCAGACCTTGTTCTTGAAAGGGATGTTTTAATAGTCCATCTGTTAAGTCCATGGGAAGCCCTCGAGATAGAAATGATTATGTCCAACAAATTGTTATTTTAGCTTAGTCCAACATAGTATATCACACATAAATAAACCTCCCCTATTTTTGCTATACGAGCCTAGATATCTGCATAGAGGGTTGTTGGTTTCTCCCACAATGTCTTCCTTCCAGAAATGAAGGGGAAATTCACAAGCCTGATCCTAATGGTATTGATGGTAATAGTAAAGGTGGATCCAATCACAAGGTTGTATAAAACTACAATGAATATGAATGTACTTTGTAAACTTAAAAGTTAGTGCCCATTTAACTTGATTCCACAACAAAAATAAAACATAGTTAATAATTTTTTCCTTATTGCATTGTTGGTGGGTAAATTTTTTAGTGGCATTTAAGATGAGTAATCAATTCTATGAAACAATTCTGGAAGAACGAATGCCATGCACAATATACCATAGGGTATGCCTATCTTTTTGTCATGCAATTCCCTCTTTGCATCGTCATGGTATAATATGATTATCAATGTTGTTTGTCATTGTTATGGAATCATGGTATGCTCTATTTTGTCTACATGTTGGTCCTATTAAATCCGCCCGCCATAAGGAATTGTTGATTTTAGAGTGCTTTCATACCCCATTTGTTTGCAAAAAACAAAGAGGCAAAAATAGAGAAGCACATTCTGTGGCTGGACTACAACTCTAATGAGAATTCTAAAACCCAAATAAAATGTTAATTGAATGTATGCTTCTAAAGCTAATTTGGGTTTTTGTTAACTTAATGTATTATTATGATTTTGGGATTTTCATCATGGTGGCCTTTTAGCTAAACATATACATGTGGTTCAACAAATTTTTTTGGTGAACTTGTTTCCTTGTACAAGGTTTCTGTTGTTAATCTTCTCCCCTATATATGTACTTATTCTAGAGGTAAATGAGTCACTCACTATATGATGTTCCCCTCTTACAAACTAGTTGTTCCCATTGCTTGTTTAACCACAAAACCAAGTTCATCTAATCACATGGTTTTCTAAAGCTAATTTCGGTTTTTGTTAACTTAATGTATTACTATAGTTCTAGGAGTTTCATCATGGTGGCCTTTTAGCTAAACATATCCATGTGGTTCAAAAAATTTTGTTGTTGAAGTTGTTTCGTTGTACAAGGTTTCTATTATTAATCTTCTCCCCTCTATATGTACTTATTCTAGAGGTAAATGATTCAATCATTATATGAGGTTCACCTCTTACAAACTAGTTGTTCCCATTTCTTGTTTAACCACAAAACCAAGTCTATCATTTCTTGTCCTTGTACTCGGCTCCATGGCCTTTCTAATTCTTTTCCTATATTTTCCTAGACCTTTGTTGCCATGAAATCTAATCTAAGCTTGGAACCAATTTCTTTGGTATTTTTTTCAAAACACCCTTTGCATTCATCTTTAATGTTTTGTAAGTCATTTTCAAAAGTCCCATATCATGAAAGAGACACATCATCATTATTAGTAACATCAAGAAAACTTTCAATATTTTGAATTGTGTCAAAGGTGTCACAAGAAACACCTTTCACAAAAATCTCCTTCCAGTCATGTTTTATGATCTTCTGTTTGTTTAAAAAAAATTATAGAATTTAAAACAAATCTATCTATGAACCAATTATATGTGTAGGTTCTTTGTATTAAATATTTCATTAGCACCTCATGTGGTCATCCTAGGTGGTCTTTCCTACAAGAAAATACGTAGGCAGAAATATATTGGCTAGTGCCTACTAGGATGTGAATTTGTTTTGTGTAAGTGCATTGTTTGTTTGGGTTAACGTTTTTTATGTTTAGCTTTCGTTCTGATAGTTTTTTGTTTTATAGAGTGATGGTGAAACTTTCATATCAGTGGATGACCTAAGAATAAACTTATGGAACCTATAAATATGTGATGAGAGTTTCAACATTGTTGATGTCAAACCTGCCAACATGGAAGACCTGACTGGTAATTGTTGCTTTCTTGGTTATAAAAAATATTGTTTTATATGTATATGATAATTATTTAGAATTGTTGCTTTAAGATGTAGATTTATTGTCTAAAAATGGTTTATGTATTTTTCAATTTATATGTGTGAAATTATTGATAAAATTCCCAATAATACCTCTTCAATTCATGTGTGTGTTTTTACCCCATATTCCATACAATAATTATATGATCAAGACATCCTCAAGTGTGTTGCACTTGTTACCATAAAGATATTGCTTGTAATATATTTTTTGATTATATCTTTCATTGCCACAGGAGTAGCTTTGTTTTTTATTCCTTTTAGCTAGTTTCAAACATTTAGTGGGGATTTCCAGTGCTGCACCTTACACAAAGCTAGTGACCTATTTTTTATTTGTGACAAGAGGGAGTTGAATTTTGAAGTTTAGATGATCACATCATCACCTTAAGAGGGAGTTATGAGATCCATACATTGATATTATATGGTTAAAGTCTCAAAATATTTATTCATCTATTGATGTTGTCTTTTACATTCTAGTAAAATAAAATGATCCATACTTCATCATAGTAAGTCGCAGAGCTGTCGGTATGTAAGATAAATCCTAGGTGCCACATCTTCTGAGATCCACCATGTATGAATCATTGACTGAATTCAGTTGCTCTGGGAAAGAATGGCTTATTATGAAGCCACTCATGATTTTTCTCTAGCTAAGGAACATGCACAGAGAACACCTTCTTCACTACACTTTCAACGAGGAAGGAAAGGCTAGCACAAACAATAAATAAACATGTTATTATTGTGGGAAGCTAGTTCATGTTGCCTAGAATTTTACAATTCATGCTGCTGATTTTATTGAAGGGAATAACCCCCATCCCTTGCCCACGTAGCTGATTTGCAGTTTGGCTTCATGACCCTACACAAAATGACTTCAAATCTGGACAGTCTATCCTCTCTAGTTCCACAACCTAAAAGCTCATCATACAAATTATGGAGGCTAATCCTGAATGTGAACCATCCAGAATATACCTTGAAGCTACTAACAAAAGGGGGGAAATATTAGATAAGCACACATGGATCAATAAGATAATTCAATCCATGAACAACAATTGGAGGAAGAATGCATCAATGGCAAGGTTACAGGAGGCCTCCCTAGCAGGGCGGACATGCCTGCAAATAGTCGTCTCACTACAGACAAACCTCAAGTTTGATGTTTTATTATATGTTGGTTTTGGAATCATACTAATGTACAATGCAGGAGTATCACACTAGAGTTCTGAATATCCATGAAAACATTTTACATGCAGTTGCTCAGGAAAAAAACTACCAACATGAGAGGCCAGCAAGGATACCCTGGGGAATCTATAAATCATTCTCCTAAAATCCCATTTAATGTAATGTATAGTTGTACATTTTTACATATGTTACCACATTAATGGGATTCATTAACTCCCACTATACTAGTAATGAACATTGTGACAACTTGTTATGGATTATATTCTATTATGGTTGATTCTACTTTATTATGGATATAAGATTATGTCTACTTATACGGAAGAGTATTTATTAGTCTAAAAATTGTAACATATATGACTAGGATTATTATACTAATAGCTTGATTACTAGCTTCATCATATCTAATCTACTTAGTATTAATCCTGTCTATTCAAAGTTGTTACTTCTTGTAAGATTTATTGAAACATATCATGTACTATCCAATGTGTTTAATTCATGTAATAAAATCTTATCTATTCTAACTAGTGTTCACTGATATAGCTAGTACTTATTAACCCTGGGAATAATAGAGATAGAGTATTGAGTCTAATGTAAGCCATATCAATGGAACTAGTAGTAAGTAGTTATATAGAAACAAGTGTTACTTACTTTACCTAATCAAGTCACTATCATTGCAGACTAGTAGAGGTTTCAAGTTTATAGAAAGAAGAGCTTCCATGTTGTATTTCTTGATTGTAACTAAGTAGTGACCAATGAAAACCATGACTCTAACTAAGCAGTTACTCTACATGATCTGGTAAGCTTATATGAACCATTACCTTTACTGGATATGAGTTGTTACCATTGTAGAAGATGAGTACAACCTTTATAGGTGATCATTAATTACAGATATACAGTATCTTACTTGTGTCTTACTTAAGCTTAGAGACCAGTAAGTATAGACATAATCAATAAGCTCTAGTTATAGAAATAATCATTAAACTCTAGTTATGGAGAGATCAGGTAAGTAAGCTTTATTACCCTTACCCTGTGGTTCAAGATGTGATAATCATCATATTCCAAGTACCACTGATTATGTAATTAATGTGAGCTCTATTAGACTTAGAGTGCTATTAATGAGCTTATATGACATATTTTTCTGTATTCAATCAAACTAGCATGAAACCAATGTGTTTGATCTCTTATGATAACTAGTGTAACTAGCACACGTAGCTTAGATTAGTTGTACTTGTTCAAGGATTTGAGTGTAATCAAATACGTAAATAAGGTAAGTAAAAAAATAATCACAATGATTCCACTATTGGTAATACAAGAGCTTGTTGGAATCACTTGGTTAATCATACACAATACAACCAGTATCCATTAAGGGCATTGTGTTTCTAACATACTCTTTGTCGTTTTGGTGACCATGGTTTTGGAGCTACAAAGGCTACAAATATTTCCCTAAGGATTTCCTTTTGCAGCTACAAAGGCTGTGGAAAGACTTTAACATATCTGTTGATGAAGCATTCACATGTGCACAAGAAGGGACTATATGTATGTCCTTATGAAGCATGTGGCTGAAAATTTCTAGACAGCTCCAAGACAACAAATTTTCACAAGTTGTTGTTCAAGGATCAAAGCAATACAAACCACCGGCTTATGCGTACCTTTAATTCAGCGGTTGAATTCTATAAAGGTTTCTGCAACCTGAAATAGGTGGGTATGCAATACAAGATAACTCATGAATCATCTATGCAAAAGGTGAAGGCAGAAGAAGAAAAATTGTATAGGGTGATTTTAGGAGCTAGAAAGAAGGATACCACAAGGTATTCACTATGATTAGCCTAACATTTTATTAAGAAATCACCCTGAAGTTCTTCTGTACCAATTGTTGAAAATGGAAAGGTTCGACTTCAGGACTGTTTACAGAGAAAATTAAAACCTCCAAGCATTTCATATTTCAGGAGTTGCAATCTGCTACTTCTAGTTTTTCAACAAGGAATTTTATAGAAATGGGAGGCTGGAATTAGGTATACAGAGAATTTCTTACTGAGAGAGAATTGGTGGTAGTAAAAATATTAAATTCTTCATCCAAAACAAAGGAAGAAATTCTTTCTGAAGTTGTAGTCCTTACTATGTTGAAACACAATCATATCATTACATTTATGGGATCGGGACCACAATTGGTGTGTAATCATGAAAACTTTCACCAATGGAAATAGGTTGTCCATACTAACAAATTTTGATTTTAGTTGCATTTGGTAAACATAAACCATAAGGTCAATCGATATGGAATTATTACATTTAAAAAATACATTCATTAGTACAGACCCATTTAAACCTAGGTGTGATATGCACTTGCGGGTTGAGATATGCATCCTTGAGCTTTACAGCCTTGTGGTGCATATGAGACCTTTTGTAGCCTCTACAACACCCTCCAAAAAAGCCCCCACTTTAAAATTTTTTGGAGCCCCTTGAGCACAAAGAAAATTTAAGTAAAAGATCAGAAAGACTAAGTCGCTGAGTCGCACATCTTAAAATTTGTGAAAACTGCGACCCCGCGACCCTGAGGTTGCAAATTCGCAAGGTCGCAAGGTTGCATTCCCCTCACACCACCTCACCATGTGACCTTGTGACCTCATTAATGGCCCGCACGTGCGACCTTTTTATATATGGGAGGTCGCTAGGTCGCATTTTGCATATGCAGCGGATAGAAAAAACAGCTCTGACAGGTCAACTGGAGCGCGATTTTCCCGAGTAAGTTGCTATTTTTCCTCCTGTTTTTTCCTTTTTTATTATTCTTGCCAAATCCCTGCATTCCTCAGCCTTTAAATTGACATTTACCTCAGCCATTGTTTTCATTTCTTGCTTAGGGTTTCCTTCTGTTTCCAGTTTTCGCCACACTTACTCAACTCCTCATAGTTTCTTATCTAGCCTCCCATGGCTTATACCCTGCTTCAAAAGCTACCCCTTGACTCTGCCTAGGCCCATTTAGCCTTGTATTTTTCTAGTTAAAGGGAAGAAACAACTCCACACTGCGTGCGCCCAAAACCCCAGCAGGCCCTAGTTCGACTTGCGACCCCGCAACCTAGTTGCCAGGTCGCAAGGTTGAATTCTCTCTATTTTCTCGAAACTTGCGACCCCGCGACCTAGTTGCAAGGTTGCAAGGTCGCATCCTTCCATTTTTCCACAACTTGCGACCTAGCAACCCTCGCGACCCAGTCGCAAGGTTGCAATGTCGCATTTCTGATTTTTCTCGCAGTTTGCAACCCTGCAACCCAGCGACCCAGTCAAAAGGTCGCAAGGTTGCATCTTCATCGTTTTCTCACAATTCATGACCCCACGACCCTATGACCTAGTCGCAAGGTCGCAAGGTCACACCTTGGCCATTTCTTACAACCTGCGACCCCGTGACCCAGTAGGTCATTTATTCAGTTTTTGCCTGTGTCCCAGTTAAAATAATGGTTAAACTGTAATTGTTCTTGTATCATCATGGTGTCCTTCTTATCATGGGATTATTTCATGAATATGATAGGTGAATTTCAAGCAGACTTGGAGTGCATACCTATCCTCTCATATTCCAGTGATATGGTACCCCCAGTGTCCCAGAAGAAAGACAAGCACTTGGAAGTGGAAGATACGGAGATGGACATGCCAATGTCCCTACCCCCGATATACAGAGATACCCTTTGCACATTTTCCAAGGGGGATAGCATGCGATGGTACCAAGTGTACCAAGAGTTTTCCAAAACGGAATTCCCGGAAGACCTCCCCGATCGGGAGATATACTTAAAGGTTAAAAGGTCCAAGCTCCATCTCGCAGGTTCTCATCCAACAATATCCCCATGCCCAGAGATGATGGATTGGATCATACAGAAAACAGATCCCAAGAAGTTCGTGATCATAGATAGCGAAGGAAAAGCTTTCGCAACACTAAAAGGCTCAGACGCCCATGTTTATTACTCTTTGCCGGAGCGGGAAGAAGATTTCACAGAAGAATGGGCCATTTCTCATGCAGTTCCTCTAGTTGACACTATAAGGCAATGGTGGGAGGAGCTCGAAAAGTTTAAGGTCAAGAAAGATCAGGAATACCCAGTGGCGAGCCTCAGGAAAGTATATAAATTAGTGGCTACCATGATTTGCAGACTGTACGTGCACCCAGATGCCACTACCTTCAACGACACATGGGCAACTCTCATGGAGTACCTCACAGTCCACGGCACCCATTTTAACTGGGCTAGCAAATTGATGACCTTCATGAATACAAATTTATCCTCGGCATTGGTACTAGATGAAGGAATGCCTTCTGAATTCTATATGGCCTCTTATTTATTGGATGTCGTCTGTTCGAGGTTGCACTTCGAGGGATGGGTACATAATTGGGATCCCAAACAGACCCGTGCAATTCATCTACAAACCAAGGTGTTTTTGGAATCCAGGTATAAACAGGACATAGAGCCAATCTCCCAAGTGTTCATCCCCACTCTATACAGAAAATTATTTGGCCAAAACACTCCTTGCATGTCCTGGCGAGCCATGGAGACACTAGGAAAAGTGGCGCATTGCTTCCCTTTCACCGAATATAAATTCATCCGAGTCTTTGGCTCATTCAGGGCACCACATGCTATGCCTCATTTTGTTACAGACAGAATGCTCATGTAGGAGGTCTATTTCCAAATGTCATCAGGTTTCTCCAGGGTACTGTCCAAAGGTAAGAAGAAGTCGTGGCCCGCTCTACCCCTCACTATCGGCACATATACAGTTAAAGACTTCAGAGAGGTAGAGGCGGAAGGAGAAGAGATGAAAAGTTATCACTTTGGGGATTTAGAATACCGAACATACGACCCAGAGAGGATAGTTCCTGAACATTGCAAGAAGGCTAAATTCAAATGAAACTATCAGCATACTAAATGCCTAGGAGAGGATGAAAGAAGGAACTAGTACAATGTAGATAGAAAACTTGCTCCGGGGGCAGACTCTAGCCAAGAAGACCCAGATGACTAAACCTTGGAGGCAAGGAGTCGTGAATTAGGAGGTGCTTCTTCCTCTCTACCTAAGAAGCCTCAGACCAGTACAAGGAAAAGTACCTCTACCCAATAGAAAGAAATAGAGGCCAAAGCCCAGCAAGAGAGAGAAAAGAAAATTAAATAAGATAAGGATAAGTGCAAGAAGAGCCTAAGGGCAGAACAAAAGAAGAAGCAAGCCGAGGAGGCCAAGAAGGAAAAAGAGAAAAAAGAGGCGGAGGCTGTAGCAGAACAAGAACTCAAGAAAGAGCTAGACAAAGTGGAAGCTGAGCAAGCCATAACAGTTGAGCGGAAAAGGAAGGCTAAATTAGAAGCAGCGGCAGAAGCAAAGCTCAGGCAGAGGAAAGAACATGATAAGGCAGAAGTCAAATGCCGACAAAGGGAAGAGGAGGAAAAGAAGAAGAAACTAGAAGAGGATGAAATGCTGGAGGACATCGAGGTATATCCCCTTGAGGTACCTCTAGGCAGTACACGAGCCTCTCTCTCTGATGTCAGTTCCCCCCAGGGGCAAGAGGAGGAGGTATTCGACCTCACCAGGCTCACGTTTGATCAGTTCTCTTTCAAAATCTCGCAAAAGAAGAGAATATGCCTGGCGCAAAATCCTTCTGTCGCATCCATAGTCACAACCAGAGAAGACATAGTCCTTGATACTAGGACTAATCCCATGATGATAGCATCGGCTGGCACAGCTTTCACTGCAGCCACGGAAGAAAATGTGAACAGAATGAGTAGAGAGATCATTTCTCTACAAAACATACTACAAGAAGTAGAGAAGTAGGAAAAAGGGGCGGAACAGGAAAGGACGACATTGAGAGAGGAGGTTCAAAAAATCCAAAACAAAGCTCCCCCTGTCAATGAAGTTCCTCTTTCCATTCTAAAGGAGTTCAACACATTAGAGGCAACCATGAGGCAAGTGTATGGGGAAATGTTCACCATAAAAAAAATAGTTTCCCCCTTGGTAAGAGTGCAAGCGAAGAAGAAGCAGAAGCACGAGCAGCTGAAGGAGGCCTTGACTGCCTTGGATCAAATGATGGAATGGACAACACGGTACCCTCAGGCCCCTGAGCATTTGCCAAAGAAGGATTGGATTCATACGCAAGACGCCAAAGTCCAAATCCGGATGAAAATGCAGTCCAAGGATAAGTTATCCAAGGATTTAGACAAAGTAATGGCTGCATACGAACACCTGATCAACGGCATCGAATCAATGCACATCCATCACCACATCCCTTCGCTGGGGGCACTGGACGAGGCAAAAACCTGGGATCAGTTAGATCAAGAGATCTAGTCATTTCTGCTACCCATTAGGCAAGTTGCTGCCACTCCCGATCTTGGAGCATCATGAGAAAACCTGGGCCAGTTTCTTGTCACACCAGTATGGATTTACACCAAGCTCACCTCTCTTTCAAACCTGATCTCACAGAAGAAATAAACTTTAGTCTCAAATGATTTGGAGTGAATGCATTGGTTGAAAGAGGAAGTACCTCTAGCTTCTCCCATAGCAGCAGAGTATCAGACTTGGAAAGACTTCCTCAAAGGAAAGCAGATTGATGCCACTGACCTCTCAATCGCGTGCTCATCTTCATAACCCAGTGGCAGTAGGTCGCTGGTAGCACTTAGAGGCAGGTCGCAGGTCGCACTGCCCATCCAGGTCGCAGGTCGCACTCACCAGCCAGGTCGCAGGTTGCAGTTTCCTCCCAGGTCGCAAGGCAACTCAACAGGTGGGCAGGCGAAGAGTCAGGAAGCCCAAAGGGCAAGTTTTGATCTATAAAACCCCCGCCAGGGAAAATGTAAAGCATCTTTTTTTTCGGGACTCAAGAGGTATACAACATTGTATTGAAAGATAGTACTCTTTTGCATATGAATATAGATACCTATTGAAACTCCTTTTGGATCTTATGTGTTTTACTGTGTGAACACTATGAGTATTTCTATACAGTTTCAAACGTCTTTTATTAATGAAACTGCACTCCTAATGGAATCATTTATGCATTATGGTTTTCTATACTTGCATTAATGATGTTCATTTTAATCGCTTTCTTAATGGATGCTAATGACTTTGTTTATTAGCATTTTGTTTTATCTTTCAAGAAGTAAAGGGTCATCTCGCCATAAAGAACTGTTTCTTTTGTGGTCAGAATAGCCTACAAGCATAACCCCAAAGATGTGTTGTTAACAACACCTCCTTCGGCGTGTATGTTTTATTATTTGTCTCACTACGCATAGTGTTATATACGTGTTTAGTGCATCAACCATGTATCTTGTATCATGTGAATAAGTGTGTATCCGCAGGTTCGATCGAGTTCTTTTGAGACCGAAGGGAAGGTGACTTAAGCGGTAGCCGGACCCACACCTCGGACGGGATCCCTATTCCAAACGGTTCAAGGTCTAATTGGGACTTTTTACCGGGGAGATCCCCTACTGTTGGCTGGACAATTTTTCCCGTCAACAAGACCCTTGTTTGAATGGGTATTTTCTAGTGTCTATATTCAATATTCCCAATGAATTCTCTAAGTACAATGCACTGTTACACACATGCAATTAATGGACCATCAGTACCCCCACCTAGGCTGTAGAATGCACCTAAATTCTGTCATTGCAATAAAATAATAGGCCGGATCATGAAAGATTCAGGTATCTAGAATTAAAATCACTCAACAAGAGCTAAACAACATATTACAATAGTTATACTGAACCAAAGAGGGTGGTGGAAAAATTTATCATACGAAGCTGAGTGTATTCTTATACAGTATGTTAGAAATTCGATAAAAAAATAAAGTATTTGACACATGCCTCTATGCTGGGACTGAGGCCAATATATCATCAATTATCTAGTAGAAATCAAGGTGTGTTCCATGAGGCTAATAGGGTCAAAATTAAAGTGATACTAGGTGTCTAGGGGACGTGCACATGATAAAAAATATAATATTAGTAGACCAAAAAGCCCAGGAAAAAAATTAGATATCTGATGCCCAAAGGAAGTAGACATGGGTTATGGTGTCTCACTCTCCAGCAACTAGCCCATGAGAAAAGGGTGCCTAAAGGAGGTTGACATCATCTATAGATGACCTAACTTGGAGAAAAAGGGAGTACCTATTGGAAGGAAACATCACGTATATATGACACAACCTAGAGAAAAAGGAATGACCTATAGGAGGCAAACGTCAAATGCAGGTCGGTTGACTTGGACGAAAATGGTGCCTATAGGAGGGGGATTATCAAACATGGTGTGACAAGCCTAGATAAGGGCAGTGCTAAATAAGTGGGTCACAACATAGGGAACACGTATATTGATAATAAGTGGCCTTGAGATGGGTCATACTAGGGAAATAATTGGGCAACATAAAGAATTGAGGACACGAGTACATATTTTGTGCACAAAAAAACCCAACCAAATTTTTTTTATCTTCCAACTGGTTCGTACAAATTATACATATTGCACATAAATTAGATCCCAAATTTCAGAAAACTTGGACCAAAAGAGGGTTTGATATATTTATCTTGGCATCCTATTTGGCTACTGTTGGCTTCAGTGGCAATGCCAGGGGTAATTTACATGTGGGCCAAAGACTATACAGAAATTTGGAGTGTGTTTGCTTCAGATTTCATGGAGCATGAGGAGAATGAGGAATATGTTGAGGGAGAAGATGAACTGGATATGATTCTTGACACCAAGGAGCTAGAAATTGCACATGATGATAAAGAAAAAAGGTTTGATGCCATAAATCCCAAGGAGGAAGATTAGGATGCAATCATATCTTTAGGGCAGCAAAAGAAGGAGCTAGGGTTTGAATCTCTTTCCCCAAGTATTTCTTTTGTAGCTACAAAGGCTATGGAAAGACTTATACAATATGTTAGAAATTCGATAAATAAATACAGTATTTGACACATGCCTTTGTGCTGGAACTGAGGCCAATATATCATCAATTATCTAGTAGAAATTAAAGTGTGTTCCATGAGGCCAATAGGGGAAAAATTGAAGAGATACTAGATATCTAGGGGATGTGCACATGCTAAACAATATAATACTACTATACCAACAAGCTAAGAAAACACATTAGATATCTGATGCCTAAAGGAAGCAGACATGGGTTATAGTGTCTCACTATCTAGTAGCTAGCCCATGAGAAAAAGTTGCCTAAAGGAGGGAGACATCATCTGTAGATGACCTAACTTGGAGAAAAATGGAGTACCCATAGGAAGTAAACATCACCTATAGATGATGTAACCTAGAGAAATGAAGGTCAATATATCATCAATTATATAGTAGAAATGAAGGCCAATATATCATCAATTATCTAGTAGAAATGAAGGTGTGTTCCATGAGGCCAATAGGGGCCAACTTGGAGTGATATTAGATGTCTAGGAAATGTGCACGTGCTAAACAATATAATACTGCTAGACCAGCAAGCTAAGAAAACAAATTAGATATCTGATGCCTAAAGGAAGTAGACATGGGTTATAGTGTCTCACTGTGCAGTAGCTAGCCCATGGGAAAAGGGTGCCTAAAGGAGGTAGATATCATTTGTAGATGACCTAACTTCGAGAACAAGGGAGTACCTATAGGAAGGAAACATCATATATAGATGATGTAACCTAGAGAAAAAGGCAGATCCTATAGGAGGAAAATGTCAACTGCCGGTAGGTTGAACTGGATGAAAAGGGTGCCTATAGGAGGGGGAATATCAAACATGGTGTGACAAGCCCAGATAAGGGAAGTGCTAAACAAGTGGGCCACGACATAGGGAACATGTATATTGATAACAAGGGGCCTTGAAAGGGGTCAGCGTAGGGAAATTATTGGGAAACATAAAGAATTAAGAACACAAGTGCATATTTTGTGCACAACAAAACACAACCAAATCTATTTTATCTTCCAACTGGTTGATACAACTTGTACATATTGCACATAAGTTACATCCTAAATTTTAGAAAACTTGGACCAAAAGGGGGTTCAACAGATTTATGTTGGCATCGTATTTGGCTAGTGTTGGTTTCAGTGGCAATGCCAGGGGTAATTTACATGTGGGCCAAAGACTATACATAAATTTGGAGTGCGTTTGCTTCAGATTTCATGGAGAAAGAGAAAAATGAGGAATATGTTGAGGGAGAAGATGAATTGGATATGATGCTCGACACAAAGAAGCTAAAAATTGCACATGATGATAAATAAAAAATGGTTGATGCCATAAAGCACAAAGAGGAAGAGCAAGATGCAATCATATCTTTAGGGCAGCAAGAGAAGGAGCCAAGGTCTGAATCTCTTTCCCCAAGGATTTCCTTTTGCAGCCACAAAGGTTGTGGAAAGACTTATACATTATTTTAGAAATTCGATAAACAAATATAATATTTGACACATACCTCTGTGCTGGGACTGAGGCCAATATATCATCAATTATCTATTATAAATGAAGGTGTGTTCCATGAGGCCAATAGGGGCCAACTTGAAACGATTCTAGATATCTAGGGGATGTGCACATGTTAAACAATATAATACTACTAGACCAACAAGCTAAGAAAACACATTAGATATCTGATGCCTAGAGGAAGTTGACATGGGTTATAGTTTCCCACTGTCCAGTAGCTTTCCCATGAGAAAAGCGTGCCTAAAGGAGGCAGACATCATCTGTAGATGACCTAACTTGGAGAAAAAGGGAGTACCTATAGGAAGTAAACATCATTTATAGATGATGTAACCTAGATAAATGAAGGTCAATATATCATTAATTATCTATTAGAAATGAAGGCCAATATATCATGAATTATGTAACAGAAATTAAGGTGTGTTCCATGAGTCCAATAGGGGCCAACTTGAAGCGATACTAGATGTCTAGGGGATGTGCACATGCTAAACAATATATTACTACTATACCAACAAGCTAAGAAAAAAAATTAGATATTTGATGCCTAAAGGAAGCAGACATGGGCCATAGTGTCTCACTCTCCAACAACTAGCCCATGAGAAAAGGGTGCCTAACGGAGGCAGACATCATCTATGGATGACCTTACTTGGAGAAAAAGGGAGTACCTATAGGAAGGAAACATCACGTATAGATGACGTAACCTAGAGAAATGAAGTTCAATATATCATCAATTATCTAGTAGAAGTGAAGGCCAATATATAATCAATTATCTAGTAGAAATGAAGGTGTGTTCCATGAGGTGAATATATCGTCAATTATCTAGTAAAAATGAATGTGTGTTCCATGAGGCCAATAGGGGCCAAATTGAAGCGATACTAGAAGTCTAGGAAATTAGATATAATACTAAACAATATAATACTACTAGACCAACAAGCTAAGAAAACAAATTAGATATCTAATGCCTAAAGGAAGAAGACATGGGTTATAGTGTCCCACTGTCTAGCAGCTAGCCCATGAGAAAAGGGTGCCTAAAGGAGGTAGACATCATCTGTAGATTACCTAACTTCGACAATATAATACTACTAGACCATCAAGCTAAGAAAAAAACTTAGATATTTGATGCCTAAAGGAAGCAGACATGGGTTATAGTGTCTCACTGTCCAGCAACTAGCCCATGAGAAAAGGGTGCCTAAAGGAGGTAGACATCATCTGTAGATGACCTAACTTTGATAACAAGGGAGTACCTATAGGAAGGAAACATCACATATATATGACGTAACCTAGAGAAAAAGGTAGGACCTATAGGAGGGAAATTCAACTGCAGGTCGATTGAATTGGATGAAAAGGGTGCCTATAGGAGGGGGATAATCAACAATGGTGTGACAAGCCTGGATAAGGGTAGTGCTAAAAAAGTGAGCCACGACATAGGGAACATGTATATTGATAATAAGGGGCCTTGAGAGGGGTCATTGTAGGGAAATTATTGGGCAAAATAAAGAGTTGAGAAGACAAGTGCATATTTTGTGCACAAAAAAACCCAACCAAATCTGTTTTATCTTCCAACTGGTTCGTACAACTTGTACATATTGCACATAACTTAGATCCTAAATTGCATAAAACTTGGAAATGGGTACAAGTTTCGAAAATGCTAAAACCTAAAATCATTACCCCCAAAAATAGTATGTCAAGGGAAAACAATAATATGTGTGTACTATATATATATATATATATATATAGCACATTATCTTGCAAGAAGATGAGAATGATAAGTTTATAATTTTGTAGGTAGCTTTAGAATCGAACTAGAGGTTAATGTGTCATCGTTTTCAATAGATTGGGACTTTTTAAACTTCCTAAAGGTCCCACACCCCTCATAGGTACCTGAAGAGCATTGAAAAAAACCAGAAAATACCTCAGCCATATCATGTGGCCTTTCCAAATCACAAAGGTCATAGAGTACAGTTGAAGGCATTTCCATGTTTCAGTGAATTTCTAGTACTGGTACATGGAGGGGTTAGGCATTTCCTGCAACTTAAGTTATAACCTAGTCTACAATTTTGACCTGTCCATAACTTGCAAAACAAAAGTTGGTACTGAAATAAATTTGAACGAAAAAAACTATAGGTAGAAAGAAATCTACTAAAGCTTGGCAGTGAAATTGGGGAGCGGGACCACAATCAGTTCTGATAGAGATGGATATAATTAATTGTTTATATTCCCCAAGAAAATTGATCATCATAAACATCGGCACCTATTTTATGAAATTTCTTTGAGTGCTCTCGAACATATGCAAAATGTGCTCTAGAAGATAGTAAACGAGTCTTGCAGCTTGAAATGTATTGCTTATTTATTGGTCTCCAAATTTCATTTCATCATTATTTTGGGTTGCAACATATGCATCCTGTCAAAACTGCCAAAAAAATTTATTTTAAGAAGAAAATATTTTTTTTGAAAGTGTTCAAAATTCACCCAGTGTGGAATCTCGAAAAATTTCACCAATGAAAATAGGTTGTCCATACTGACAAATTAGGCTCCGATTGCATTTGGAAAACATAAAAAACAAGGTCAATCGATAGTAACTTGAGAAGAGGGCCTTGAAGAAGTAGTGTGCTTGAAGCTCAGAGAAGGAAGAAAACCAAATCAAACAAAAAACAAACGATTGAACTTATCTATTGTTCAATACAAACAGTTTTATCGTCCCCTGTATTGGCTCAACAATGATATAGCTCTGCCTGGCATTGTATACAACCATACGATTTGGTATATTGATAAATTGTTGTTGGTTTCTGGTAAACGATTGAACTTATCTATTGATCAATAGAAACAATTTTATTGTCCCCTGTATTGATCAATTTTAAACCATAAAATTTATCAAACGATTGTGGGGAAATACCTATGGTTGCACATGGTGAATCTGGGATGGTTGAAACTTGGAATTCTGACCAAAGGAATAACCAGTTAAAATGGCTCTTCTCTGGTTCGATCGATGAAAAACCTGATAGGAAAATCCTCAACAGGGAAAAATATCATAGTTTTTTATTCCATTATCATTGCTAGTCTGTTGGTCGGACAAATTACACTTGCCATTTCTACAGAGGCTTTCCATCCTATGATTTTGCAGAGGCTCTCCTGAAACTAACCATTACACTTTTTTCACCAAAGTAGGGGCTCATACAGGTGGAGACATAGGTGAACCCTATCAACCAAGGGTTTGAAAGGCTGAGACCCGAGCTTCACCATTTAACCCTGTGCAACAGAATGAGTTCTACAAATACATTTCTGATACATTTTGAGATATATGTACACCCCCGATGCCTCCAAGAATTTTTTAATGCTGCAAAAACTCCTAGGGTGCCAGCCTCTAGTACCCGGTCACTGCCCAAGGCCAGGGCCCGAGTAAATTGGTATTAGATGACCAAAATTTTTAGAAATTCTCGGGGAATCACAACCCTTCATAGGGTGTTTTATAATATTATTTAAATTGTTTTATATACATGGAAATATGAAAAAAAAAATATCCCTGTCCTGTGTTGTTAGGAATCATTATTCTACAAATCTCTCTAATAACTAAGTCTAAAGGTTTAGGCTAGGTTACAAGGAGAAAAGGTAAAAGTGGTTTTTATGTACTATATATAAGAATATCTCTAATGAATAAGTTTAATGATTTAGGCTAGGTTACAAAGAGAAAAGGTAAAAATGGTCTTTATGTACTAGATATAAGGCTTTGAGAAGAAAACATAAATATGTACTTTATAGAAGCTAGTCGTAGACACATGCTATTAAATAAATTAAATAAATGTAGAGTGAACTATCTACCTAAATATAAATTCATAGGTTATTGAAACTATGACAGATCTATCCAAAAGAATCATGTAAAAGAATTTAAGTATTAGCAATATGTGGAAAAAAAAAACAATAGAATGCCTTGGTTTATGTTGGTGGAAAAAAAATAGGAGAATACAAAAATCCACAAAGAATCATTTTTAGTAGGAGAACACTGCCTACCAAGTTGCTAACATTTACATCAAGATGAGAGTAGAGTCCATACTCACAACAAATCCGGAAAAAATCAGAGATAGCTATCACCAAGTACAAAAATACATATTAAATTAACAATGGGAGATGAAGATTAAGTAAGAATATATATATATATATATATATATATATATATATATATATATATATATATATATGTGTGTGTTTCCCAACCAAAAATGGAGAGAAAAATTTGGAATTGGAGGGAAATGGAGGAAAGTAGGCGTGGGACTTAATATTTAAGTGTTATTTTTACTTTCATTACTAATTGTTAATTTTTTATATTAATTTATTAATATATATTGATAAATTAATTTATATTGTAAATTAATTAATTTATTAGTTTATAAAAAATATAAATCATTAATAATTGTTAATTTTTTATATTAATTTACTAATCTATATTCGTAAATTAATTTATATTGTAAATTAATTCATTTATTAATTTACAAAAGAAATTAAATCTAATAATGATTGAAAAATGGTTTTGCCGAAATCTTCATTACTAATTGTTAATTTTTTATATTAATTTATTAATCTATATTCATAAATTAGTTTATATTGCAAATTAATTCATTTATTAATTAAAAAAAAAATTATATTAATTTATTAATCTACATTCATACATTAATTTATATTGCAAATTAATTTATTTAATAATTTATATATATAAAAAATCTAATAATGACTGAAGAATGGTTTTGCCAAAATCTCTTTACGAGGATATTGATTTCCTCTTATTTTAACTTTCTCAAGCCTCATGTTAAATACTCATTCTTTAATAATTTTTGGTTAAACAATGTTTCAGCATATTTGTTTGTTTTTTTGTTGGAAATAAGAATGATTGGTTTAGTGGTTTAAGAAACATTGAAATAATTTCTCTCAATGCAACTTAGCTTCAAAAATTAGTTTCCATGAAGGAAAGCTATATACATTCCTAAAAAAATAAAATTCACTCCACCTAAAGATTAAACATAAACTTAGCCCTCTAGTATTCCTGTTCTACTAAATTTCTTTGTCTTTACATTGATGTGGAGTGTTATCATATTGACATCATTACCATATATTAAAAGTTTTTCAAATTTACATAAATATTTTTGAGGAAGGTTCAACCAACCATTCTTCCAAGACTATACTCAAAGATAAATTGGTTGACCCTTCCTCCACAATAGTAACCTCAAAGACTATAACCATAGAGAACTATTCCAGGTAAGGGTTAGGTAACCTGTCGTCAATAAAAATATCCTCAAGGAGGAAAATCAATTGGAAGCATTGATCAAACCTTCATCAAATATGATATTTTGGGAATGATTCATGTATAGGAAAGGTTGATTAGCACTTCCTCTAGGGAAATATTATTCACATAAAGGAATGGTCTGTTGAAATGGGGAGGGTCAGTTGACCCTTCCACTAAGATAATATTTTATTGAAAAAGATGAGAAAGAATAATTGTTGGCTAACCCTTCCGAAAAATATGGTATTTTCCTCTTTCATAATCTAGAGGAAGAATCAACCAAACATTCCTCTATGATAGTATGACAAAGGCTATGGATCACTTATAAGGGTCAACCAAACATTTAACCACGATAATGATATAAAATATTATAATCCTTTAGAAATATTCCAAGGGAGGGTTGGTCGATCCCTCCTCTAGGACAATACTCTCAAGGAGGAAAAGTAATTGGAACGAAAAACTAATGACCTTGACATAGAAGCGTTGGTATATACACTTCCTCCATGTTAATGACCTCAAATATTATAATATTAGAGAAATATTCTAGGTTAGCTTTTGTCCTCCTGTCATATAGAATAGTAATCCCAAGGATGTAGGTGCAGAGGAAAGTTTATCTAACCATTGCTCAAATATTAGATTTTAGTCGACTCTGGAGGAAGTGTGGGAGGATTAACCATTTTATGGAACCCGTCGGAATTTGTCTTTGAGGATTGAGTAAGTAGTCACTGAATGCTTACACGACGCTTTATACACAAAGGATTCAGTGATTGTGTTCTCCTTACTAAGTTTTATGGGCCTCATACCCCAGGGGAGAAAGAGGCCTTCCTCCACAACCTAGCTAGTATGAGAAGAGAATTTTAGGAAGAATTATGGATAGTAGGAGGGGACTTTAATATGATAAAATCCCTCGAAGAGAAGAAAGGAGGTATTCCTCGATAGGACCCAGATATGGATATGTTTAGGGATGAAATATCGAATCTCAAACTGGCAGACCTACAAACCAACAACGAAAACTTCATCTGGAAAAATCAAAGAGGAGGTCAAAATGATATTGCGTCTAGATTGGATCATTTCTTAGTTTCGAAACAGGTGATATTTGGACATGGATACCTTCATTCTCCCTGAAATGGGCTTGGAACACAGGCCGGTCAGCCTGCAAATCAACCTCAAAACAAGACCAATAAATAATCCCTTCAGATTTGAAGCATTTTGGCTTCGGGACCCTAAGCTTCTTGGGAAACTCGAAGAATGGTGGAATAACAATGAAATGGTGGAAAGAAATCTTATGCATACGTTCCAACTCAAGCTAAAATATATCAAGCAAAGGATCAAGAATTGGAACAAAGAGGACTTTGGAAAAGAAGATAAACGCTGTCTAACTCCATATTATCAAAGAGGGTAGATAAAAAATTCTAGTAGAAGAAGAGGGGCAGCTCATAATGCAACCAAGAGAACACAAAAAAAAGGAGGAGATACTTTGGAAGCAAAAATATGGAGTCAACTAGTTGAGGGAAGGAGAGAAGAACACACTATTCTTCCATAAAGCAATGGTCCAACACAGACAACATAACATGATCTTCTCATTAAAAAATGAGGTCGAAGATAGAATAGTTTGTCACGACGACATGGAAGAACTAGTTGTACATCACTTTCATACCTTGCTCTCTGAACTGGAGTAGGATCGCTCTAAGGAAATCCATAGAATCACCCAAAAAATTTCGTGCCTCATTACCAAAGATCAGAACCTCGGCCTTATCCGAGTGGTCACAATGGAGGAGGTGGTAAAAGGTATGGAAAAAAACAAAGGCCCAGGCCTTGATGGTTTCACCATGGAATTCTTCCAATTTGCATGGAAATTCATATGAAAAGACATTCTGGAAGTGGTGGAAGAGTCAAGATGGCTCCAAAAGGCATGTTTGAGTCTTAATGCTACTTTTATAACATCGATTCCTAAATATGCTAAATCGGAGTATCCCCAAGGATTTTTCACAATTGTTTTATGTAATCTCATATACAAAATCATTGTAACTATTATGGTTAAGCACCTTAAGCCTTTGCTTCCTCCCCTCATATCATCTGAACAAACTAGCTTTGTAGAGGGTCGTTAAATCCTAGATGGTTTTATTACATCCCAAGAAGCAATTAACTCCTTGAAGCGTATGAAAATGTTGGGGATGATGATCAAGCTAGATTTATCTAAAGCCTATGACCGCATAAGTTGAACCTTCCTCACCAAAGTCATTCACGCTTATGGGTTTTGTCAAAGATGGATCTGATGGATCCAGGCTATGGTTTCCTCTTCTATCTATTCTATTCTCCTAAATGGTTCCCCCACCAAATATTTTAACCATACTTGGGGGCTAAGACAAGGAGATCCCTTGTCCCCATTCCTATTTATCTTGGCTAATGAAGGCCTTGGAAGAATTCTAAAGAAGGAAGCTCTTAATCTCAAGATTCTTTGTCTTAGGCTCTACGGCAATGACCTCCCTCCCACCAGAAATTTGTTGACAACATTATGCTCTTTTGTTATGTCTAGCAGAAGGTTGGGCCAGGACCAAAACAACCATGAATACATAGCTTCAAGACAGCTTCCATGACATGCGAGTATTCATTACAAATTCAAGGAACTATTATTTGAGAAAGGATTCGTCATTTTTGTTGAAGGCTCCTTGTGAGAGGAGGCAACCTTTGTTTGCATTGTTGTCCGTTTCCTTGTTTGAACCTCTGAGTATGTGAAAAATTAGTATGAGGAGAAGCTTAATAGTATGTAATTCAGCCTTCGAAGGCACTTGTTTAGAATAAATTCTCAATATGGACTTGATTTAGTTAACTGAAAATGATAAATTTAGTTAGCTAGTGGATTTTGAGTTAGAGGTAGTCGGTGAGGCATGCTGAGTAATTCTAGTTGTAACAGAGTTTGAAGTGTAGTGGTGCATTATATAATGCAAGTTATAAATATTTTAACTCAGTTAAGTGAGTTAAACTCAATTTTGCTAGTTGTAGCTGAAGATACACTAGTGAGAGATCAAGTGAATTAAATATTAATTAATTCACAATCAGTGATCTCACATATGACCATATGACTTTGCAGATTTCTTCATCATAGAAAGGCTTCACGAGGTTATTATTTTCTTCTCTACTGAAAAGGGAGGGGGTGTGAGAGAGGAAGTCCTTCGTGTTGTATTCACTGTTATCGATCTCATTTCTATACATATTTTGGAAGTGAGACTCTGCAGCTGCTTAGATATTGTCGAAACCTTTACAGACCAACCTTTCAGTAGTGGTGATTTTTGAGATGTGATTGTGTGATAGGCAAGATCTGTATTATTGATGGAAGAAAGAAGTATATCAGTCTCTAGCTTTTAGGCACAAGTTGTAGACTTAATCCTCCAATATTCTACTTTAGTAGGGAAATAGTGATAGGAGTTACTTATGCAATCTGTTACTTTTCAAGCTCCATAGAGGTGCTGTCTCTTTTTTCCATTTCCATTTGTAGGTCTTCCAATAGCTGGACTATTTATTTTCTCTGATTGGTTGGGGTATTTGTGGGATTTATAATCCACTCTTTCAACATGTGTTTTGTAGCCTTGAATTTCTACTCCCACACATAGGTTGGGGATCCTATGACAGATTTAAACCAAGCCAAGTGAGAAATGTCGAGAAACCTATCTCTCTCACTCTAGAGAGATCTGAATCAGAACAGGATTGGGCCCAATTTTTCTTCCTCTTCCAAGAGGAGCAGGATAGGCTTATGATCAGGGGTTAGCCTAGGAAGGATTTTGGAGGAAATTATCCTTTGTTCCAACAGCAACAAACTCTGTACAAGAAACCAATCAAGGCGAGGAGAGATGCGGTCTTCCCCTACTCTGTTCTTGGACCAAGTGAATAATCCTCTCGTTGGTTTAAAGTCCAAGAGATCCTATTGGAGTACAAGTTCTTCCACCTTGGGGATCATTTGGTCCCTACCACTACTGCCTCCTCTCTTTTATTTCAAGTCCAGGACAATATTTAGGTCTTTGGTTAATATGATTTTCTTGGGAGAGTGAAGGTATAAAAATTTAGAAATATATTTCCAACAATCTCTTTTTTCTACGTACAACACCAGAACATAAATATTAAAAATATAAAATGTTAACATACTTGTGGAGTGCCTTAGCTCGGTGAAAATCTAGTGCTGGGTCTGGAAGGAGTTCTCCAAATGAAATTGTTCCTCCAACCATAGAGTGGCAATTCCACCTGAGCAGCCCCTTGCACTTATAACCTTCCCTGCATTTTTCTTCCATTTCGATTTGCTGATGTGAAGAAGGGTGCCCCCTTCAATTATAGTCTCTTCGAGCATGAGTATTTTAGGAGGTTACATATTTAGTAGATCTTTGATAGGTTCAACATTCATAGGGTTCTCCAAGCCTCTGCAATTCCAAGAGACTAATTTCATTATTTACTATTGGAGGGGTTGGTAGCTCCTCCCTTTGGAGGCCTTTTTCTCGTATTTCTCCCAATGGAAATTTCAATTGTGGATTGACTTCCTTGAGTTTTTTGTCATTCAACTTCTTCTTCCCTCGCTTCTATATGTGATTTTCTTCCCACTATTTTCTAAGGCTTCTCAATAGTTTCATCCTCTGAGTAGCAAAAGTTTTCTAATGGCTTCTTTCTGATCATTTCAGCATATGAGGGTGGAGAGGAGGTACCTGGGATTACTCTACAGGGGGATGTTTCTTCATTACCTTTTCCCAAGTAGGGGGGAGTATTATTATGTTCTTTACTTTCCAAAGTTTTTACTGAGGGGTCTACAAGGGTGTTGATCTCTTCAATAGTTTTTTTGGCTTCAATCGATGGGGGGACATAGCTCTATGCCCCAAGAATCTTCCCTACTACTGATACTTTGGTCCCTTTTGTGATTCCTTTTCCTTTAGATTTTTTCGGGGCTGCTCTCTAAACCAGGGTCCAATGTTCTCCTTTCGAATTCTCACTTTCTTCTTAGTCATTATTTTTGCAGTGCCTTGCAAAATGGCCGTAGCTGTGATAGTGGCTACATTTAAAAGTTGCTCATAGTCCAGCTCATGGATATGGGTCCAGTCAGCAAACATTAGTTTGATAGCTTCAGGTAGCCCAACTTCCAAATCCACCTTGAAACATATACATGCACATGAGTATTGATCTTTTCTCAGTGCTTGATCAATATAATTTTCTAGGGTATTGCCAATGGTTTTGAGAAATTTATGGTTCCAACAATGCAGTGGGAGATGTGGGAGGCGTACCCACACTGGAACAATTGACGACACATCTTGAGCGTGATCTAAGTTAGGGGTTCATTTATTTAAGTATAGTCCCTTAGGACCCATAAAATATGGGCCATTTCTAAAGATGAGGCTTTTGTCTTCCACATTCTCAAAACCAAAAACAAAGTATCCTTTGCCTACAAATTGTCTTTTGATGCCTTCTAAGACTAAACAAATCTAGTTCCTCTGCACCCAGTCTTCCATAGCTTTGGGAGAGGGCCAAAGGCCAATAAACTTTCCAATGAGCCCTCTTTTAGCCAAGTTCAATGGAGATTGACAAGTTTCATCGATTGGAAGGGCCACCGAAGGGATGCTATCCAGCTTCTTCATGAATTTTGCTGAGATTCAGTTAGAGGGCGCTTGATGCTTGCTGCTATCAGTTTCTTGAATGCAAGGAATTCTAGAGGAGGAAGAAGGGGAGCCTTGAGTCCCCCTCTTGATGCCATGGTAGTTGGGAGGTCGCAGGTAGGTCAGCTCGCACTTGACCTGTCGAAGCGCACGCTAGCTGGTACAATAATATAATCTAGTTATATATTTTAACCCTAGACTAAATTATTCATTTTTAGTTTGGTCACTTAAAATTGATCAAATTTAGTAGTAATTCACTTGAAATAATTGTGGTGACTAACTTTTGTAGTCACCTAGTCATAATTTCATCATTTTCTACTAGTGTATCATCTCGGAGAAATTGATGCCAAATGATTGGAAAATGGCTCCTCAGGAAGCAGGAGTTCTCCAGGGCCTCCACCTAGTGCCTAGCCTGGTCTCCCCAACTTCTTGGAAAGCTATCCCTGACATAGGGGACACCACTAGGATCTTCAAACCTCCTTTAGAAGGATTCATCAAACTCAATTTTGATGGAGCCTCGAAAGGCAATCCTGGGCAAGCAGGGCTTGGAGGGATTTTTCGAGATCATCAAGGCACAACAAGATTAATATATGCTGACTCTTGTGCTTTTCCAACAACAATGAAGCATAATTCATAGGAGTGCACCAAGGTCTCCCCTTGGCCATCAGGCTAGGATACATAAAGCTGGTAATCGAAGGAGACTCTCAAATGGTTACTAACACTCTCAAAAAACTTAATCAAGGGATGAAGTGGGGAAAACTAAGCCAAATATGGCATACTTCTTCACATGTGCAGGGATTGGAGGATATAATCAAGAAATTTGATTATATCATTATTACCCATGTAAGGAGGGAAGAAAATATAGCAACTGACCTCTTGGAAAATTGTGTTTGCGCTTACTCGAATGACCCTATTGAATTAAGCAGGCCTCCTAATCTCAGGGAAGAACAATGGATCAAGCTGCAGAGCATCAAAGAGTAGGACAAGTCAGAGGGCAGAGATCACCCACAGTTCCCAGACTGAGCTCCCCGATCAGGGTGTAACGAAGAAGATCGACCCACCCATCACTGTTACTGGTAGTGGCCCTGGGGTTGAAGCCCACCACCTTCCACATGATTGGCAAGGGCGACAGGCTGTATTGTCGCATGCAGCATGAGGTGAGGTAGCGGGATAGAGGCCCATGCATGGAGCTTAAAATAGGGTGGAGGAAGGCATGGGGGGTTTGTTATGACATAAGACTTTGGTCAAGCTATGTGTCTCCATCAAGCTCCATAGCACGATGGAGTTATGTAGTTTAATTGAGGGTTTTACTTTGTCCTAGATGGACCTTTTAAAAGGTTTGATGGAGGGCTTAAAAAATACCCTCACAAAAATACATTTTCAACCTTTGGAACAAAAGTTCTTCCAAAATCGAGTAACCCAACTCCATCGAATTCACCCTTATTTTATTTTGAAATCACAATAATATAAAAATATTTATCTTAATTGGCTTATACATAAAATAAATAATTATGTTTTATGGTTTTCTGTATTTATTTTCTCATGAAAATAATATAAAAAGTAAATAATTGAAATAAAATATTTAGAAAACAATTACTTTGAATTTGTTTTATTTGTGGTGCAAACATAAATGAATTTTAGTTTTACATGTAGACATGAAAAATAAATAAATATTATAAAATAAATATTTGTGAGTTTAGTTCTAATTTATATATTCATAATATAAATATTTGTAATTTTGTTATGGTTATGGTGGCAATTCATATTAATAAATCCACTTGTACATGTCAACATGGCAAACACAAAGTTAACTACCCTATTTTATAGAACTTGAAAATATAGCATACACCAATTTTTTCAATATATGGTGATATGCTCCACTTCCAATAAGATTAATAAAAATTTATTTCACTTTAACACCATGTAATGAGAATGGTGCTAACTTGTTCATCAAATATGGTGATTATATACTTCATTTTTAATATGATACATAAGCATTTACACCACATAACTAAACAATGTTAGTTTATAATGTTAAAAGAAAAACTTTTTTGGTTGTGTATGATGATGCTGAGAATCAACTGCCACTCTGTTGCAAAAGCTTTTGGAATTGCAGATGGGTTCTAAAATCAAGACACAGGAAAGTCTCTCCAGGCTGCTAAGGCTTGTACTGACGCAGTAGACAGTTCAACGGTTAGATCGGCCTTGAATAAATTGGTATGGAAAGCTCTCTCCACTCTAAACGTTCGTGCCCTTCGATTACTCACGGAGTTGCGTGGGCGAGTGCGGAGCCTAAGATCTTTGAATCTTCTTGTCAAAAACGATACCATCAAAACGGCAGAAGGAGAGGGAGATGAAGAGGGGAAGGGCGAAGAATCCTCCGTCAAGTTCATAAACGCCCACGCGAGACGAACTAGCAATTCCGTCTGTGGCAAATCTATATTCTGCTGCACTCAAATTCGTTCCTACCGACGGCAACCTCACCACAATACAAGACTGCCACGGTTTACCTCCCCCAAAATAAAATTGGATGCCAACACGGAGGTAATCATGAGAAATCTGGTGGTATTTGAAGCTTCAACGGCGCCGGGTTCGCTGGTTTTCACGGGGTACATCGATTTCATGAACGGTATAATTGACAGCGAAGAAGATGTAAGATTGTTGAGAGAGAACGGAGTTATCTCCAACCAACTCCAGGCGACGGGGAGGTAGCGAGCTTCTGGAACAGCATGGGTGGGTGCGTTCATGTCACAAAAGTTGAATGTCTAGACAAAGTGATAGCGGATGTTAATACATATTATAACGAAAAATGGAAAGTTGTTGTGGTCAGGTTTGTGAAGAAACACATATTTGGCTCGTGGCAATTCCTAGCTCTTGTATCTGCATTGATACTTTTGGGCATCTCTTGCTTGCAGGCGTTCTGCTCAGTCTATGATTACAAAGTCTGATTAAAGCAAAGTGCGCACCAGAAAACTAGAGGTACGTACCAAAATCAAATGGGTTGTGCAAAGGTACTCGAAAAATACTGGAAACTGCAAAGCACTCCAATCCAAACCGAAGACTGCCACTTCTAGTTGCTTTTGCCGCGGGTTCTGGTGATGTGGTTAGATTTGGGTGTCGGTGGCTTTCTAAACCATGTCCTTATGTATCATCATTTGAAGCGAACCGTGAAGATTATAAAGTACAGAAACATGGTAATGATTTACACAGACTACCTTGAGGGTTTGGAGCAGAAAGAACCTCGAAGTTTCATTGCTCATGATATCGCAATGTATATTTCCCACTACTCAATGTTTCATCACGATCATCATGACTTCATTGTCGAGACAACTGGTATACAATAATATTTTGAAATTTCTTATGTATATGAAATTATATAGAATAAAATAAATTTATTTAATTATTTTTAATTTTATTTTATTTAGAGATTTTTTTTTTTTTTTATATGTACATTTTTTATTATTTAATTGTATATGATATATTAATTATTGGATGTGAATTAGTCATTATCTAATGTGGAATGTCTTAATAGTACACATTTTCATTATTCATTATTTTATATTAAAAATATTTCCCAATTAAATAAAAAATAATTTATTTTTAATATAATATAATATAATATAATATTTATTTATTAATATATTCAAATTTATATCTAATTAATCATTTTAATATTTTATTTCATACTATTAAAACTAATAAATATAATATGTGATAAAGATTAGAGGAGAAGGAACTACTTTCCTCACAGTTTCATCACTCTTGCTATTACAATGTAGTTTTTTTTTTCTTAATATTTTATCTTTCATAGTAATTTATTTTCTAAATTTACAAATAGTTTTATTTGACATAATCTTTAGTTTTTTTTAATATTTTGAATATATTAAAATTTGTTTAAAAGTGTAAACTTTTATGATCAATTGGTTATGTGATTTTCATTTATATTAAATGAAAATTTGTTATTTAGATTTATTATTAAGATAAATTATTATTAAGTAATATATTGAGACTCGTTAATCTCTGAGAAATTTGAGAAGGTTTACAATTTTATAATATATATATATATATATATATATATATATATATATATATATATATATATATATATATATATATATATTATTTTATTAATTTAAATGGTAAGGATAATTAAATTTATTTGCAAGTATCTACAATAAATGCATTTAATGTTTTTCATATCAAGTTGTTAAAATTATAATAGATTATTATTTTTATCGAGTAATATGTTTTTTTAACTTAAAAAATAAAATTATTAGAATAATTTAAAATAAATAGATTATTTATTTTTTCAATCTTCCTTTATTATAATATGAATTACTTATAATTTAAATCTTTGAATATTATATTATAATTTTGTCTCAATTATAGCATTAAGAGTAGCAAAGTAGTTCACAATCTAATATAGAGATATTTTAGGAAACTAACATGGCATAATGATACATTAAAAAAAAGGAATAAATTAAATAAAGAGTGATGATGATTAACCTACACTAAGACCTATATTGTCTACTAGACCTTAAGAAATTAGGACATATAAATAAATTAAATAAATGATGTTGATGATGATTAACCTACAAAAAGACCTATATGGTCTAGTAGACCTTAAGTTAATATATTAATAAGAATTAGTTAACTTTTTATTTCTATACTCAAAAGGAAGTGAGAGAATTGTTCCGAAATCACCATAGTTTTGATGACTTAAAAGGTCAATAAGGTTGGTTCTGTGGTGAGTATTTTGAAAATTAGATTGAATGTGAGTATAAGATGAATGATCTAATTGAAAGTGTTTTCATATTTAACTTTTTGAAAATAGATGATAGATTCTTTCATCCCATAACATTTGAAAAATGACCAATGCCCAGTTTCACTAGAAGGTTCCTGAGAATCATTCTTAATCTTAGCAATGTTCATTTTCCTATTACACTAGTCAAGACAAAAATAATTTTGGATTTTGGTTTTGAAGTTTCGGGTTGATCACCTCCTTATAATATCTTAGTTTTATTTATTCTTCTAACTCTTTAATAACCCCACAATATTTCCATAAATTTGGAAGTAACAATATTTTTAATATTATCTAGATTCAACAAGATGATGCATTATGTTTCACCCCCACCCTTTGGAATCCATGTTGTATAACTTATCCTTATACATAGTATATATAGTGATAGACATGTCTTCAATGGAGGAATAATTTTCTTCAACCAAGATGATATGATAGGGAGTATTTCCTTTAATTTTGAGGTTGTAGGTTATAAAGTGTAGACTCTTTAAATATATTGAAACTAAAAACATGACATCCATATAAATAATAGGAGTGATGAGAGTCTCAAAGAAGAGTTTTTTCATATCACATATCCGAAGATATACTTAAGTACAATTGTTTTCAATCCCATAGTAAACTTTTCAACCCATTTATTCATTTTTCAATGTTATAATTTGAATTGAGATTATTTATTTATAAAAAATTAAATAATTAAATATGTGTTTCATAGATATATGTTACATATGGATTAATTGAGACGCAAGAAATATTTTTATCTCATATTTTCAAAATTTTAAACGTTAGTTGGTTGCAAAGCTCGGCACAACATTGAAGTTTCTAATAAGAACTCTCACAAGAGGAGTATATTAACAATACACACTACCACCATATATTTTATGTTCCATAGGATTTATATTTTCATTTTTTTATGAAATTTATTTTTATTATCTTTTTTAAGAAAACTATGTATTTTTTAATTTTCTTCTATTTTACTTTTAAAATGTATAAACAAGAAAATTATATATATAAAAGGTTGGATCATTATATTATTTGTCATCTATATCGATGCTCCGAGAGTGGAAAAAGTGGAGGAATAATCTCATAAGAACATTTAATATGTGGGTCCTAGTTTAAGAAACAAAGGTTTCAAACCTTTTAGAAGATGTTGAAGACATTCAAATGACATTTTTTGGGGTAAAAATTTAATAGTTAAGTGTGACACATTTAAAATTTCTTTACACACAAATACCAAGAATCACTTCAAGTAGAGTGCATATGAAATGTTATGCCACTTAGAAGCAGGCCCTGTTTTGACCACCATAATTGGATAGGTTACAATGTCAACCCCATTACTCATGGAAAAGGGGCTAGTCATATCCACACGATGAAGAATACTCTAGAAGAGTCCATATTATAACTATAGTTAATATTTAAAGGAGTCAAACTTAGCCCCAAGCTGGTTATACAGTTATGAAATAAGAAGACCACTAGGAGGAAGAAGGATTACATTCGAATCGAGTACATTTTGTTTCATAAATGCATAGAGTAGCTGAGAAAGGATAAGGAGAGAGAGAATAAAAAAAGAGGTTTTGTGAATTTTCATATCCTAGAGACTACAACAATCACTTCTTTGTACTTGCATCCATTTCTCATTTAGAGAAAAGAAAAACATTATAGCCTCACTTTCTAGCTAGTTTTTTAGCTAAAAGAATTTCCCATATTATATCTTATGTTAATTTTTATTTTTTTTGTTTTATTTCGATGCTCTATATTTTCTGCATAACTATAATTTCCATACATATGAAATAAATAGTAATTAATAAATTAAAATATCTAAAGAAAAATGAACTCTAGAGATTTCACATTTCTTGGTGAAAAATGAAAAAACGTAGAATTAATATTATCCAAAATTTATTATGACAAGGGATTTGAAAAACTAATAACAAATTCTATATGGCCAAAAATATATATATAATATATTTTTAATAAATATTTTCTAATATATATTTTATTTGGAAAATCAAATTACCTATTGGTGTGATAAAGAGTGTAAATTTTTTACAAAATTCACAAAAATATATTTCATATAATTAAATATGATAGAAACTTTTTCATCTTTTCAAATTTGACTTTAAAATATTTAAGAGACAATTTTCTACCTCGAAATACTAAGAAAATAATATGATTATAATTAATATTTTAAGAAGCTATATGAATCCAATAATGTTGTTGTGTAACATTTAAACCCATATTATTTTGGAATACCTAATGTTTGTGCTTAAATCAAGTTTATTCTTAAACAATCTACAAAAGGTAGAGCTAAAGATATCATATAGTATTAAACAAGAATCATAAAAACTACAGGTCATGTCTTATTCTCTTACATTCACAAGCTCTCCAATTTAGGAATAATGTAGGGTTTCTCTAAGCTATAGATTCAAAACTTTATTATTCACATATTCGAAAGCGTGGAGAAAAATAAGCTCTCAAGTTATATGACCATTATGAATAACTCTCTTTTATCCAAATTGTATAGAATTAGTTTATAGAGGAAGAATCATTAACATTTTCTTAGAAATACATAAAAATAAGATAAATGATAGGGAGGTTGTAGAAGTTTTCCTTCAATCATGGATTACCTAGGATAATCATATAGGAATGTTATAATAACGAAACCAATCACTTGTGTTGTTTCATTGAGGTAAGTAATTATTTTGACATGATGCCTAGAAATAAAATTTGGAATACATTAAAAGTATTAATGGTTCAATATGAATTAAGACATGATGTGATAAGGTTGTATGAGGATTTTAGTGCTATAACAACATGTTGATGGGATGGAATGTACCACCAACAAAAAGGGTGTCTTCTCGACGTGAAGTCCCAATTAGACCTCACACTGTTTGGGATAGGAGCCCCATCAGGTGTGTGGATTGGGCTGCTGCCATGAACGTTTTTGCTCTTGAATGTCAAATGAGAAGCTGTTAGAGTGGGGAGTGCAATTCCCAGACATCAAAAAAAAATCATCCCAATATTGTGAAAATACAAATAGAGATACAAACAAGGCTCAACAACAATAAGAAGGGGTATACCATGAGAGGGATTGAGAATCCAAAACCAAATCAAACATACATGAAGAAGAGAATGCGAGAAGTTAATTGAAAATAAGTTCACAATAAATCACCGACATGGAAAGGGAAAAGTAAACACGAATTAAAAAGCAAGATATAAATACAGCCACTATGAATCAATTCATAGCGTATTGTGTATATGAAATCACACATACAAGATATAGTGAAATATCAGACATCCAATACAACCACCATGAGTAAGCATGGGAATTAGTGGCAAATAGAGATAACATATTATTAATGTGGCGGTAAATTCAAGTACATAACTTGTAACTTGTCAAAACCTAACACTTGGATATGGGCTACAAATACCATTACATGATGCAAAATCCTAGCCTCACTATAGCTCCCTCTACTAGCTACTGAGAGCTGAGTTCCTTTAGCTCTGAAGAAAAAATCCAAAAAGTAGTCCTAATGTCAACTCAAGTGTTAAATGTCCATGAAAATGAGGCATGCGAGCCCATTTATAGATACATGGTGACTACTCATCTACCATGAGCATTGGTCTTGCCTCTAACCTTTCAACTACCCTCATGACCCTTGAGCTTACTCACTTCTTTCTGAAGCCCAATAACTTTTACATGCTCAAATACATCTTATCATAGCTTCTTACATATGTATAGAAGAATAATTGCAAGGAGAATGAGTAGAGTCATTGGAAACCATAATGTTGTTGCCTAGTAATGGCGGAATATTAAACAAGGTTGTGATCCCTTGGTTGTGTTGCATGTTGATACTCCTGCTGTCACACCTGCTATTGAGGTTGAATCAATTCTTTGGGAAGCTAAATGAGTCCCACTAGTTTGTTTGCTGAAATATTAATTCCATGACTTATTGTCTATGCACATGAACATCCACCATCCTTGCATAATCCCTTTATTTTTCGTAACATCGTCAATGAATGTGACCTCTGTAGGTTTTTTCACCAAAGGGTATAATAATTTAAATTGGATGATGTCTCTAAATTTTTCCTTTCCATCACTTCAATCTTGTAAGCACCCATAACCATTCAGAAGGAATCAATATGAGCACACTTTAATGAAATTAAAAAAAAAAATACCACAAATAATAATTGAATTAGAAAGAGTTTGTAGCCTTGAGATATAGGTATCATGATTTCTTGGTCGAGTCTTCCTTTATCACTGGTGATGGTGACCTCCTCTGACTTGTTTCCTTCCTTAATATCCTTTGTTACCTTTAAGCTATGTTGGTGCCTTGAATGCCATATGGTGTTTTTATCATAGTATTTTGTACCCTTTTGCAAGCACTTCATCATAATTCATGCACAAATGCATTTGTCCATAACGTGATTTTATCATATTATTTGAATAATCTTCTATTATTGAAATGTCCTGTAGTTGTTGTCTTTTATTTCTAAACTACAAAACAAGCATATATAGCTCATGTCTCAATGTCATCAAATGTCACAACCTTCGAATTAATTATGGTCCTCCTTTATTGCACTTTTCTTCATATGCATGGTCGCTAAAATCTACTATTGCATTTATGTTGAAGTCAAAGGGAAACGCTTCCAGACTAAGATAGAGTGTGTTTTAAGCAAGTAACATAGTCAAATAATAGACAGGGTCACACCAATCGCACCGGTCGCATAGGTCAGTCATTTTGGCAGCTACTACAATGTGACTCTGCAACTTAGGTGGGGGTGAGACTAACCAGAAGTCACGTGGTCACATTTCACACCTGGTCACGTATTCAATTAACATCTGTGATACCTGTAATGTGACTTCGCGATATGAGAGGAGATCACAAGTCTGGCACGTTGGGTTGCGACTTGGGAAGGAAAAATATTGTTGAGGCGAGGTGATAGCCTGCTAAAAGTCACACACCTTTTTCCATGGTATGAAATAATGTGATTTGTGACTTGCAACTTGAGGCCTCATATTGCAGCTTGTTAGTTGAAAAAGTGATCTTGGTGAAGAGTGCTGATGTGAGTACTCCAAATTTCATGTGATATTCTCCCAGCACCTTTCACTCCAAGCATTACTGTGGTTATTGCGTTGGTCGTAGCCTAGAAACATGACTTATGGAGAGGTATCACAGTCGCACAATGAGAAGGTCACACCTATATGTTACACTGCTAAGATATTAAGACGCGACTTTGCGACTTATGATCTCACCACAACTATTACGTCGAGTGAAATATTTGAGCACAATATTGTTGTGATAATCAACAAAACCCATTATTTTAGCAAATAATTACTTTAGAAAATAATGGGGACTCTTTTTAATTTTTAGAGTTAAAAAAAATAAAACTTTTAGAATAATTCATGAGATAGAAATAGGGATCAAAAAGGAACAAAACCTTAAAATTTGACCTTAAAAGCACTTAAGCGGATAAAAGATCACATTATCACAATTCACAAAACCAGAATGAAGCATACATAGCTCCTAGAAGGATACTTAGAACATATTGTGATCCGATGTGAATAAGAAAAAGCACTTTTATAAAGGAAAGAGCCAGATTTCCAAACAAATTCTATAAGGAAAGCTACAGGACCCACTTCCGCCACGTAATCCATCGCATGTCGCATTTCACATTTCACAAAATCTACCCCGACGGTCTTCTTTTCACCTCTCATATTTCCCCGATGTGATATATTCTATCGTATCGCATCCCCATAAGAATAATCACTGTTTTCCCTCGACCATGTTCACCGATGCAATAAGTACATCACACATCGCATGTCATACTCTCCACAACCTAAACATTTCATACTCCATTTTTTTTCACCGATATTGTGATTGTGATATCACAATTGGTAGAAAAAGTCAAGATGATCAATATTAAATGAGGATTTTCACACGAGAAATACTGCGACACAACAGATCTAGTTTTAATGCGAAAATTATTATATGGGCATGGAAACCCATATTAACCATTAATGTCAGAAATAAATAGTTTTTTTCCCATACATTCATATTCATTTTACTATAAGAAGCATTCAATTCATATATTATCAGTGTGTGAAGTCACATCTGTTTAAATGTTTTTATTGCTATCATACTTATGAGAAATTAAAAACGAAAGTTCCCTCTTTCCTCTTATCCTTTCTTACTTACTTATAGGTCAGCCTGAATAAGTATAATTCTCAAGAGATGTCTAAAGCTCTCAAAAAAGATAGGAAACATATTCCACCTGTAAACCCCATGCCCACTACATTTGAGAGAGAAAAGATGTTTCCTCTATTTATAGATACTACGTGTGGACCTGAAAGCATATCCTCTTCATGGAAATCCATGTATAAGCTTCTTGAATATGAAAAACCTCACAAAATCGAAAGAAAGGTAGTCGTTGATGCTCCCAATTCCTCCAAAGCTACAATTGGAGAGGTGGCTAAGTCTCTCCTACATAGAATTTCAATGTGACCCAAAATATTACCATATACTAATATGGTAAGATGGATCATTGAAAATATTAATATCGGGGATAGGACATTTCTTACCAACATAGGAATAATGATTGTTTCTTTTAAAGTTGAAGACCTGAAGCAGATGTACCATGTTCCAGACCCGGATAAGGTTTATGATAAAGAATTTCTTGCACAGCTCGTCAAAAAAAATGAGCTCAAATCAACACAGATAAAGAAATGGAGAAGAAATCCTAACACGCACAAGAATGATGAAAAGGTTATGTATTTTATTGACTCCCTTGCAAGTCCTATTGTTATGTCTCGACAATGATGTCTAGGCTTTTCGGTTATCCAGACACTACTCGATTTTCAGTAGAATGGGTCCCCCTTATGAAAGAATCTACAGATGCCTATGTTATGGATTGGGGAAATATTTTATCAAATAATATTGCCACTCATATTTTCGAATATAGGAAAAATCTCTCCATCTCTTCTAAAATCCCCCCCCCCCCCAGGTCTATATGAGCACCTATATTATGGAAGTTGTTTTTTTTACCTCGGATTTTCTAGCCATGGGCTAGAAATGGACTGCCCAAGATCTTGTACCTATTCCTATATTTTGTAGTATTTTTTGGGAATCTAAGTATGGGAACCATTTTTTTCAAAATTTTCCATGAGTCATTCTCCCCCTACTTCAAGTCATTTTTAATAATAAAGCCCCCATACTTCCAAAATATTCCCAAGATGATTTTTATTTTATACATAAATGGTTTGGTGAACAGTTATTCACCTACGTCGGAGTATTTGGGAGCTTAGCTTGACCTCATCTCCTGCCCCTGCATGTTCCTTAAAATCTTCCTGCAAGAGAAGTTTCATATCAGACTATTGGAAACGGCCTAACTAGGTTTTTCAAAGAGGCCAAGAAAGCATTGTGGCCTTCTTTTCCAATTAGTTGTGACATTTATGGACTGGATAATTACAAACATTTTGTTTTAGAAATTTGTCATTTTGAGTGTTTGAAGTTATTCACAATTCCAAACAGGCAGTATGACCCAATTAAGCTTTCTAATAATTTCACTACACAAGTGAAAATTGGGCCTTCTGTGCACAACGATGATGATTTCGATTACCTATTTCAGTCTGTTGAAAATTATTCTGCAGTTCAAAAATTGGCAACCTTATGCCTCCACCCACAAAATTTACTAAAGTTTAAGAAATATAGGAATAAGAGATTGGAAGCAATTCCACTTAAAATGTTGGATGTCTCACAACCATTAGTTGAGAAGGAGAAATAAATTTCATCGGTGACTAATGATACTGAAGCCCTTAGTACAACAGACTAGGGTAAATCAGTTGAAGTTCGAACAATGGATGTGGATTTCCTGATTAATATAGAGGATGTTTGGAAGGAGTTTGTTATAAAACTCCAAGAAGAACAAGGAGCTATAGTTATTGACCAAAAAAAAAACTGTACGTACTCCTGTTACTACAAGTCAGGACTCTTTTACTATTGGGCCCTCTAACAAAGTAGTAAGAATAGAAAGAGTGGAATTCATCCCAGCCTTCCCCACCATAAAAAATGTTCTTAACATTGAGGATATTCCTCCTTTGGACATGTTATATAGTCCTAAACAAAAGGTGATTATTAGCAGAGATAAGAAAAGAAGAAGATCAGAGAAATCCAAACCCCTTATCCAAGGAGATATATCAATGGACGTTGTTTGGAAAGACACACAGGAAAATCCTTCAGAGGATCTAAGTTGCCTAGCTTAGTTTGCAGGAGCTTATGCTTATGCAACCATTGAAAAAGCCTTAGTATTTTATCAGTTAATGAAACAAATAGATGAGAAAATCATCCAAATTGAACTAGAACTAGAAGCATAGAAGTAAAGTGTCAATCAGAAGTTACAAGTACAGATCACACAGCTCCTAAAGAGCATGGATCAATTAAAAATTCAACATGAAAATGAGATTAGTTCCAATGATACTCTAATTCATCAATTATAGCTCTTGATTGAGCAAGTAAAAGATAACCCAAAAATTGATGAATTCAGAAAAGAGGCCCTAGAACTAAACACTTTATTGGCACAACAATAGGCTTTTTTTGTCAGAAATTTATATGTATTATTGATTTATGTCAACAGAGCGATTCAATTGTGAATCACATTTCAGATATGAGGATTAGTTTTGATTGTATAGATGATAAGGTTTCCTAGTTTGTCACCTGGCAAGATTCTGCTAATGGTCGAAAGGTCGACCTCCCCAGGAGCGACGATTCAAAAAAAGAAATATTATTCACAAACTGGGATATACAATTTAAGCATGTAGAAAGAGCAATTTGCAGAGCGAAGGACATTGCTACTAACATTCTGGAAATTTTTAGCCAAAATATGATCACATAAAAACTTATTGACATATGTCCTCTTGGGGCATTTCCTTTAGTGAAAGACTTGATAAGACAGTGGCAAGAAGTTTAAAGGATAAAAGAAGAACATACCATGAAGATGGAAGAGCTAGATTTGGAAAAGTATTGGGGATATTTAGTAAAGGCTCGGAGCGAGTGGATCATGCTCTGTTGTCTCACCGACACATATTCCTACATGCTTCCTCCACTATCTGATGTTTTTTTTTCACTGGACAGATGCATATTAGGCCAGTTAAACCTCCAGAGGTTAAGCATATGCTTAATATCCTTAAATTCATGGAACCAATGGAAACAAAGACAACGAGACAATCATTAAGCTAGTCATCCCTTTAATTTATATTTCTGTTTTAATTCCACTTACTTTAAGGAGGGTTGTTTCAAACCTTAGAATTTTTTTATTTTAATAAATATTCTAATAATTATTATTTTTGTATTTAAACCCTTCATGTGTTTAAAGAATAGGTCTTGAAATTTTGAAAGGAACACATTAGAAATGTTTCACTTTTGTACTCTTGAAGTTTCTAGACTAGAAAAGGCTAGACGAAGCTATTTTTCTCAAATGAGCAGAGTGAAAATATACATGGTACTTTTATCCTATGTATTATGTTTTTTCTTTGAATGATAAATAATCATTTATTTTATGATGTTTTCTCATATGTATTTGTTTGAATACAATTTGACATCAACTCACATCTTAACATGTTATACTATTTTCATTTTTATACATATGAAATTCATGCATTTGAAAGTAGCCATATAAGTTTTATTCAATTGATTTAATTAAATAATTAATTAAATAAATTATCTCAAAAAATTTCATATATTTAAGTGGATGTATGATATTTATTTGCATCCACTGAAAGGTCATTTCTATTGATCGCACAGAGGATAGATTCCATCCTAGGATATATAAATAGATATATTCTTTATTGCAAGCTTGCTAATATTTCCATCTATCAAAGTTACACATAGTGATAAATCCATCCATTAACCCCAACTATATTAAATTTGGAAATTGGTTCCGTAAATCTAGTTGGAGCCACCATTCCAAAGGGAAAAGGGAGGGTTTTTAATTCCCTAAACAGTTTGTTTCCCTGATGTTGTTGCGCCAATTTTCAGGGCCTCAACATTTTTGGCATTAGAAGCAGAGCCATATGACTATGAATGGCACCAAAGCTTAATAAAAAAGCAAAGATTGTCTAAAAATTTATTCTCCCTCCAATTCAACAACTTCTAGTCTTAGTTCAAAATCTCCTACTCATAAAACATAAGTTGTCCAATCTCATCCCAAGTTTCCTAGTATTGTTCATAAAGAAAAATCTTCAGGATATACTCCAGAATAAGTTGAAGTAGATACATTGATAAATAAATTGGAATAAATTTCAATTTCGGCAGAGAAGCTTGTACTTTATGAAGGCTCAGAAGGAAGTGTTACTTCAATATTTGAAGGCACTGGTGTATTAACCTGATTTAAGAGTGAGAAGCTCGAAGTAATCCCTATTGAATTTATTCTTCATTATCATCGTAGGAAAACTCCTATATCTGAAGCTCAATCATCAACTAGCGAGATTCAATCCTCTTCTACCACTCAAAAACCATCTTTTATTCCTCCTTATTTCACATCTTCTCAAACAAATTCTTCATTGATTCATATTCCTTCTTCTTCTCAGTCTACTGTCGTTGCTTCAAGTAGTATTAGTTCCATGGTAATTTCTTCTTCACCATGAACCACTTATGGAACTACTTATTCTACTCCAAAAACTCCTTTAGGACAAACCAATCCTCCACTTCATATAATGGTAGCTAGACCTTGGAAAATTCCTGGAGCTGTTCAATTTCCAGGTACTCTTCATCCTTTACCTAAGCATCTTGAAAGATGTTTGCCTAAGTATAATATGGATGATGCATTACCTACAGATTAACATCTCCATAACTTTATGCTTTCCATAGATATTAACGAAGTTACTAAGGAATATTGTGTAGTTAGATTATTTTCCTATACTTTTCAAGGATCAACTCGATCATGGTATTTCTCACTACCATTAGGAATTATTACTAGCTGGCACATATTTGAAGAACAATTCCTTCATTAGGGGAATTTTGAGGAATAAAATGGGCCTCCTAAGGAAATTATAAAATAATAGTCGAAATACTAAAGTAAGATTTGATAACATTATCAAATTTTAGAGGGAAAAAGAAAAAACCACTTTTTTCAACTCGTATTTTCAACTTATCTCCCAAACTGTTTAATGAAATTTTGAGAGGGAGTACTCATTGGATGCACAATTTAATTCGTCATCCAAGGAGTACCCATTTTGCATACTTTCGATGAACCCTGCTACATCAAAAATGAGAAATACATGAAAAATGTGATTGCAGTCATGGTTTTTCATGTATTTCTCATTTTTCATATAACAGGGTCCATCAAAAGTATGTAACATGGGTACTTATTGTATGACGAATTAAATTTTTCATCCAACGAGTACTCCTTCTCGAAATTTGAGTAAAAACTCTCGGAGATAAGTTGAAAATATGAGTTGAAAAAGTAGTTTTATTATTTTATTATTATTTAATCTTTTTACCCTTTTACTTAAAAATTGGTGAAGCATCCCCCATGGTTGAAATCATCATCTTGAATCCTATTGGTTCTTATAAATTTTATTTTGTTTGTACATTTTTCTTAGGAGGCCCATTTTAGACTCAAAATTACCCTAATGACTAAATTTGGTGTTGATCGTACTACTGCTGCCCTTTTCAATGATTATAATGTTAAATAAAACATAGGCAAAAAGATCAAAGATGTCAACTCTAGATTAAATAAATTTTTAAACAAGATCCCAACCACATCTAAGCCTAGACTATATGTACAAATAGAATGGTAGATATCCTATATTCCTTCTAATATTGCTATTTTTGTAGATAGAGCCAATAAGGCTACATTGGTAGAAAACATGAAAGAAGCTCTTTCTATAGAAAAAATAATACTTGCTCTAGAGAAGAAAGCTTCACAAGCAGATATAAAAGCTAAGAAGGTTTCATTTATGGATGAATCTAAAAAGAAAACATCTAAAGATTATTATGATCTTGAGGTATTACAAAAGGTCATCAAGACCATGTCAAATGATATGGTTGAGATAAAGAAACAAGTGGTTGGGTCTTCTTCAAAGAAACCTTTCAAGTCTTTTAAGAAAAATAAAAATTCCCAACCTCCAAATGTAATCTCGAATGTTGAATTAGATCAAGATGAAGACCATGATGAAATGGTATCATCCACATAATAATATCAAGAAGAATAATTGGTTGAAGTCCATGGATTATGGGACTTTATCCTTCCAATGTCTAATGATGAAAATGAACATGAGGCATTTTCATTTAACGTAAATGAGCATATTTGGAAATTTTATCAAACGTTACCATGATGACTTATTTTTTACTAGATTTGGGTAGACCAACAATAAATTCATTATATATATTGATCGCTACAACAAGTGGTATAGGTAGATGTTGTATTTTACTTGGAATGTTAACTATTCATCCTTTCTGTGTTGATAAGTGTAATATTTAGACGTGAAAGTGAAAATATCATTTTTCATGCAATCCCCAAAAAATGAGTGTCTGATCCGTTCAAATGTTTTATGAAAGCTTGAATTTATTAATGTTGGTGAAGCATGGGGTTCTAAAATAATTGTGGATTTAAGAGTGGATTTCAAGGTAAAATATACATGGTCCTTATATTGGAGCTTCTTCTTTTTTTTCGCGTGAATCTAGATAATGTTTGAGAATCCTCTTGAAGCTGGTCGATTAGTTTGGAAGTCTTGGAATCTTGGAGCCCTTCATGGCGAACTACTATAAACAAATTAGCTACAATGAAATATCGGGAAAAAAGGGACCTTTCCTCTTCATATTTTTGAGACATAGGATTTGTGACCACATTCAAATTTTTCTACTTATATATGATCTTATAATCATTGCTGAGAATTTTTTTGACCTCTCTGGTGATGAAAGTTGTCATTTGAAAAATAATTTGACACTAATATGATCCATTTTAATCTAGAAATGTTTCCCAAGCAAGTTTGAGCACTAGATGTTGAAAATACAAAAGAGGGCTATCATTTCCTTTTATAAGTTGATCTTCATGAGCGTTTCTCCGAAAGTTGTCTAATAGTAAAGCTAGATGGGTAGCCTTATTGCATGATAACTACACAAATTCCTTTATGGAAAACATCACACTCTAAAAAAAAAAAAAAATTGAAGTCAAGTAGGAAGGGATATGTCTCTAGAGTGGTTCACATAACATATTTCAAACATTTAAAAGCATTATGAATTAGCTCATTCCAGCTAAAAGCATTTTTCTTAAATAAAGTACTAAGTAGGGATACAATTTTTCAATTGTTGTGAACAAAATTTCTCTAATAGCTTGTTAAGGAAAAGAAGCCCCATGAACTTTTAAGTGTCTTAGTTTAGGGACAATCTCTCATAGCTTCTATTTTCTTGGGGCCCATTTTTTCATCATCGTTACTAAGGCCCCAAAGGCACATTTGGACCTTTTGAGAAAAAATAATGATGATAAAGTAATTGTAATACCTTATCCACATGGGTGATGTGAGATTCCTATTTTTATCATCAATTATGATGTCATCAAAGAAGGATATGAAAATAATGATGCAAAAAGGGTTTAAAGATGTTATTCATGAGGATTTGGAAGGTTTAGAGGGAATTACTTAGGGAAAAAGGAATGACCAAGAACTCATAATGACCTTCATGAGTATGAAAGGTAGTCATATGAATATTAGTATATTTCACACAAATATCATAATAACTAGATGAAATAAAAAGTTTGGTGTAAATTTCAGCACTGATAAGTTCATCCAAAATGTCGTCAATAATAGGAACAACAAATTTGTTCAGGATGGTAATTTTTTTAAGAACATGATGCTAGGTCCTTATAATACTATTGTATGGGCCCTTATTTTTATTGTCAGTGTAGCAACCTTATTGTTATTTTTGTGCCCATGTAGTCCCCATATTGTTATTATCGTGCCCCATAGAAGCCCACAATTGTTATTATTGTGCGCTTACATTGTTATTGTTATGTTGACTAGGATTATATTGTGACCCCTTGGATTCCTATGTATATAAAGGAAGTATTTTAATTTGAAACATCCAAGAATTTTTCATTTATGTAATGTAAAGGAGGTTTCCCCCTCGAAGAGGCTGATTTCTAAGTCGTTGATCTATCTTTTCCTCTATTTGTGAGCTAGTTTCATAACATTTGGTATAAGAGCTTGGGATTCTAGGGTTTCGCTAGGGAAAATAGGTCATCTTGGAATTTGCGCTATAAATTTTTTTGTAAGAAGGTTCAGAAGTGGGAAAAAAACCTATTTCGGACGAAATAAGGAGGAAATTCGTGTGAAAATTTCAGATCTTGGTTCGTTATATTTTTAGAGATATGGTTTGAGGAATTTAGGGTTTTGGTAGGATCCATAATTTCATCTCAAATAGGTGTCCAAGGGAAAATCGTCATAAATTTTGTTTCAGACATCAGATTGGAATTTTGTAAAAAGTGGCAACAAGTTCATAGACTTTTGTTTCTTTTGTTTCAATTTTGGAGCCGAAAGTAAAAAAAATTACATGTGGCACCATTTATAATTTCGCTCTACTAAACTACTCCATAATTAGGTCATTTAGGGAGATATGGCATAACATTATCTTAAAGAACCCAAATTAGGTCTGACTTGTGACATGGGAAATAATACTTAGAGGGATACTATAGGACCATAAAATATTGGGGATCTAAAATTAGAGAGATAAATTAGATTCAATATCGAGCTCCTCAGAAGCAAGAAAGGTGTTTGTATTTTTTTTAAAAATTGCATAAGTATTGTTTGAAAATTAAATTTGAGATGATTCCAAGGGAATATTGAAGCATAGATATCATTATTGGGTTAAAAAATTCCCCCCAAAAATAATTCCACACCAATTAATCCCTCATAATGCTCTACTATGAATCATGAAGAGGAAGAAGTGCAACATGATATATCAAAATTATCAGACCAAGTGCAACACATTTCACTTAAGAAATGTTAAGTCCCTCTATTAATAGTGTAGTCCCTTATTATGTTAGAGTAGCCCCCATTATTGTTATTGTTTTAGCCATGTGACCCCCATATTGTTATTATTGTGCCCTTACATTATTATTGTTATGTCGGCTAGGATTACATTGTGGCCCCACTAGGATTATATTGTGGCCCCATGGACTCCTATATATAGAAGGAGGTTTTGGTCATTTGTATCATCCAATAATTGTTCATTCATGTAATGTATTGGAGGTTTCCCAATCAAAGTGGCTTATTTCTAAGGTTTTGATATCTCTTTTCTTCTATTTTTGGAGCTAGTTTCACAACATTTGGTAACAGAGCTTTGGATTCTAGGGCTTTCATTGCTCTAAACCGGCCATTGTGGCATTTTCACTATTACCTTTTTTCTACGAAGGTTCAGAAGTTGAAATTTCTAGAGTGAAAAGAACACATCTTGAGGAACATCGTCACAAAATTTCAGAGCTTGGTTCACAATATTTTCGAAGATATGATCTATGGAAGTTAGGGAATTTTGCAGGCTCCTGAATTTCACTTAAAAAGATCATCACAGAATTTTTGACATAAATTTTTTTCTACGAAGGTTCAGAAGTTGAAATTTTTAGAGCACAAAGATGAAATCCTAAGGAACAACTTTGCACAATTTCAGGGCTTTGTTCACAATATTTTTGGAGATATGATCTATTGAAGTTAGTTATTTTTTAGGCTCCCGAATTTCATCTCAAAGATGTGATCGTGGGAAAAAATTTATAACTCTCTCTCTCTAGGCATCAGATTTGAATTCTGTAAAAGGCGACTAGAATTACACAGACTTTAGTTTCCTTTCTATAAATTTCAGAGCCAAAAGAGAAAACAGTGACACGCGACAAGTCGTACAAGTTTGCTCTACTAAACTAGTCCATAATTAGGTCATTGTGGAAGATTGGACATAAATTTTCTTTGAATAATCCAAATCAGGTCATACTTGTGGCATTCAAAAGAGGATTCAGAGGGCTACCATAAGGCCAAATTTTAGTTATTGAGGATCTGAAATTACATAGAAAATTTAGTTTCAATATAGAGCTTCTCAAACGCAAGAAAAAGTTGTGTATTTGGTTTTCAAAATTACATAACGTTTGTTTGAAAAAAAAGTTTGAAGTGATTCCAAGGGCATATTTTAGAATTTTTATCAGTATTAAGTTCTATAATGCCTCAAAAAAATAATTCCATGCCCATTAAGCCCTCAAAAAGCTATACTATGACACATGAAGAGGAAGAATTGCAGTATGAGATATCAAAATTACTGTACCAAGTGCAACAAATTTCGATCTTATGAAGAGAAACCAAAGATGACATAGATGGTTTCTAATAAGAAATGAAGGTTAAGTTGGATGGTTTGAAGGATCAAATAATAGCTAATATGGATGATAAATTAGTGTAAAATCACATCGAGCATCAACAACAAGTTCTCTAACTCTGAAAGGATAACCTAACTTTGGTGCAGAATCTAATGAAAAAACAGGAAGATAAACATCACATAGAAAGAATTTCTGAAGCAGTTACAAAAATAAGAACTCGACAAGTACGATCAATTTCAGAGTATCTCAGCAAGTGGAAGAACTTTCCTGTAGAATATTCCACATGGGAGGATGAGAATTTTATATAGAAGCATCAAGAAATAATCAAGCATTGAGGACAACACTTGTTTGAACAAGAGGGGCATGTTAAGTCCCTCTATTAATAGTTTAGTCCCCTATCATGTTAGTGTAGCCCCCCTTATTTTTATTGTTGTACCCCTGTAACCCCCATATTGTTATTATTGTGACCTTACCTTATTATTGTTAGGTCGGCTAGGATTACATTGTGGCCCCATGGACTCCTATATATAGAAGGAGGTTTTGGTCATTTTTATCATCCAAGAATTTTTCATTCATGTAATGTATTGGAGGTTGCCCCCTTGAAGTGGCTTATTTCTAAGGCGTTGATATCTCTTTTCTTCTATTTTTGGAGCTGGTTTCACAACAAGAAAAGAGTAACAAAAAATGAAATGGAAGCTAAGATGGATGATTTGAAGAAATACATGGATGGATTGAAGAAAGGCGTGAGATACAAGATTGATGGTTTGAAGAATGGTGTGGAAGCTAAGATCGATGGTATATAAGAAAAATTGAAAGGAAACATAGAAGACATGAAGAATGGTCTAAAGCAGACATGAAAAATTTGAAGGAAGGTTTGACAAAGCTGCTACAAGAAATGATCCCTAATGGAAACACAACAGGGGATGAAACTAATGATGAGAAAAAAAAATGTTAATCATAATCTCATAGACTCTAATTTTGGATTTGAGGTCCACCATATTCTAAATATTGATGTGAGGAAGTTTGATGGCAAGGATCCAGTAACACGCGTACTACAGATGAAATAATATTTTGATCTCCATAATGTTCAAAAAACACAAAAGGTACGCATTTCAACTCTATATTTATAACAAAATACATTTCTATGGTATCGATGGCCTTGTTCTCGTAAAAAAATTGTCACTTGGTTATTTTTTATAGAGGAAATGATAGAACATATGAGGATACAAAGAGCAACACCTTCTTTAGCCAATTGATAAATATAAAAAAAAAGGGTTCAATGGCGGAGCACATTGAGGACTTGCAAAAATTGAATATAAGGGTAATTGATATTCTCGAGGAACAAAGGATTGATTTTTTGATAGGGAATTTAAAGGATAACATCCAAAATGAGGTTGACCTTTTGGAACTTGATTCATTGGAGAAGGAATTCAAGTTGGCAAGAAAAATTGAAAGAAAAATGATGGAAACAAGGAAGCCTACCACTCACAACTATAAATATGGAAGTGTGACTTCTCTTAGACTTCCACAACCTATAAGTTTGACACCACAGTAATTGGAAGACAAAACAAAAAAAGCGCTTTGATATCGTTGTGATAGAAAATACACTAAAATTCATAAGTGTGATGATAAGAATTTATTTTACATATATTTTGAAGAGGAGGAAAAAAGGAATAATAAAATTCAAAAGAAGAGGATATACACTAGGAAACAACCCTAGAGGAAGAAGAAATGAATCCCACCATATCCTGTAATGCATTGGCAGGAATTACCACTCCTCAAAATCTCAATATAAAAGGACATATCAAGAAGAAAAATGTAATAGTGATGATTGATTCGAGTAGTACCCATAATTTTATTCAGTGTAAGGTAGCCAAGGAATTGAATTGCTTCCTATACCCAATATTAGAGTGTCAAGTGATGACTGAAAATGGAGGAACTATAAAATTCTATATAAAGTGCCATAATATCAAACTAACCATGGGGAAATATGTATTTAATAGTTCAATGTTTTCCATCCCAATCGGTGGCGCTGAGGTTATACTAGGAGTACAATGGCTACAATCTTTGGGAAGGATGGCTTTTAATTTTCAAAAAAATTTCTTGAAATTTTTTTTGAAAGGAAAGGAGGTTAAATTATTGGGTATCACAGGGAATCCAAGAAATATAATCAGCTCTGATGTCATGAAAAATATTTTGAAGAAATAACAATGAGGTGTAATTGCGTAATTATTCTCACTACAGGTTCAAACATCAAAATCATCTATCTCTCTAGATGTCCAAAAAGCCTTGGACAATCATTGCAAGGTATTTGAGACTCCCAAAGGACTCCCACCTATTCATGATCATGATCATTCTATTCAATTTATTCCAAGAAGTGCTCTTCCAAACATCAGGCCTTATAGATATCCTTATGCTCAAAAGAGTAAGATTGAACATATGGTTGCACAAATGCTAGACGCTGGTATAATTCAAGCTAGTCAAAGTTAGTTCTCTACTCCAATAGTATTGGTGCACAAGAGGGATGGATCGTGGCGTATGTGTCCAAATTATAGGTAGCTCAACAAGCTCACTATTAAAGATAAATTTCTGATCCCAATAACTGATGAATTATTGGATGAAATACATGGAGCAATTTACTTCACCAAGCTAGATTTTTGCCCTTGATATCATCAAAATAGAATGAATATTGAAGACATTCTAAAAACAACATTCAGAAATCATGAGGGTCATTATGAATTTTTGGTCATGCCTTTTGCCCTTACTAATGCACCTTCCACATTTCAAGGTTTGATTAATTCCATTTTCAAACCATTCCTTACAGAATTTGTGTTAGTATTTTTTGATGACATAGTAATGTACAACATGTCCTGGAAGGATCGTGTTCAATATGTTGACATGGTGCTCAAAACTATTGGAGGAGAAACAATTATATGCAACAACATTCAAATTTTTTTTTGGAGTATAGGACGTGGAATTTTTAGGCCATATCATATCTCAGGAGGGTGTTAAGGTAAATCCTAAGAAAATTAAATCCATTAAGCAATGGAAAATACCTACAATCATAAAGCATCTTCCAGGATTTCTAGGGTTAACTAGGTATTATCGCAAGTTTGTTAATAATTATGGGAGAGTATCGACACCTTTAACATCATTATTGAAGAAATATGAATTTTCTTGGACTCTAGAAGCACTAATGCCTTTGAACATCTTAAAAAGGAAATGTGTGAATCACCGATCTTATCTACGCGAGACTTCAAAAAAACCTTTATTGTCGAATGTGATGCCTCAGGAAATGGAATTGGATTGGTTTCATAGAAATAAGTAAGACCCATTTCTTTTGAAAGTCATCCAATCAAAGGAAAGTATTTACTGAAACCTATTTATGAGAAGGAAATGTTGGAAATACTACATGCACTAAAGAAATGGCAACCTTACCTAATGGGAATACACTTCAAGGTAAAAATAGATCATGCTAGTCCTAAATACGTTTTCAAACAAAGATTATCTTCACATGAGAAAAAATAATGATTCACAAAGATGTTGGGTTATGACTTTGAAATCATCTACAAAAAAGGGAAGCAAGATGTTGTTGTAGATGCACTCTCAAAAGAGGATGATAATGTGGAATAATTTCTTTGTGCCATTTATATTATCCACCCTGAGTGGAAAACCCAAGCAAGGGATGAATGGAATAATGATAAATAGGTGTGGACACTCATTCAAAAGTTGCAACAAGTTCCTTGGACATCATAAATGTTTAGTTGGAAAAATGATACATTATGGTACAAAGATCGCTTATATATTTGTAAGAATTCCCAATTCAAACATTAGATTATTTTCAAATTGCACACCTCTCCCTTAGGAGGGCACTCTATATTTTTAGAAACTTACCACATGGTCAAAAAGGATTTTTTTTGGGATGGCCTTAAATATGATATTCAATTTTTTTTGGAAGAATGTTTGGTTTGCCAAAAAAATAAATTTGAGACAATTAATAACCGAGGTCTGTTACAACTTTTATCCATTCCAAGTCAACATTTCGAGGAGGTTTCAATGGGTTTTATCACAAGTTTACCCAAGTTCGAAGGAAATAATGTCATCTTGGTGGTATTTGATATAATTACCAATTATGCACATGTTTGTGCATTATATCATCTATTTAAAGTTAATACAATTCCTACTGAATTTATGGAAATAATTCAAAAGATACATGGAAACCCAAAGATTATTGAAAGCGACAAAGATCCCATTTTTACAGGAAATTTTTGGACAAAATTACTTTCTTTTTTGGGTACTGAATTAGCTCATAGATCATCATATCATCCTCAATATGATGGGAAAAATGAGATAGTGAATAAATTTTTGGAATGATATATTCGTTGATTTGTATCTGATAAATAGAAACAATAGGTCAAGTGGTTACCTCCGGCTGAATGGTGGTATAACACTTCCTTCCATACTGTAGCAAAAATGACACCATTTATGGCACTTCACGGATAACATCCACCCTCCATCACATCAACTTTAAGAGAAAATAATAAGGTTCAAGCAGTGGAAGATCACATCAAGCATCAACAACAATTTCTCCAAATATTAAAGGATAGCCTCACCTTGGCACATAATCGAATGAAACAACATGAATATTAGCATCGCAAAAAAAAAAATTGGTGTAGGTGTCTGCGTATTTTTATGGCCAAAACCATAAAAACAAATGTACCTCATGTTAGGGTCCTATAATAATAGGGTTCACAATTTTTTAATTAACTATGATTAGTCTTGTAAATATGTACATACCCTGCTTTCTGCAAGTTGTTTTCCCATATTTTGAAAATAATAAAAAAATGAAAGGAGGGTAAAATTCCTAAAAGAAAGATCAGAGGACTTGAAAAGAAAAGATAAAAAAGAATAAAAAATGGACCCCAAGAAACAAAAAGAGATAAGAATAAGACATGCAAGTGATGCAAGTCAAAATACCACTACTTTTACTTTTACTGCAAAAATAATGATTATGTGCAACTTGTTCAATTTTCCATAATACATGATGAGTTAAATAGTTTAATCTTAACTTTTTCATGCTTTGAATTTTATGTTTATAGATAGAGAATAAAAACCTGTCAAACATTTTAAAATTGTCAATTTAGTAGTTAGTTAGAGAATAAATGAGGAGCTCAACAGTTTAGTCTGAGCCCTCAGATGAAATAAGGTTAGATTTAGACAATTTATCCTTTAAAAATGAAAAATGGATTTATGGTTGCAATCTTAAATGCACCTATGCAAATAATTAAAAAATGTCAGAATAATGACGGGTAGGTAGAAAGCAGTTGTACAAAGGCATGTAATAAAACTTCATTTGGAAAAAATTACTAATTTCCCCTCCCCTCAAAGTATTCAATACTCCAAACCTTCAGTTAGAAAGGCTCAGAGCATTTCTCTGACTTTTTTTGGGACCGGACCCAAGGCTTCATAAATTATTGGTAATAAGTGTTGAATTCACTTAATAATCACCTTATTCCTCAACATTATTCCATTTTCATAAGTTAAAACACTTTTTTTAGGGAAAGTAAAAAATCCCCTTTAACTAATTTCATTTCATGCAAAAAGATACAAAAAACCCTACAAAATACAAATTATCCTAAGTATTATGTGTAAATATTTAAAATAGTACCATTATTTTGCTCAAATGCCTATTTTTACACTTTGCTTAGTTTATTTTATGTATTTCCATTCATTACACTCATTTCATATCTCGTAGAAATATTAAATCCTTTATTTACAAATATCCCAAACCCACTATATTAATGTTTAACCTATGGTCTAAATACCCATGTGTTAAAAATTACCCCGCCTATTCCGCAAAGGTTAAATACGTTATATTTAATAAAACCTACCTTCATGAAACACGTAAATGTCATTCATTTACTGTGTAAACACATATCCCGCCTGTTACATTATAAAATTATGTTTATATGTTTAAACTACATTTAAACTTATTAAACAAACTCGACACATAAGATTTCTCGGGCCCCATGCCCCACACTTAAAGAAACTCTATCAATCAATCTCTGTCCTTCGCATACCTTCCTCTAGATCCAACGAACCCTATGTGATATCGCATTTTCACTAGCGTGGTCAGTAATGCATTTGAGATTTGCAAAATAAGTTGTATTCCCCTCTTATATCTCCTCCACGTGACACCAAATTACTGGATCACATTCAATCCAAATAAAACATTTACCACTTATAGCCCATGCGATAACCACTGATGGTTTTCTCCTCCTGGCACAAAAACACCTTACCTCTGATTTGACCCCCATTCAATGCTCATACTGTTTAAACTTAAATTCGTTATAAAGCTTCATATGCATGAACTTAAACCCTTTTTTCTATGTTTTAAATCATCTTCAACTGAATAAAAGCTAGCATTACTCCTGTTTTTATGCTCAAAGAAATAGAAACCCACTTTAACTGTTGTTGAGACCGCCAAAAGATTGAAATCTACTTCCAAAAGACTTCAACAATCTCAGAAAGCTCCCCAACACCTTAGAAACCTCTTTCAATGATCAAATACTTGCAAAAATAGGTATTCTTCGAAGAAACTAACCTTCCCTTCATTTGAAAGAACCAATTTTCTGAGAAATTGAGCCTTGTGAAGCCTATTTTTCCCAGAGAAAGACCTGTATGTGCCCCCCAAAAGAATGAATTTGAGGAAAAACCATGATAAAACCCTAGTTTCAAATATTGTAAACTGTTTTAGTCGAAATTGAAGGTATTTTAAAGCCTTGTTGCAGATTTTAGGAACCCCTGACTAATTCAAATTCTTTGCAAATAATCAGAACCTTATGTACATGAATCGAACCATTTTCTAAGTCCAGTTTATAAAAAAAATAGATAAACCCTTGTTATTTCATTTTCTGAGTCTATAAAGAGTTTGAAGATCAAATTTGAAGAAAAATTGAAGGTTAAAACTAAAAGAAAGCCTAATTGTACCCTTTGATGTTCAAGAAACCTCTAATAAAGTCAAAATACCTTCTGTAAATAGTTTAAGCTTACAGAAGAGTACAAAAAGCACAAATACATAGTTTTAAAACATCCAGAGGGATAAAACTGTTAAACCCAGTAATGGCTTCTAAAATCACCATTGCTATAAATCTTCTAAAACCTCCTTTCATAGATGTGGAGCATACACCTCTAGGTGATATAGATTACAAGATAGTTGATCTAATGACAGAATTTAATCTCCTAGACCTCCACTGCTAGAGTATAGAAAAACAATTAGATCAGGGAGATGAAGTTCATTTTGGGAGTCAAATCTACCCAAGTATGTAGTTCCACATACTCATCAGTGTCCAAAAGTCATTAGGTTGTGTCAATCCTATTATTTAGCTAACCAAAGAGCCATGGTTAATGCTAAAAAAGATGTATTATTTACTATTACTGCAAAGTCCATTAACCTAATGCTCTAGTTGAAACCAGATCCCAATGTAGTTCCATTATCCATAGAAGCACTCACGAAGCTCTATATTTAGTTAGAGTTTCCTAAGAGATTTCAGATTTTCCAAAATTTCATGCCTGCCTATGTTGAAATCCCAAAGATAAACCCTCCTTATTCTAATTCCAAATTTCCTGAAGGGTCAAGGCATCTCATTTCTATGTTATCCTTTATCATAGGTTATTTTACTGATGATCATATAGATGATTCTATTCTAGGTTTTCTATCCACTTTTGTGCTAGGTCAACCTCCTTCTGTTATCTATAATTATGCTAAATACATAGCAGATAATATCCATGATCAACTTGTGAATTTTCCCAGTACAGGAGTTTTCAGATATTCATCATTTCTCTTTCACGTGTTCCTTTATTTCCAAGCAGATAAGTTCCCTATAAACCTTTAGAAGTTGGATGTAGAAGGGAATCCTATATCAGTCATATTTTGGACCCTTATCATCAGAAAAGAATCAACAAAATTCACTTATGTGGATTTTATAGACTGTTTTGTTCATCCATTGATAAACATGTTGACAAACAGTATACAACCAAGAGCAAGTGATGAGATAAAGAAAGTATTATAGCTATCAGGACAAGGTAGAACTGGAGATTGGTACCTTTACAAAAATCATATAGATATCAGAGTTTTTGGGTCAAATATTTTACATTATAAACTACCAAAATACTTGCCAATGAGAGTTTTTTCCTTAGAGTACATTAGGAAAATACTAAATTCTAATGCTATCAACTTCTTAGTTGCCAAAAACAAGACTCAATTCAAGTTGAAGAACCAAGTAGGACCTTTCAGTTGCAATGACAGGGATACAGGTACAGAGGCAACAAAATAGTTGTTGGAATACAATTTGAAGAAAGTTTCTTATGGAATTAAGATTCTTAGGGAATTATAAGTAAAATGAGGGTAAAATAAAAATCCACCCCTTATATCCATGATAAAATGCCAGATATTGAACATTTTTCTAATCAGGATGAGTAGCTGGAAAACACCTTCTTAGAAGCAGTAAAATAGGGTGATACTGGTCACACCTTGAAAAATTTAAATCAAGAAAATAAATCTACTAAAAGAAACAGAGAAGAAGGTACCTACACTGCTGAAACAACAACAGAGACTAGGTTTAAACTTAGATATAATAAAAAATCTTAGCTCAATCCAGTGCACAAGGAAAAAGAAACAATTGAAGTCCTAGATGAAGAAAATGCAGAGAAAAACATAGATGATGCTACAGTAATTGTGAATGAGAAGGAAAAGGATACTTCAGACACATATATGGTTGAAAGACAACAAAACATGGAGGCATCATCATCACAACAAGAAGAAAGTACAATTTTAGATATCAAAGAGAAATACAATGAAATGAAGGCTAAGAATAAAGAGTTAAAGAATCAAATTTATTCACAGTACCTAAAGCAAACTCCAGGAAGTCAAAATAGGTTATTATCAGCTTTTGATTACACCAACAAGAAATTTCTTATGACAATGCTACAACCAATAGTGCCTAACCCCACAACACTAACAGACTACAAAAACGTTGACTTGGTAGTACCTATTGATAGCATTCATCGTTTATATCAAATTGAGTTTCACAAGCAAAGCTTTGAAATGCTCTATTCTAATATGACTACCAAGGCAATGATTGCCCGGAAGCTTTAGAACACTATAACCAATTTGAGAGATCAAATCAGGATTGGGAAAGCTTCTTCTATTATAAAGGACACTAGAATCAAGTCCTTATAATAATTGGTAATTGAAGTAGGGTATGACCCAGCAAATTTAAAGGTTGCAGAAGAGAAAATAAAGAAGAAAAATGATGAAATTGCAGTAGTTAGAAAATAATTGAAGCTTCCTCCAACAAAACATCCACAAAATACAAATATTCTGCAGGAGGAAAATCATAAAGATGAGATGATGAGTCTCATTCTCCAAATGACAGCAAAAATTAAGGAAATGGAGATAGAAATTGAAAATATTTTCCAAGAGAAAGAAGAAAAAAAAACTCAGATTTCTCCTCCCACAATCATCATTAGGTAACAATAGCAGTTCCATTAACCTTAGCAAAGGAATTGGCACCAAAATCCCCATTAGAAACAGTTGTGCCAGTGACATCTTCCACTACCTCTGCTACAGAATCATCTACATCAGCAGTGCAGTAAACAGATGAAGTCAAAAAGCTCATCAAAGCTATGGAAGAGATTTCCATACAAAGTAATGAGATAAAAAAGTTGAAAGAAAAAATAAAAAACTTAGAAGATACTAAGAAATTAGCCCAAATCAATGCTAAAAATGAGGAACAGAAAGCCAAAGGGGCAACTAAACAGTTGAAGAAAGTTGAAGAAGAGCTAACTTTGAAGGAACCAATGAATTTCATAAAAAACTATTTGTGGTCCAATATCATTGAATCAATCAATGACACTTGGCCTTCTATTCAAGTCATATATGAGAAAAAAGACTTGGTTAAAGCAGCCAAAGAGGAAATTGTGAAGACAAAGGAAGAACTTGGTGCCAAACCTGAAGAGGCTGAAGAAATAATCAAGTTTCTCAACACCAAGAACAAACAAGAATTGGATGAAGTAGGCATAACAGATAGAACTGAAAAAATTCTTGAGGTGAGAAAAGTAATTACAAAGAAAAAATTGATGAAGCAACTTGAAGAGAAGTGCCAAGACATGGATTTGGAAATAACTAAATTTATGCTAAAATTGTAAAAAGGCTTTCCAAACATTCTTGTTCTAAATGATAAATTAATGAAGTAAGATGACTGCTGTTGAGCCTCAAATTTGTGCTTTCCTTCACCTCATTTTACTTCATTCTCCCTTGTCCATTTCTATTTTAAACCCAATTGATCAATAAAAATAGTTAAAATTACTTCTAGAATGGTTTACATGACTGACTTGTTGAATTTTGTGATTGTTTCCATTGTTAAGCATTTTGACCGGAACTAGCTGCAGAATGCAGGCATTCTGTAGCTAACCGGCGATTCTGCAGCTACCTTTATGTTTGAGCATGTTCCAGGTGGCCTCTTGAGGACAAACGCATATGGGCATGATCCACGTCGTGCCTACATAGTCAAGGCTTTCAGGGATGGAAGAGGAAATGGCCCCGGGGGTACGGTTATGCACGGGGAACACATTCATGAAAGGAGACTTACTTAGGGATCAAGTTCTCACCAGTGTCTTTTCTCCTTCACGTAGCCACCTCAAAGACTCCTAAGATGATTCGGATAAGGAAAGACATTATTCCTAAATTGTTGTAATTATTGTTACTTGCATTTACTTTATAAACTCTTGAGTAGACCGAGAGTGGAGGAGTTAACGGGATAGATAGTGGAGTTGTGTTCTGTTTGTTTTAGTTGAACTAGTTGGGATTAGTTAACTAACTAATCAACTAGATATGAGTGGAGTAAATTAAATAATATTTAATTTACTAAATATTAACTCATTAGTCAACTCAAGAACACTTCGGTTCACTACAGTGCATGATCAGTTCAGTGGAGACCAGTGGAAGAGGTAGATGAAAGGGTGAGTAAAGCTATCAGTTGGTAGATTGGTTTTGCATGAGATTTGCATTACACTTGGAGGAATTGTCCATGACAATTGCGCAGTCAAGCCAAGGGGATTCGAACCTTGGATCTCTTCATATATAGGCCATGATTGCGCAATAGAGGCAAGGTAGTCAACAGTGAGTTTTGAACCCGAGACTTGTTCAAAACTGAGTTAGATTGTGTGTGACTTTATGAGAAAGTACTGAGTACTTGAGAGGAGTATTGTACTTTGTTGGTTACATGATTTCTCCATTATAATATACACAATAGCTGCGGGGTTTTCAGCTATAGGCTTTCCCCATACATACTGAGTTAATGTGTGATTGAATTGATGTGAGATTGCTTCTGTTATTTCCGCATGTGACAATTAATTGTAGAAGAAGGTTATGTGTTATGTATGCAATTAGAAATTGATATATGACCAGGTTAATCTTCAGTGAATAAGTGATTTATTCAGCTAATTTCTACATGGTATCAGAGCAAGATTAATTGTCGAGATCTATTACGGTGATTGCAAACTTATTTCCTCAGACAGAGTCTGCATGCGGGCCAGGTAGCCTCCGGAATATTCATCCTTCTTTGTAAGGTGAAAGATCTGGTGAATGCCCTTTGCAGTCAATCTCTGATTTAGAAATAATTTGTTTTCAAGTATAGATCGGAAGCGATAGAGCTTGGAGTTTGGAATTCGAATTTTGCAGAAGGTTGTTCTTCTTGGTGCCGGTGTTGAAAGATGTCTTCTTTAAATGGTTTGCGACTCGAATATGCTCTTGAAGGCAGTTCGAATTATGTTGCATGGAAGGATCGCATGGAAGCAGTGTTAGAAGATAATGGTCTGAAGGAGTTCGTGGATGCGGATGTCCCAAAGCCCACTGATGCGGCTTTGGTCGATGCATGGCAAAAGAAGATCACGAAATGTCGAAGGATCCTGTTGGAGGGCGTCAAGGATCATATTGTATCCAGCCTGCATGGAAAGGCTACTCCATATTTAATGTGGAAAGCTTTGACGGATCTATTCCAGAGTAAGAGTGACCAAAGGAAGCTGGCGCTCAAAGATAAGCTCAGGAACATCAAGATGGAGAAAGGCGACAGTATCGCCAAATACCTCACGAAGTTCACTCAGTGCAGAGATGAACTGGGAAGTGTGGGGGTGACTGTTGATGAAGAGGACATGGTTGACTTGGCTCTCCTTGGTCTTCCGAAGGCTTGGCACTCATATCAAGATAGTGTCAATGGTTGGGAGAAGCTGCCGGGATGGGAGCGCCTTTGGGCAGATCTCATGCAGGAGGAGATAAGGAGGACTACTCGAGATGGATCTTCATCAAAGGGAGCTGATGAAGAAAACTGCGCTTTGGTGTCCAAAGCTAAGAAAGGGAAGGGTAAGAAAACCTCTCATTATGGAGCTAAGGGCAAGAAGCAGGATATGGCGAAAGTGAAATGTTTTCACTGCCATGATCACGGACATTATGCTACCAATTGTCCAAAGAAGAAGAAGAACAAGCAAGCGGGAAGATCTGCGGATGGAGAAGCTTTGGCTTCACAGTTCGAGCTTGACTTTTCACTGATTGCATGCTTGGTTTCAAGTGTGATGGGATCGGTGTGGTTCTTGGACAGCGGTGCGTCATTTCATATGACGGGAGATCGGGAGTTGTTCTCAGATCTGGAGGACAAGGATTTGGGTATGCACATCGAGATGGGCGATGGCGGTAGATACAGTGCGACTGGTATCGGTACCGTATCCTTTCAGAGGGAGTCTGGTAAACCCTTTGTCTTAAAGGATGTCATGCATGTACCTGGATTGAAGAAGAACCTGATTTCGGTAGCGATGTTGGAGGATAAGGGTTATGATGTTGTCTTCAGCGAAGGAAAAGCTTTCCTGCGCAGTAAGACTACTGGAGAGACCCGGAAGATAGGGGTTCGAACTCAAAACCTTTATCAGTTGCAGGTAGATGACTGCGCAGCTATGGCATGCAAGGCTGGAGATGTGGTGAGCCGGGATGATGAGGGCGAACTATGGCACAGGAGATTGGGCCATCTTCACCATGGAGCTTTGAAGATTCTGCAACAGATTTCTACTGGACTTCCTAAGGGCACCCTTGCGCAGTCAGATCAGTGCAAGGGGTGTACTTTAAGGAAGTATGTGAAAGCCACCTTTCACGAGAAGGATAGTTGCGCCACGACGATCCTTGAGAGAGTTCACACAGACGTGTGTGGTCCTTTCTCAGTTGCTTCGACAGCAAAGCACAGGTATTATGTGATCTTTGTTGATGATTTCTCTCGAAAGTGCTGGATCTTCTTCATGCAGAAGAAGACCGATACATTCGCGAAGTTCTGTGAGTTTAAAGCACTGGTCGAGAAGGAGTCGGGGAAGAAGGTGATTTCTCTAAGGAGTGATAACGGTGGTGAATTCATCTCGGCTGAATTCAAGGAGTTCTGCAGCGCAGAAGGGATTCGGAGAGGCTCATCGCACCCCATAACCCACAGCAGAACGGGGTGGCTGAGCGGAAGAACAGAACGATCGTGGGTGCTGCACGGGCGATGTTGCATGATCAGGGCCTACCCCTTCACTTGTGAGCTGAGGCATGCAATACAGCAGTGTATGTGCAGAACCGTTGTCCTCACAAGGTTCTTGGCATGAGTACACCAGAGGAGGCTTATTCTGGCAAGAGGCCTGATATTTCCCATTTGCGGATTTTCGGATCTCCTGTCTACATGCATGTGGCGAAGGATGCAAGAAGGAAGCTGGATCCAACTGCTGAAGTTGGAATATTTGTGGGGTACACTGATACACCTCACAACTATCGGGTGTTGAAAGGCCGAGTCGTGAGCTTGTTGTGCGGACACCTTTAAAATTCCGATGAGGGGAAAAGCCATGCGGTTTTAGCCAGAGGGAGCTACACTTGCATGCGAGATGAGGAGAGCATTAGTTCCTAAGGAGGAGCTTAGGATGTGGACTATGCCCTGAGAGGAGGTTCGGGAGGTGGAAGAAACCACCCAGGCAGCGCCAACCATCAGAGGGCGCATGCGCACTACAGAAGCTGAGCGACTGGCTCGGGATGCAGAGAAGGTTGTAGGACCACCTACAGCACAGCGCAGACAGAGACAGTCACCGGATCGGTACACTGGATACATGGCTCTTGTGAGTCAATGTGTTGTGACGAAGCCATCCTCTTTTGAGGAAGCTGTGGAGGAACCCGCATGGATTGATGCCATGATCGAAGAATATGATTCGATCATCAGGAACAGTGCATGGGAGATTGTCCCAAGACCGGTTGGGAAATCAGTTGTAGGTTCGCGATGGATCTACAAGGTGAAGCAGGCGGCTGACGGGGGTGTGGAGAAGTACAAGGCGAGATTTGTCGCCCGTGGCTTCTCACAGATCGAGGGGATTGACTATGAGGAGACTTTTGCACCTGTCGCAAGGTACTCTTCCATACGGACGATCCTTGCTCTCTCAGCGCAGATGGGGTGGCACATTCATCGGATGGATGTGAAGACTGCGTTCCTCAATGGAGTTATTGAGGAGGAGGTGTACATAGAGCAGCCTGAAGGTTTTGAGATCTTCAGCAGTGAGTCGCATGTGTGCCGACTCAAGAGAGCACTGTACGGGCTGAAGCAAGCACCTCGTGCTTGGTACTCTCGGATAGACAGCTACTTCACCGGGCTTGGATTCTCCAAGAGTGAGGCGGATCCTAACCTGTACCAGATTGTGGTGGAGGGGAAGCTGTTGATCATCGTACTGTATGTAGATGATCTGATTTTGACGGGTGATGAGCGGTTGATACTTTCA